>JAZEWU010000048.1:3337934-3353531 GCA_036362915.1 Geotria australis | reverse complement strand
CCCCCGTGAAAGCACACGGACAATCTCACGCGACGATCCGATTGTCCGTCCATCCATCCATTTTTCATCCATCCATCCATTTTCAGAAACCGCTTAATCCTGTACAGGGTCGCGGTGAGAAGGAGTCTATCTGGGGAGACACAAGGCGCAAGGCAGGGGAACACCGAGGATGGGACGCCAGTCCATCGCAGGGCACCTGGGGAAATTTAATCAGGACGCCACGTAACCTGGCAGCATGTCTTTGGACGGTGGGAGGAAACCGGAGTGCCCGGCGAAAACCCACGCGGACACGGGGAGAACATGCAAACGCCACACAGAAATGCCCCCGGAGCCGAGATTCGAACCCGGGTCCTTCTTGCTGTGAGGCGGCAGGCCTACCCACCACGCTACCCTGCCGCCCACGCTCCGATTGTCGATTTGTTTTTCGCCGAGACTGCCCCGCGAGATCGGCGGCCGTTTGCGATGGTCGGGCAGCGGAATACAAGGGCGCGGCCGTGGAAATTACGCTTCTACCGGCGCCAACCACGCGTGTCGAAGGGGGGCGAAGCTGCCCGTTGGTTCAGAGTTTCCGGCCCGATATTCTCCGAGCGAAAAAATGCGCCGTTAAACCGAGGCGGTAATTACGGCTGTGCACGCGGCCCCACTCTCGTTTAAATCCCTAGCCCGATTCGACGTCGGGATTTGAGGTGTCAGAAAAATATATTTCCCGCGCCTTTTCCCGCACGCTCGCACTTACGCGTCTGCACAGCACACACGCGCAAGGGAGGAGGCGAACTGCCACGCGATTCACGGAATACAAAATGATTTTGTGCTTTTTTTGTTACTGTTCATAAAAAAAACACCGTGTTGTTGTTCGCGTAACGCTTTAAAAGATGCAGACAACGGTGCACGCTTATTTTATGTTGTAAAATAAGGTGATATTTAAGCTGTCAACGGCTGAATCTCGGTGATTTGTGAAACGTGCTCGTGCCGTGATAGTCGGTGGGACGCTCGCGGGGGAGTGACGGCGCCTCAATCCGGTGATTTTTTTCAGACAGCCGTGCGATCGCTCTACGCGACTCCACGAACATCGTGCTAATCTGCAGATATTAGAATTCCTGCCGCACCCAACGGCAGGGGGCTGGGGGAGGTAAAGTTTGCAAACGACGCTGCTGCTCGCCGCATGCATCGCCACGGAAAAAAACAAGAATTAAATCAAACGGTGGAAAAGTCTCATCTCATCTCATTATCATAAACCGCTTAATCCTGTACAGGGTCGCGGTGAGCCGGAGCCAATCCCGGCAGACACGGGGCGCAAGGCAGGGATATACCCGGAATGGGACGCCAGTCCATCACAGGGCACTGGGGAGGGGGGGGTCAATTTAGTCAGCAGCCCAATTAACCTATGCAGCAACATGTTTTTCCGGACTGTGGGAGGGAACCGGAGTGCCCGGCAAAAAAACCCACGCGGACACGGGGAGAACATGCAAACTGCACACAGAAAGGTCCCCGAGCCGAGAATCGAACCGGGGACCTTCTTGTGTTGTGAGGCGGCAGCGCTACTCACCGCGCCGCCCTACGGTGGAAAAGTAATATAAATACATAAATAAGCGTACTTGCTGTCAAAAAACAAACAATTTCCCCCCCCCCACAGGGAAATATGGGGACAGCCGTGAATTCACACATGCGGTATGGCAGCTCCCGCCAACCCGTGCCACATCCTGAAATTCCACATCACTGCCTGCAGCGTCCAAACAGCACCTTGTAATCATAGCCGCGGCCATAACACCCGGGGACGAAGTGTCGTTCTTTTTATAACCGGCCGAAGATACTGACCGGCCGACTGGTCCACCAGCCAAATAACCACACAACCAGCCGAGCGAATGGTCGAACGCCCAAACAATCAATTATGGCCCTTCCCGCACAACCAGCCAACCGGCTTCCTCCTTTATCAGGGTGGCGACGCAGCGGTAACATCTGCGTCTCGCAGAAAGAAGGTCCTGCCCGAGGCGGTTTGAGTCCTGCCCCCGGCTGCTTTGTGCGTGGAGTTTGTGTGTTCTCCCCCCGTTCTGCGTGGGTTTATGTCTGGTTCTCCGGTTTTCTCCACAAAAGTAAAATCAAACGTTCATTAATTAATTGGCCGATGATACCATAACATACAGGACGCAGTGTCTGGCAAATGTTGGCGCCGGCTAATTAGGTGGCTGCCTCCCCCCTCTCAGTTGCCCTCTCTTCGAACGAATACCTTCGAAATTCAATATGTCCATGTTATAAGTTTCCATATTCCTATCACATGTCTTGGTAAAACGTATACGGCACATGCTGGTGGCTTAACAGAGCTGTTCTTTTGGGATAGCCATGTCGATCAATCACCATCTCTCCCTCGCGACGTTTCGCCTCCCACGTTAGAGGCATCAACGCTGGTGACACCTCCAACGTGGGAGGCAAAACGTCGCGAGCTAGAGAGGGAGCGCACTCGACACGGCTATCCCGAAATAACATCTCTGAAGAGCAACCATCATGAACTTGAAGCATCTTTAACCCGCCGCCTCAGTGCCTGTTCCGCATTCATAATCATCATCATCGATGACAAACGTTTCCAATCACCCTTAACAGGATGAACTCCCCCACAGATCTTACCCTGCGGTACAAACTGACCATCGTTCCTCCACCACGCTTAGAACTTCCAGCGAGAATAATAATAATAATAATAGTACATTTATAACGCGCACATATTCATTACATGTCGAAGGTATTCATTCGACGAGAGAACGCCTCAAAGGCCTAGCGAGAAAAGCGCAGAGAGGCGGAGGAGGCATCCAGGCGGGTTTGCCGGCGCGATATTGCCACACACCGCTTCCTATACATTATGACGCTATCGGCCAAACAATTAATGATTTTTATTTTTTTACTTGTGGGAGAAAACCGTAGAACCCGGAGGAAACCTACACAGACACGGGGAGAACACAAACACTCTGCACGGAAATGCACCCGAGCCGAGATTCGAACCGGGGACCATCTTGCTGCGAGGCAGCAGCGCTACCCACCGCGCCACCGCGCCGCCCCATATTCAGGAAAATCGTTATGAATACGGAAATTCTCTTAATGAGTCGCCGCGCGGACATTACGTCGCCGACAGATGTATGCGGAGCGCGGGGGGCACGCAGACACCTCCATCGTGTCTGGGAGCGGCGTGCGCGTTACAAATTGCTTTGGGATTGATGATCATCATCCGGGATCTCGCGCGGTCCCGCTCGCTCGGCCCGTTTAGCATTCTGACCGTCCGCTTGATCCGTTCACAACGCGCCTGTGAGTATGCGCGTGTGTGTACGTGGCCTGGCACGGGCGCTGTGGTGACGACACCGCCACCGAGTGGGGAATGGCAGTGTTGTTTGTTTGTTGTTATTGCTGTTACAGGCACTGCCGTGTCACATCATCGATGCTCGCTAACGGTACATGCCCCCTACAACCTGTTAAACTATACTGGGGATCTCTGTCGTTGTTAGGCACTGCGGATAGCACCATGCTGCGCTACAACCAAGACAAGTTTTTACTTTTTCTGGCAATGCGACAAGTGTTAAGATGTTAAAAACACCAAATGGACACGTTTTTTGCAAAACGTCCAGTTTGCAAGAAGCCGCACATGCTTGGTGTTTTTAAGATACTAACACTTGTCTCCTTGCCAGAAAAGGTCAAACTTTGTATTTTTTTTTTTTTACAATTTCTGTACACTGGCAAAAAGGTTCCCGGTCAGCGACGCTGTTCACCGCGCCACCGTTATAAACACCCAGGCACACACCTGCCTATCACCAAATCACCATTAATGCTTCCAATCTCACCACATCACCGAAGACCAGCAGGCTCGAGCCTGGCTAGCTATTGAAAGGGAGGTCGTGCAGGACCATTAACCTAGGCAAGCGTGTCTTTGGACTGCGGCAGGAAACCGGAGGAGCCTGCAAAAACCCACGCGGACACGAAACGGCGAACATGCAAGCTCCACACAGAATGGCACCCGAGCCGGGAATCGAACCGGGGGGGGACTTCTTGCCGTGAGGCGGCGGCGCGACCCGCGACACCAACGTGACGCGTCTAATGCGTTGTTCGTTCTCCGATCCGTGAGCTGTTCTCGGTGCCTCTCTGTGTGATTACTAACGTGCGCGTCTTCACACTCGGCGTATACAGCGATTTAAAACCGCCTTCATTAGGCGCCGCGCATGCATCGCCTCTCATCATTACGTTCCGTTTTTTCAAACCGCGACACTCGCGCCGCCGCCTGCCCTCTCCATCGTATTTATTTATTCGAGCCGTTAAATTAAGTGAGGAGCTCGGAGAGGAGAGAGGG
This sequence comes from Geotria australis, assembly GCA_036362915.1. Taxonomy (NCBI): domain Eukaryota; kingdom Metazoa; phylum Chordata; class Hyperoartia; order Petromyzontiformes; family Geotriidae; genus Geotria; species Geotria australis. The sequence goes on along the minus strand of JAZEWU010000048.1, from coordinate 3,349,210 downwards.
GGCTCGCGGTCGAGAGGGAACGAGGTCGATAGGACGTCCGCTGGAGAGATGGAGCTACGTAACGCGGCTCATGCGCATTAGCGACATGGAATATCGCACTGGCGGCAGGCTAGACGCAGCGGTGACATCTGAGGCTCACGGTTTGCTTCCAGCCCCGGGCGGCTTTCCGTGTGGAGTTTGTGTGTTCTCCCCCTGTTCTGCTTGGGTCTCCTCCGGGTTCTCCAGTTTTCTACCACGATTGAAAATCGGCTGATAACATCGTGATGTGTATGAAGCGGTGTCTGGTGGGTTGACGCCGGCTTACTGCTTGGCTGACTCCCCCCCCCCCCGTCTCTGCGGTTTCCTCGCTACGCCTCCATACCCGTGTGTCGTCCATGAACCATGATAGACTGTTACAGCTTGAGAAAGCCTTCATCTAACAGTGGATAGATCATGCCGAATGATGATTTTGCCAAATCACAATTTCCTCTGCAAATCAGGCTCCACCACAATTATTTTGCTGTTATCAAATTAAAGCTGAGTAAGAAAATGGGAAAATGTAATTTAACCATCGCGCCACGAAGAATTGCAAAGAAGAAGAATGAATAAATATGTGCACCCGAGTGCCAGACACCCATTGTAATTTTACGTTATGTAATTGTCCTAAGGAGCCACTGTCTCAGGATAGCCGTGTTGAGCATTCCTCCTCTCTCCTTTCCTCAACACGGCTATCCCGAAAAAGCAGCTTTTCGGAGCAACGTTTATAATACATATTACGCAAACGTCAACAGGAATTTACACTGAATCTGGCAAACGACAGCGGTGTACTAAACATCCACAGATAATCAAACAAAGCCATCCCACTTGGATAATAATACATCGCATTTATAAAGCGCGTTACACCAAGAAGTCCCAAGGTACTGTAAGAAAGAGAGGTGGGAGGAGAGGCAGACACATGGACAAGTCAGTGCCAACCCGCAAGACACTGCGTCCTATATATTCTGATGGAATTGGTCAATTCATTAACAGGTGTTTTAATGTTCTGGGAAGCAACTTGAAGCGGAAAACCCAAAAGAAACCCACGCAGAACAGGAAGAGAGAACACACAAGCTCTGCAAAGAACGGTACCCGAGGCAAGACTCTAATATTCGTGAGGCGCAGATGTTACCGCTATGCCACCCTGCCGCCTCGTTCGTCACCCTCTCTCTGTCTATCTGGAGTCGCGTGCCAGGCCAGGCTATAGGGCTCTCCTTCAATTAAAATGGCCTTTCATCCACATCTAGAATTAATAGGCTCGCCCAGCGCAGAAACGCGCGCGTTATGAATCACGCGTAAACAATGCGCACCTTTCTCACCACCCCCCCCCCTTTCCTCCCGCCTCCACATTTGTGACTTTGCAATGACATTTAGTTATGAAAACAAGCTGTAATCTCTCAAGTTGTCATGGACGTCATCGCCTTTTTTGTGTTTTGTATTAGCCTTTCTTGTTGTCGGCGGCGGCGTGCGTTTTATCCCATTAAGCGTCTAACACCGTCGCAGAGGGAACGTGCGACAGTGGCACAGTTGTCCGCGAATTATAAACAAACAAAACAACAACATATTTGTTTACCCGAGTGATTCTCGCTAGGTTTCCCGTTCCATTTTCACCTTGTTTAATTCATTTATTAGTATTATTGTCGAAGTTCTTATTGTTGTTGTTGCTGCATCGGGGAGAGCGGCGCACTGGACTACGAAGTCAAATACCTGAGTTTGATTCCTGGCTGTGGCTAACATATATAGATGTTTATTATTACGGCAGAAAAATACCCAGTGAGCTTGCAAGCTCTTTACGGGATCCCTGCGACAAACGCATGAATTGACAAAAGTAAATAAAACATATATAAAAACAATAAATTAAGCAAACAACAAAAAAACATTTACACGCAGCGGTGCACAGAATCTATCAAATAAACAAAACAAACAGATTATAGGTAGCTTATTACACATTGAGAGGGAACAAGTGCAACATTTGCAGCATAGATAGATAAATGTTTATTTTTACAGATAGATGTTTATTATCGCAACTGATCCATCGCTTAGCGGACAAGCCTAAAGACCACATCCTATCCATCAGAAAACGTAACAATAATAATAATAGCGTTTTATATAGCGCCTTTCACCCGAGGTTCACTAAGCACTGAACAAGGGCCGCGAAGAGAACGGCACGTCAACAATGAAAAAAAAAACAACCAATAAAAACCAAAAGAACAAAAATTTAATGATTAAGGCTGCTTCGAATATACTGAAAGGTCATGAAACGTACACCTGAATTCGTCTATCCATCCATCCATCGTCAGAAACCGCTTAATCCTGTACAGGGTCACGGTGAGCCGGAGCCTACACATACAGCTCGGATTTAATAAAACCCCTGAAATTATTTTTTGCCAATTTTCCGTTCTCTGTCGTTGTTGGCGTGCCGTTCTCTCCGCAGCCCTGCGCAGCACTTTGTGACCCTCGGGTGAAAGGCGCTCTATAAATGCTATGATTATTATTATTACGTGTATTAATTTCTTTATGAATTGGCAAGCGAGGTACGGACGGGGAGCTGCTACCGTCGCTGCATCACGAGTCCCGTCGGTGGCCTTAGTCCGCGCCGCGGTTCGATTTCGGGCCCTCTCCGATGTCCGTGGCAGCGTGACTTCACCGCCGGGCGACAAGGAAGCCACTACGATCGGGTGGGTGTCAGAGGTCAGCCGTAAACACGGCATCGCTGGAGTGTGCGGCTCGCGAGTGCGTTACGTTCGGCTAGCGAGTGGCCAAATTACGCGCGATTACCGCCACCCCTCAGGCGGGCGGCGAGCCATTTTACATTTTTTTTTACTCGTTTTTATTATTCGGGGCGGCACGGTGGCGTAGTGGGTAGCGCTGCCGCCTCACAGCAAGAAGGTCCCGGGTTCGAATCTCGGCTCGGGGGTGCCTTTCTGTGTGGAGTTTGCATGTTCTCCCCGTGTCCGCGTGAGTTTTCGCCGGGCACTCCGGTTTGCCTCCCACCGTTCAAAGACATGCTGCCAAGTCAATTGGCGTACTGATTAAATTTTCCCAGGCGCCCTGCGATGGACTGGCGTCACATCCTCGGTGTTCCCCTGCCTTGCGCCCTGTGTCTGCCGGGATAGGATACGGCTCACCGCGACCCTGTACAGGATTAAGCGGCTTCACGAAATGGATTGATGGATTATGATGAAACGCATCGCGGCGTTGTCACGGTGGTTGTGGTGGTTAGCGGGCGGTGCGCTGGCATTTGCGAGTGGTTGTTGTGTTGCAGGAATCCCTATACCCGGAGCTTTCAAGTGTTAGAGATAGGAGCCAGTGTTAGAGATAGGAGCCAGTAAATAGGAACCAGTGTTGGATCGCAGGAATCCCGCTTCCAGAGCTTGCAATCTCACTGGGTATTTTCAGCTGTAATGATAAACATCGATATATCCATCTGCGATCCACAGGCACCCCTACGGTTCGATTCAATCTCCGGGCACGGCAGTTGAAACGACTGCGCAGCGTAAAATGGCTTTAGCTCAGTTGGTGGTAGTAGTTGTGTGCTGGGGTAAACTGTGCGCATGCTCGCAACTACCACCACGTTCGGTCATGCGTGGAAGAGTAGGCCAAATACCGCTCTAGAGGGGCTCTCTAGAGCTCCCTCTAGTAGAAGTTCTTTTACTGGGGGAATCTTCTTGTATGAGCAAGGAGTTGCAGAGCTGCACCTTTACCTTTAGTAAGGTCTTGGGAGACCCCTGCCACTTCATATTCATTTAATGAAAAGACACATACGAGACGCTTCAATGAAGACGGATTGCTTGATTAGGAATATTACATATATATCACATAATCAGCACCCCCTGTGGTAAATCCACTGCTGGATAAAGGTCGCACAAGCCGACAGACATCCCTCAAATGAATTCCAGATTTAATTAAATTTAATGTAGTCGGAATAAATGATGTTAGAGATATATTGAGGACGGCACGGTGGCGCGGTGAAGTTGCGCTGCCGTCTCACAGCAACAAGGACCCCGGTTCGAATCCCGGCTCGGGGGCCTTTCCGTTGCGGAGTTTGCATGTTCTCCCCATGTCCGCGTGGCTTTTCGCCCCGCGCAACGATTTTCTCCCAAAACAAAAAAAAAAATCACTCGTGAATTAATTATGATAACATCACAATATATTAGAAGCAGTTTCTTGCAGGTTGGCACCGGCAAGAAACTGCCTCCGTATCTGCGTCTCGTCCTTGACCAGGCGTGGCATTTGCGCGCCGCGTAGTACATTGTATTATTATTCTCATATCGCCTGTTTATAGATGATAGCTGTGGCAGGGATTTTAACTCAGGTTGCCTAGTTCATAGTGCATTACATAAACCGCTACACCCCTGCTACACAGTGAAGCTGTCTAAACCTCTACCAGAGTCGTTTCCCATTCAGCTCCCATTCAGAATCTTCAGGCGGTGGTGAGAATTCCAGATTTTTATCGCAGCAACAAATCCTGTCCATAAGACAACTGCCAACTGCTGTTGACTTTCTAGTAAGTGGTAAACGGTTTACCTACCCAGGAAGAATGATGGGACGAGTCAAGTTCCGACATGCAATTGTAACCACCGTGTAAATGGCCCACGACGCTGGTCAACAGTAAAAAGCATTTTTATAACTACCATTTTTTTTCTCGCGCACATTTCTGCAAGCGTAAACCGCTCATGAATCGATGCAATTTTCCACATTAACACCGCATAAATTTACCAAATTGTAATCGTATTATATAAAACGCTATTATTATGCAGCGTATATAACGGGGGTCAAGACCGTCTCAATACACAACCAACACACTCTTGTATTAAACAGAATTAGTTATGTAAAAAAAACAATTCAATATAGCTGTAGATTTTGTAATGCGACAACAATATCCCATTCTTTCTCTGCTGTTGTGTCGCGTTTACACTGTGTGTGAGCGCGCGCGTTTGTATATATGGCATGCCAATGCAGAGTGGTAGTCAAGTAGATTAGCACCACCGCCCTATGAACCGAATCCCTGAGTTTGATCCCCGTTCACGCCCAAATATCCGAACCAGTTCTGGGCCGACCATAAATAAGTACATGGTGCAGTGTGTAAACACTGGCACCGGGGAGACATCGGCATGGTTCTCACCCTTTCAGTCAGTCAGTTTTTTTTTATTTCAGCTGGAAGGAACCGCTGAGCTTTGTAGCTCTTTTTAACAGTTGTTCAGTGGGGAAGGGTAAGCAGGTAACAACATCGCAGGGCACCGGGAGAAATTTTCGTCAAGGTTTATTAACCTAGGCAGCGTATCTTTGGACTGTGAGAGGTAACCATAGTGCCCGCAGAAAACCCACGCGGTCACGGGGGAAAACACGCAAACCCCACACAAAGCACCCCAGCCAAGAATCGAACCCAGGTCAATCTTGCTGTGAGGCGGCAGCGCTTCTCACCCTAACCCCGTGCTTGCAAACAGTACCTGCCAGCAGCACAATGCATGGCTAATTCATGAAAAAGCAACCCTACAGAGACGGGGCAAAAATATATGCAAATCACGGACAATTCGGTCCGTATGCCACATTATTAACATGTAAAAACATATATATATAAACACAATGTAACTGACCGATTACACACACACAGGGCTGTACACGCGTATTCGGAAAGGCAACTATCGCAGCTCAATATAAAATTCTCTGCATTGATGTAGGTTTCATGGCTCGAGTCATGACGGTTGCTCTTCGGAGCTGTTCTTTCGGGTTCGCCGTGGGGAGCGATCGCCATCACTCCCCCTCGCGACGTTTCGCCTCACACGTCAGAGAATTAAGCGGTTTCTGAACATGGATGGATGGAGTAATAAACATCTATCTATCTAGCTATAACTGCCCGGCCACCGCGACACAAGCTCCCTCCCCTCTATCTCTAGCGGTGGAATTCCCGGGCGGAGCAGTGGGCAGTCACGCGACCCGGACGGGACATTGCGTCAACACGGCAGTACGTTCTGCCGCCTATTATTTCTCATACACACACACACACAGTCAGATTATTTTACGCTTGGCTTATTCGGTAAGTCCTTGCCGCAGTCCTTCAGGGCAACTAATTTCGCGCGTGTGCCCCTGCTGGGCCACGTGATGAATTGCCACCTTGGGCAGGTGCATTTTATTATGAAATAGGATGGCCAGCCAAGTGAGGTGGGGCCATTTTTAGTACACGTCCACTGTTTAGCGGTCTGCGCGGAACGCCGTGACAGATGGTTACCGGGGCACCGCAAGCACGCTACGTTCGCTTGTGCGGAGTGGTAACGCCCGCGCCTCGGAGCAAAAATTCACTCGTGTTTGATTTCCGACTCGGGCGGGCACCTTTCTTGTGCGGAGTTCGATAGTTCTCCCTCCCCTGCTATAGAAGGTTCGCCTTGCATAACATGAAAAAAAATCCATCAAATATAACCGGAATGGCCATCCCAATGCTTAAAAGAATAAGCCACAAATTAGACAATTAGGATTGCACAGTAACATTGTCTCCTTCTGTGAAAACCTTGAAGAACCCTCCTGTAAAATATCATTGAGAATCAGCGAGGCTTTCCTGGGTAAGGAAGCGATAGTAAATACATACATCGAATGCTACCCTCTAGCTACAATTCTTGCTACAATGAAATTGTTACATGTAGCCACATCTTAACCCTTAATGGGTTTGAAACAAATACTCGGGGTTTTTTTAATCTGGAGAAACAAACCTAGGCAGGACACATTATTTTGTTATTTCTATTCTCGATAAGGACACTGAAAGATTACGTTCTCTTATGCCTTATAGATATATGTTTGTTATTACAGCAAGAAAATACCCAGTGAGCTTGCAAGCTCTTTTCGCGATTACTGCCACACAACAAACAAGCAAATTGACAAAATAAAATATAAAAATAACGAATTAACCAAACAAAAACAATAACCATTTATACACAGCATTGCACGTAATTGAACCAAAAATATATACAGTTAAACATTGCAATGGGAAAATAAAGTATACCTAGTTTAATTTCGGACTGGCACCGATTTCTTACAGAAAGGGTCTTTGCCTATACACATCTGTCAGTCGACCGGCTGATGAAATATTGACTGCTGAAACTGGCCCCGAGTTTTCGTGTATGGAACGAATGCTGCTAATAAGAAATTTCCCCAGCAGGCCACGCAACCAATGGGTCGTGTAAAGAATGTACAGAAAAGAAATCTGAGACGGGATCGTTCTTCTTCTTTGCGATTCTTCGAAGCACGATGGCTAGCCTCTGGACATCGTCGTCTTTCAGCTTGGCTTCGAAGTGTTTGGTAGAATTCGCAGGCAATACCAAGTACTACCTGACAGGGATCGCGACGTGAACGCTTCTACCTTGACCCCCACGGGATCGTTGATGTCGTTATTCACCCTTACTTCGGCGCACATACATGTATAACGAGTGTGCTATATGCCGGTTTCGCGGTGAACTGGCGTCCCATCCTTGGTGTTCCCCTGCCTTGCGCCCTGTGTCTGCCGGGATAGGCTCCGGCTCACCGCGACCCTGTATAGAATTAAGCGGTTTCTGAAAATGGATGGATGGATGGGTTTCGCGGTGAGTAGCGGTGCCGCCTCGCAACACGAAGTCCACGGGTTCGAATCCCGGCTCGGGCGCCTTTCTGTGTGGAGTTTGCATGTTCTCTCACCGTGGCCGCGTGGATTTTCGCCGGGCACTCCGGTTTCCTTCCACAGTCCTAAGACATGCGGACTACATTGCCCCCGGTGCGCCGTGACGGACTAGCGTCCCATGCTAGGTATAGCCCTGGCTTGTGCCCTGTGTCTGCCGGGATAGGCTCCGGCTCACCGCAACCCTGTACAGGATTAAGCGGTTTCTGACAATGAATGAATATGCTGATTTGCGCTTGTAATCCTCCCGTGTTATACACGCGTTATCACTAAACGCCTTGTTATAGTTCCATCTGTCCACATTGCATATTGTATTAATGAGTGAGTACACAGATGGCCTTCCATCCTGCAGTGGTTTGCAAATTACCGCACACCGTGTACACGTTAGAAATTTTTTTTTACTACGGGATTAGTACCGTCAACTTGCATCGATCGTTCGTGTCACATTGCTTTGTTTTCGGTGACAGGTAACGCCAGAAGCCGTTTTTGTTTTCCGTCCATTTTCACCGGCGCGGACATTTCAACGCGGCGAGCGCGCGTTTATGGACATTTCTCGAGTCGAGCTGCCGTTTAACGCGCCGACGACAGCAAAACTTCCATTATAGCAAAAACGAAGCACGCGCGGCAGCGGCGTGGCCACGATGTAAAGTGCAACAATTGTCACGTCCCGCAAAACGATTCCCACGAAACATACACGTCGCCGCCAATGCCGTGAGAGAGAGAGAGAGATATTTTATATAAGCATTGCAGCTTTGCATCGAGCGGCCGTGCGATTCTCAGCGGCCCCACGCCGCTTTCCCCCACCCGCCACCCACCGCGCAACGCTGACATTTCGGCGAAGAATGGGTGCCGGAAAACGGTCGTTTCGCAACGAATTATTCGTGGATTTGCAGGTGTCCTGATTACAGCTTTTGGGATAGGAACAGCGGCGTCGCCTGCCGCACGCCTTAGGGGAGGCGCGGTTCAATCAAGCCGCGGCGATATTCCCATCCGACTGCGGAATGCAAACACGTAAAAAGGAGGCCCGCGAACGCCGGTGGGGGGGTGTAGTAGGGCCCTTCTCGTTCGGCGAGCGGCGACACGGAGGACGCCTTTACTGCCGAGCTGCCAAAGGCTTGCAATCCAGCGTGATGGGGGCTTTCAAAACGCTCTTGTTTTACAGAGATAAATTTTTGTTTTTAAACGATGCAGCTCGCGACGCGTCTCTGAGTTGTCGAACGGCTCTGGCAGTGGAGCCTCGATGGGGGTTTCACTGCCACGCGTCCACGTTTCTCACAGGCATTGTGTAAATACTCGCGGCGTGTCGCTTGCCGTTAAGGCCCAGTGCGCTGAGATCGTTCCTACGCGTGTGTGTACATGTGGTGACATCTGCGCCTCACGGACAGAATGGTCAGGCCCGAGGCGGTTTGATTCCTGCCTCGGGCGCCTTTCCGTGTGGAGTCTGTGTGTTCTCCCCCTGTTTTGCGTGGGTTACCTCCCACAACTAAAAAAAAACCTAATTAATATTAATTGGCCGATAACATCATAATATATAGTACGCAGTGTGTGGCAATATGTTTGGGCAGGCTAACCGTCTGGCTGCCTCCTATGCCTCTCTGCGATTTCCTCGCGCCTCCGAGGCATTTTTTCTTCGAATGAATCCCTTCAAAATTTAATGAATATGTGCCATGAATATGTTGTACCATCCGCTCATGTAAAAAAAAAACCACCCCAAGCACAAATGCGCCGATGGACGTATAAAACACGGAAGGAATTGTTGAAAACTGGATGTTAAATCTTAAAAGGATTTCAGAACATAATGGAGGGGAAACAGAAAAAAAAGTGCCCGTGAAGGCGATGATTAAGAAAGCGCGGGCGCAATTTACGCAAATTTACATTCACTGAAGGAGGCAAGTCAGATCACTCGGTGGTCAAAGGACTGAGCCATCATCACTGACATCCGGGATCTGAAAGCTCATCAGAGAAGTGCACAATTCCCATGATTCCTATAATCGCGATTCCCCCCTCACAATTGATTGCTAACGGGATCGTGTGATCGTAGAGATGTTCAAACAATTGGGCAAGGCAGCTGCTTTATTGCCGGAAAATGCAGCATAGCCGAGCTTATATCTAGGTGTAGCCTTGGCAACAGCCTAGAATTTCTGTCAGTCGGTCAGTTTGTATTTAAGCTAGAAGGAACCGTTGAGCTGTGTAGCTCTTTTTGACAGTTGTCCAGCGGGGACGGGCAAGCAAGTTACAACATCTCAGGGCACAGGGGGGCAAGTTAGACAGCACAATTTAGTCAGGACAAAACTTAAACAAAATGTGTTTGCATGGGTTTTCGCTGGGCACTCCGATTTCCTCCCACAGTCCAAAGAAACGCTGCATAGGTTAATTGGCCTGTGGACTAAATTTCCCCCAGTGCCCTCTGATGGACTGGCGTCCGATCCTAGGTATAGCCCTGCGTTGCGCCCTGTGTCTACCGGGATAGGCTCCGGCTCACCGCGACCCTGTGCAGGATTAAGCGGTTTCTGACAATCGATGGTTTGTAATCCCATCGGGACAATACCCGGGGGCGGGTCAGCGCGGGGAAAACGCTAAACTATCGCACGGCGCCTTTGTCCGTTGGATGAAGGCTTCCCCACTCTGTCAGTTATTCGGGTAATTGGACCATAACTGTGGTTACACACAAAAAAAACCACGGGGCAAATTACGGGAAGAAAACTGCCTCGCGATTTCAGAAGAGAAGAGAACCACGGGTAGACACGTTGTCTCAATTGGTGCGTTACCGGACCAAAAAAATATATATAACAGTCGTTAATTAATTGGCTGATATAATACGTAAACTGCATCCTATAATATATATGGCAGTGTGTGGCAAATGTTGGCACCAGCTAACCGCGTAGCTGCCTTCCGCCTCTCCACGCGTCTCTGGGGTTTCCTCGCGCCTCCGAGTCGTTCTCTCTTCAAACGACTGCCTTCAACATGGTATGCATATGCACGGCGCTTTGTGAATCGTAATTGTGAATGTACTCGTATAGGTTTTCACGAGTCGAAGCATGATGGTTGCTTTTCAAAGCTGTTCTCTCGGGATAGCTGCGTCAAGCACTCCCCCTTTCTCCTTCGCAAAATGTCGCCTCCCACGTTGGAGGTATCAGACAGAGGTGGGGGAGCACTCAACACGGCTATCCCGAAACAACTGCTTTGAAAAGCAACCATCATGTAATTACTATTACGATGATTACTGACAAAAACGGGTGGTCTTAATTCCCCAACGAAAACGTAGAGATTTCCCAGGACAGCTGCCTATAGAAAAAAAAAGTGACACCCCTGGGGACAAGGAATCGAACTCAGGGCGCCGGGTTCAGAGCGCGGCGCGCTAACCACAGTACAGCCGCTCCACTGCACAGCACGGCCTTCGTAGAAACGAATATTGGTCTCGCGAGACGGGGCGTGCCGTTCCTCGGCAGTCTGTCGGCGCCGTAATTGTGGCAATTGGGCATCGCTCAGCCCGCGGGATCATCCCCGCCCCGTTTTCTTCGTAAATTAACGAGGCTTCCCTTTAAAGCGCGCTAACTTCCGCAGACGTCTACTGACCCGAGCAGTCGTGAATTAAAAAGAATAAAAAAAGGGAAAAATT
>JAZEWU010000048.1:3293518-3316709 GCA_036362915.1 Geotria australis | reverse complement strand
TGACCGTGATTGGTCCCGTTCTCCAAAGCTCAGCAGGTTGAAGCCTGGTTAAGATAAGTGATTCCCCTACCCAGGATGGGACGCCAGCCCTGCCTTGCACCCTGTGTCTGCCGGGATAGGCTCCGGTTCACTGCATCCCTGTACAGGATTACGCGGTTTTTAATGATGATGGAGAACATCAGTATCACATTACGATCAAATTTTACTTTGCAATACGTTACGATATGGCTGCGCGTGAGCGCGGGTGGCGCAGCAGCCAATCAGAGATAGAAACGCATGCCGCTTGGGTAGATTCTCAGCCAACAGCAGTGATTTTTAGTGTTTACATTTCAATGTTTGCGTCTCCTTTGCGTGAAACACGTGTTTGCTGCTCTTACTGTACTCAATTATTATTTGTCTTGCTTCACGACGGTTTCGCGTTACGATACGTGTTCTGGAACGGATTAATATCGTAAAGCGAGGGACCACTGTACAGTATTATAAAGGGCCAATAAAGCGGGGTACGGATAAATGGATTTCCTTTCCTCTATGTCCATAGAACCGTGGCCGACCTGTGCAGGCAGCGAGATGTGGGGAAAGCAAGGCAGCACTGCCGTGTGGAAATTGCAGCAAAAACAAAAAGAGCCAATCTCAGTAACATGAGCTGCTCAATATCCTTCTGGCAAAAGCAGTGCAAGCCCATGGCTATGTTTCACCGCTAACAGGCAATAACAATTACATCGATAAAATAAAAATAAAAAAATCCCCTAGCTTCACGATAGATCGACTTAGTTCTCCATCTCGATTGGAAAGTTGGATTTAAAGCATGCGTTTCATGAGAATCAGCGTTATACGAGGAAAATCTGGCCGTGCCTGGTAGCCCTGACAACGCGGACTAGTTACAGGCCCCGTAAACTTTACGATGCCTTGGAAGGGTAAACCTGCGCTGAAGGCACCGTTCCGTTTTATTTTATTTATTTTATTTGTTGTCCGCCAAAAAAAAAACACTTGTATTATTTATCTCCCCCTAAAGAGAAGTGGTATTCAGAGGAAAAATGTCGTTTTTAATACGTACACAAAGCGACAAAAGTAAGTAATGCACGCGCCTGCAGATTTTGCTCGTTTAAAACTGCTAAGTTTCGTAACAACTCGCTGAAAAGCATCGCATGAGGGAGGCCAGGTGTCCGGAGCGCTGAGGCATCAGGGCTTTGAAACCTGGGCTTGAACCCAGGGGAGCCACCTATGATTAAACCTGCTTCGGCAGCGTAGTGAGTCGATGGTCTCACTGACGACAGCACAAAAATCAATCATACTTTAATCCTGGTTGCACTCTTAATTTTTCCTAAAATCCAGCTCTGACAAATAAAAAAATAATAATAATTGGTCCGACTGTACTGATGTAGGTTTTCACGGCTCGATTCATGATGGTTGCTCTTGAGGGCTGTTCTTTCAGGATAACCGTGTCGAGCGACCTCCACCTCTCCTTCGTGACGTTTCGCCTCCCAGGCCTGATGATGCCTTTGAATATGCCCGGCGTTATAAATCGCAACAATTATTACGATGATGAAATACCCGAACGGATTCTTCGTCTCAGGACGACGTGACACAGCTAGCGAGATCGCGATTAAGTCGAGGGGAAATTTTACAACGGTTTTTAAAAAACAAATCTATATATAAACGCATAACGCACAAATCTGTACAAATAGCGGGATATGCAATACCCCTGGGTTTGAACCCTTTACATCGCTAATAAATCAGCGTTTACTACAAGCCACATTTGCATAAAAAATACAACTTCCTGGAAAACACAAAATGCTCTGCAAGTGCACACATGGCACACATTCTAATTCACGACTGATTCAAAACACTCGTTTAACCTTGTGTCCCCCAAAAAGAAGATGGGGGTAAAGCACAACGTGTGATAACAGTACGGGCGAAGACGTAGGTTTTCGCGGCTCGATTCACGATGGTTGCTCTTCAGAGCTGCTCTTTCGGGATAGCCGTGTCACTGAGCGATCTTCCTCTCTCGCCGCACGACGTTTCGCATCCCACGTTGGAAGCATCATCAGGCGAAACGTCGCGAGGGAGATCGCTGTACACGGCTGTCCCGAAAGAACAGCTCGGAAAAGCAACCATCAATAGTACAGGCATCATTATTTAAATAAGGAATGGCCAATAATATATTTTTGCCTCTTTCCTAGTTAACACCTACGTAACTGTCACATCGATCCTTTTGTAATGATCTATTAACGAAACATCAGTGGAGTAGCGTACTTCTGAAAACAGAATAACTATAGTTAATTAATTTATTGTCAGAAACCGCTTAATCTTGTACAAGGTCGTGCTGAGCCGGAGCCTATCCCGGCAGAGACAAGACACAAGGCAAAGCCATACCCAGCACGGGACGCCAGTCCATCACAGGACACTGGGGACAATTTAGTCCGCAGACCAATTAACGTACACAGCAGCATGTTTTTGGACTGTGGGAGGAAACCAGAGTGCCTGGCGAAAACCCACGCGGACACGGGGAGAACATGCAAACTCCGTACAGAAAGGCACCAGAGCTGGGACACTCAAACTTTAACCCTGTCACACGTCTAATAATCGGATCCGCAAACCAGAAATAAAACCGCCCGTCTTAATCGATGTAGGTCACCCAAGTTTAAAACTACGGTGTTTTAGTTATTGTTGCGTGAGTGATGGCTGTTTTAATTGACACAAATGGCCACCTTGTCAAAGCATAAATCTTTGAACGGGCGCTTGCAAACGCGGGCCCCTTCTGGGATCCGGAATTCCACGGGAGGAAAGACCTCAAGGTTAAACGCATTTGAGATACAAAACAAACCTTTCCTTGCATTGATACGGTCCACTAGTCCCACATACCAATTTGGCAGGGTTTTTTTTTTTGGGGCATCAACAAAAACGTATTCTCCGCCCCGGCGCGCACCGCTGTTTTCTGCCGGGAGAGCAAGCTTGAAATAGCGTAGTACCTGTGGCAATTACCCCGAAAGACAAACATTTTTTTTTTTACTCTCGGAATGTCAAGTCCCATAAGGATAAAGCATTCATGAAAAATTGAAGCAAACGCGCTCTATTATGGCACGCCATCTGAGAGCGCGCTCAAGTTAGTCCGGCGAATTCTCTCGCGGAGGAATACGGAGCCTACGGTTTGAACTTGAAACAGGCAAACAAACACGCACAGGCGCAGAGGTCGTAACCTTTATCTAAACAAGCTGATGTAAAAGATGTGCCGAGCGTAATGACTCCGGGGCATTCCCGCTCACATGTCGGCTCGATCCCTGTCATTCACGCGCACGGCTTGCATTCTTTATACATTCGGCAATCCTCAGCGCGAAACATTTGTTGTGCTCCTTCTGTGTGTGTCTGTCTGTGGGTCAAGTTACGCGATTCCCTCCACGTATTGAGGACAACGCGGTGTCCCCTCCGTCAATCTGGGTCTGACGCTCGCTCTGTGTTTGCAAATGCAAACCAAGCGGATGCTTCACGCCCCAAGCTTATTACATAGACAGATAGATGTTTGTCATTATAGCAGAAAAATACGCAGTGAGAGTCTATCCATACATCCATTTTCTGAAACCACTTATTCCCATACAGGGTCGCGTTGAGCCGGAGCCTATCCCGGCAGACACAGGGCGCAAGGCAGGGGGATACCGAGGATGGAACGCCAGTCCATCACAGGGCACCTGGGGAAACTTTAATCAGCTGGCCAATTAACCTAGCAGCATGTCTTTGGACGGTGGGAGGAAACCGGAGTCACTGAGAGCCCGGCGAAAACCCACGCGGACTCGGGGAGAACATGCAAAACTTCACACAGAAAGGCCCCCTAGCCGGGATTCAAACCCGGTAGCTTCTTGCTGTGAGGCAGCAGCGCCACTCACCGCGCTACAGTGCCGCCCCTATTCTACGTATATGTGATGTAAACAAGCCATGTTTATTTCAATTCCAAAAGAGAAATCGATAAGTGGGAAGCAAAGCTGAATTAAGACACAAGCGCCTCGGCGTTCCGCAGATTAAATGATCGATTCATGAAGTACCCCCAGCGCAAACACACATATACACATACACACACTTGCTCCGTTGCATATGGATTTCTGTTAGTTCCAATTCGATTGTCTAAATGTGTGGGGAAGTTTTGCCGTTCGCTACTAGCTGAGCGAACACCCCCCTGGGGGGGGGTAGAAGAGATTTTTGCGGCATAGATTTTGCGAGTGCCGGTGTGTGCGCGCACACACATCCATTACACCACACTGAGAGGTCCAGTGTGTTAATTGATCCGTCCGCACTTGTTAATAATATTTGCACCGCAGCCTACCGCTCCGTCACTTTGGAAAACGGTGTCGCTGCCGGCCCATTGGGGACCGTAAACAGGATTTATTTTTGGCGTCCCTCGCCCCCTCCCTTCCTCCCAGCCCCCCCCCCCATAACGAAACATATTCTAATAATAATAATGATGACAGAAGAGCTCTATATATTGATGGGGGTTTTCGCGGCTTGACGTACGATGATAATTGCTCGCGAGAGCTGTTCTTTCGGGACAGCCGTGTCGAGCGTTCCTGCTCTCTCCCTCGCGACGTTTCGCAACCCACGCTGACGACGCTTCCAACGTGGGAAGCGAAACGTCGCGTGGGAGAGAGACAGGGGGCGCGCGTTCGGCGACACGGCTATCCCGATAGAACACCTCCGAAAGAGCAACCACCACGAATCGAGCCGTGAACAAAACCTACATCAGTAGAACATCCATACATTTCCCCTGGCCCCCCTGCGATGGACTGGCGTCCCATCCTCGGTGACCCACCTGCCTTGCGCCCTGTGTCTGATAGGCTCGGGCTCACCGCGACCCGTACAGGATTAAGCGGTTTCTCAAAATGGATGGTTGGATGGATGGGTGCATGGTGGGGGAGGGAAAGCCGGCTCACCTCGGCTGCGACTGCGGCTGCGGCGTCGCCGCTTGCGCCGATTGTCGGAGCCGCACGGCGTTGGCACCTGCTGCAGGCGGTTGAGCTCGACCGGCGCGTTGGCGCGGAAGCTCTCCTTGAACTTCATCACCAGAGACTCCACCGTCTCGTCGCGTCCTGACGGAGAGCGAGGGGCGGGGGACGAGGGGGGGGGCGCGGTTGGTAGAGAGAGACGGAGCTGATGTTGAGTGGGGGGATTTTTCTTCACGGCTCGGTTTAAAGTGACGCGGCGGCACGCTGGCGCAGTGGGTATCGCTGCCAGAAGGCCCTCCTCGGTTCGAATCTCGGCTCGGGTGCCTTTCTGCGTGGAGTTTGCATGTTCTCCCCGTGTCCGCGTGGGTTTTCGCCGGGCGCTCCGGTTTGCTCTCACCGTCCAAAGACATGCTGCCAGGTTAGTTGGACTACTGAGTAAATTGTCCCAGGTATACCCCTGCCTTGCGCCCTGTGTCTGCCGGGATAGGCTCCGACTCACCGCGACCCTATACAGGATTCAGCGGTTTCTGAAAATCGATGGATGGAGGAATCCCGCTTCCGGAGCTTGCAAACTCACTGGGTATTTTCCGCCGTAATAATCATCTATCTATCCCACGTTGAGCACCTGACGATGCCTCCAACATGGGAAGCAAAACGTCGCAAAGGATGACGCGAAAGAGCATCTATGGAGAGCAACTGTGAATTAGGAAATTGATGTGACGATCTGTCTGGCACCTCCGCAAAGGGCGGATTTGCCCCCCTTGCCGACGGGCGCGAGTGGCAAGACGGCGAGAATTCCCACTGCTCCGTTCAGCCCCGAAAACTCATCAATAGCCGTTATCTATCCACTGCTAGATGGGGACCTCCACACGCAGTCGCGACGTCTCGCGGTACTGCACGACGGCACGTGTTGCTCCTGCGAACGGGCAGATTTCGTCGTTCCATCTCCCGCGAAATGATTTGAGACGCCCGTCAAATAGGGGTGCGACTGGGAAGCGCGTGAGAGAGGGCGTGTGGAGATCTCTTCTTTCTTTGCGATTCTTCGAAGCACGATGGCTAGCTTCTGGACATCGTCGTCTTTCAGCTTGGCTTCGAAGTGTTTGGTAGAATTCGCAGGCAATACCAAGTACTACCTGACAGGGATCGCGACGTGAACGCTTCTACCTTACGACATTGAAGCCTGCTAATGAAATCCGGCGGTTATCACGGTACGTTACGAACCCGGCGTCCGGGTTCGAATCCCGCTCACGGGCAACACCAGCGACTATTTTCTGAACCGGTCCTGGGCCTCCCGTAGGTCGACTCAGCCGCAGTTGAATACCCGGTGCGGTGTGAAACTTCGCTACTAGGGAGACAAACGCGGCCGGGGTGTGGTGCTGACCACCCACCCGCTCATGTGCCGTGCCGGCCGCACTTGACCCTACAGTCTGTTAAGGCTATACGGGGGAGGGGGGTAATCCAGGCCATCAAATCCCATGTAACCAGATGAATCATATTAGCACTATTGATTTATTTGGACGCTTGTTTGCCATTTACGTGTCACGGCTTGACGAAGCCAAAGGCGGCGCAAGCGATTAAACCGCACGGCAACAAAAACAACAACAAAATCTCCACGAGACGTTACCCTTTCGCAAATGCAAATCCGTCGTCGAGACGACACCCGGGGCGCGACCCTGAGCGGATGTCCGGCGGGGGGCTCACTCTCGGAGGGACACTCGTTGATTGGCGGCTAGCACCGCCAGAGTTTTAAAATCACCGTCGTTACGAGCGCGCAGCTATTGATTCACGAACAAAACGCCCGTGGCAGGAAACCGGAGTCCCCGGCAAAAGCCCACGCAGACACGGGGAGAAGATGCAAGCTCTTGCACAGAAAGGCACCCTTGCCCGGAATCGAACCCGGAAGCTTCTTGCCGTGGGGCGGCAGCGCTACTCACCGGGCCACCGTGTTACTTATATAATAATATTAACTCGTAGGCTTTCATGACCAATGTTATCCATAGTAAAGCTCTGTTTGTGAGCTTCACTATGGATCACAAACAAAGCTTCACTATTTATAATCATAATAGCATTTTATAGAGCGATTTCACCCGAGGATCACAAAGCGCTGCACAAGGGCCGCGGAGAGAAGGGCATGTCAACAACGACAGAAAAACACCTAATTAAACCAAAGCAACAAAAATTATAGGATTAAGGCTGCTTCGAATACACTGAAAGGTCGTGAAACTGGCAATCTTAAGAGCGGCAAAAATCTGCCAGCATTGACCCACCACACTCCAGGTCAAACCTCGCACGCACTATTCCAATTTGCAACTCCATCCCATCTTCTCTCTCCCCCAAGCTTTTATAATAACCTCACTCAATATAAGAAACGTATCAAAGCTTAGCTATCACACCTAGCGCTGTTGATTGTTGGGCCATTCACGTTTTGACCCTTCGGCCTACGTTCAGCGAATCGGCCCGAAGGCAGTGTGTTACGTTCAGCTTCAACCGTTAAAGTTTGCAGCCAAGGAGTTAAAATAAAAAACCCGATCAAAACCTGTTCGTTAGTGCTGGAACATTAAAACTAAGGAGGAACATTCTGGAACAAAACACAGTGTAGAAAAAGACCACCGTGGAATATTTAATGAGTGTAAGTTTACACAATGGATGTATAATAAATAGAGTGGCAGATGCTGTTCACAATCTTAGCGGGACAAAAATAGTCTAGGGGGGATATTTTTTTTATATTGTATTTTATAAGTCACGCTATTTTTATATATTTGTACCAGCTCAATACGAAAAAAAAAACAACTCTAGAAAAGAAAAGTTTGGCAAGTCTTGCTGTCAACAATCATCACGCACAGGCAGTTCCACTCAAGCAACAGGAATAGGTACAAAATGAATAGACACAAAACTCCGCAAGCATTACCAATACTTATGCCATCACGAAATGGACATTGCTGTTTATCCTCGAAAATTGCCCTCCCTATGGGTGGTCTTGTACCAAGCGAGTAACACGGTGTTCTGTACGTTTACGAGGATCGACGGTCGTGCAAAAGTGGGAATTTGAAGCTTTAAAATCGTAACAATTTCCATCAGTCCATCCATTATCAGAGACCGCTTAATCCTGTACAGGGTTGTGGTGAGCCGGAGCCTATCCCGGCAGACACAGGGCTCAAGGCAGTGCTATACCCAGGATTGGACGCTGGCACATCACATGGCACCGGGAGGCAATTTAGTCAGCAGGCCAATTAAAATTTAAGCAGCGTCATCTATAAGTGGCAAGTAAGGCTGACACAAGACTAATATGCCTCGGTGTTGTGCAGATTAAATTAACGCTTATAATAATAATAATCTACTTTTGTAACGCGCGCATTTTCTCCAGGCGCGTTGCACCCGTTGATTCGGAGGCGCGGAGTCCTGCTCAGTCGGTTTGTTGTGCGTCGGTGAAAAGGTGACTTTTAAAGAGTTTTTTGAAGGCTGTAGGGGACTGTGTTTGACGTAATAGGTGTAGCAGGCTGTTCCGGTTGTGGGTGCCGCAACCGAGAATCTGCGTTTCGCGAAGGTTGTACGTGAGCGCGGTGTGTGGAGTAGGTGCTGTGATGAGCTGCGCAGAGTACGGGATTGTGTTGATGCGAGTGGCCGGATAAGTGATGCGAGGTATTTAGGGTGTCCTGTATGGATAGCGCGGTGGCAAATTATTGCAATTTTGGAAGCGATGCGTTTGTGGATGGGTAGCCAGTGTAGAGTCTCCATGCATTTTGTGGTTGGTTGGAGGCACGCTTTGATGTTGAGGACTGCACGTGCTAGGCTGTTCTGAAGACGTTGCAGTTTGGCGCTCTGTTGTTTCGTGATTCCAGTGAGTATTCCGTTGCAGTAGTCAAAGCGGCTGGCTACCCTGAGTGTGGACACACACACATACAAACACTTGCTCCATTATATATCTGCAAACTAATGGAAACATCGCTTGAGGTGCTTTATACGACACCTGACCACAACTCTCCAAACACCAGACCAAGGCTGTGTCTGGCCAACAAAGTGCGATGACGTTCAGAGAGAGAGAGAGGGAGAATAATACAAACCGAGAATAGAAAAACCGTGACAATTGAGTTTCCAAAAATTCCACGGAGAAGCAAAAAAAAAAATAACTAGGCCGACGGTGGTCCTTTGGGAGTTATCTCCGAATAATAATAATAGCATTTTATAGAGCGCCTTTCACCCGAGGGTCACAACGCGCTGCACAAGGATCGCGGAAAGAACGGCACGTCAACAACGACAGAAAAAAACACAACCAAAAATGATTAAATCATTAAGGCTGCTTCGAAAACACTGAAAGGTCGTGAAACTTGCAAACCAGCCATACAGTACGCACTTATTTTTATTATTATTTATTTGGGGGGTCGCGGGGGGTGTGGAGTTAGGGGGGGGGCGATGGCAGAATAGGTCGGCCTTGGCGTGACCTTGAGCTTGAAGCTCTCCGTTGCAGACAACTGAGAGAAACCATCAAAGATCCGGGCCGCGCCGAGGAGATAGATGGATAGACGGATGTTTATTATCACAGCAGAAAAATTACCCAGTGAGGAGAGGCGGTGATCTAACGACGCACGCGAACGACGGTGTGAACGCTGCCTGTTCGCTCTCCAACACAGCGGCGTGCTGAAGTAATAACAATAACAATAATTTTACATTTACAAAGCGCACATATTCATTCAATGTCGAAGGTCATCAAGCGACGAGAGAAGGACTCAGAGGCGCGAGGAAAGCGCAGAGAGGCGGAGGAGGCAGCCAGGCGTTTTGCCGGCGCCATATTGCCACACACTGCTTCCTATATATTATGATGTTAACGGCCAAATATTTAATGAGTGGGTTTTTTTTTTACTTGTGGGAGGAAACCGGAGGAAACCGACGCGGACACGGGGAGAACACACAAACTCCACACAGAAAGGCACCCGAGCCGAGATTCGAACCCGGGGCCTTCTTGCTGTGAGGCAGCAGTGCTACCCACTGCGCCACCGTGCCGTTGTACCTTCACGTCGTACCTTCATTGTAAACGCTGCCTGTTCGCTCTCGAAATATACCGGGTGTGCTGAAGTAGGTAAAGAATTGGTCACGTTTTGTTCACGCGACAAACTTTACTAATCGGCTGTACCGGATAGAGGCGGATTTACGACGCTAATATATTTTTTTTTTACGTGACCTAACTCATAAAAAGAGTTATACTATGGTAAACGAGCGGGTCCCGCGCGGGGCGGACACGCATTTCACGGCCCGTCTCACCGGCTACCAGCCGCGGGTGTTACAGGAAAAAGTGGGGGGGATGGAATCATGTTTCTGTGAAAGTGCGGGTGTCGCAACGTATTACATGAGACTACCTCAGGAAAAAGTGGGAGGGGATGGAATCATGTTTCTGTGAAAGTGCGGGTGTTGCGACACCCGCAACACCCGCGGCTGCGACGCGCCTGCCGGCTACCGTGCCGTTTCGTCTCGGAGAGAGAGAGCTGTAGAGATCGAGAGCGAGAGCCGAGTTTATGTATTAAAGGGTGAGTGTGCCGCGACGCGGGCTAAAGGAAGTTTAAGAGAGAGAGAGAGACGCCGAGACGTAAAATCGGCTATAAGGCGCTAGCGTCTGTGAGAGGTAGCATTCTCGTAAACGGGACGATAAAACCCGATATTGGAATCTATAAAGCATGCGCGGTAGCCAACTTCATTTTTTTTTTCTTCTCAGGGACATCGTATGTTGGTAACTGTTGTATTCCTCGGATTTTAACTATTTTTGATTAAAACAGCTGCCGGGTGTGTGAGATTTCAGAAGCGATGATCTCTAAAGAGTATTGCCGCGGATTAAAATGCTACAGTCTCCATGCCCGACTGCTCCCGACACGGCACATGAATCCTTAATAGAACAATCGCTTACCAACTTTCACCGCTCGGCCAGGCAAGCAGACTGTTTTGCTTCAGAGTAAATATTTGTTCTCGCGCAAAAGCCGAGGCGTGGAGTGGCTTAAAATGTAAAATATGCGATGCAGAATAATGATTTGTTCAGAAACAAGAAACGAAAGCAGTTTAGCATAAACAAAACAAATCCAACCCCTGGAATATTTTTCATTTTTAAACACACACGGCCCAGTCCTTTACAGCTTTGTGATTTGCAAACGCAATCAGATGGCAGCCCACATGCGCTTGCTTGGGGCAGCGATGTTATTATACGCGTTTACAAAGGTCCAGCCGTGCAATTGCTTCGCTCTAGAGTGCCCCTGTTAGAGGGCATTTGTTTGGCCTACTCTTCCAGGCTGGACAGAGGAATAAGAATGATTCAATTTATAACGCGCGCAAATTCCACGTCTGGTCATGGACGCGACACGGATACGGAGGCGGAGCGAGGGAACCACAGAGAGGCGAGGGGAAGGCAGCCATGCAGCCAGCCGGCGCCAACATTTGCCAGACACTGCGTTCTACATATTATAATGTTATTGGGCAATTCATTAATTGGGTTTTTTTTTTAGTTATGCGAGGAAACCCACGCAGAACAGGGGGAGAGAACACACAAACGCCACGCAGAAAGGCACCTGAAGTGGGAATCAAACCGCCTCGGGAAGGAATTTCTTTCTGGCTGCCTCTTCGCACCTCTGAGTCGCTCTCTCTTCGAATAAATCCCCTCAACATTGAATGAATATGTGCCAGGCGTTATAACAATTTTTTATGCGGATTTTCCGTTCTCTGTCGTTGTTGACATGCCGTTCTCTCCGCAGCCCTGTGCAGCGCTTTGTGACCCTCGGGTAAAAGGCGCTCTATAAATGCTATTATTATAAATTGTAATTATTATTACTTCACAAATGGCGGCAAGAGAGTTTCCCTCAAGAGCCGCTATTTCGGGGATACGTGGATAGATGTTTATTATTACAGCAGCGAAATACCCAGTGAGTTTGCAAGCTCTTTACGGGACTCCTGCGACGCAACAAACATGCGAATCGCTGTTCGAGCACAAAGGAGCGAGGAGGAACGCTCGACGGCGGCTATCCCGGACGAGCAGCTTCTACAGAGCCGCTAAAATCTACGTTAACGCGAAGGGGCGATAAACAATTCGCACGTCGGCGCGAGGAACACGGCGCGCGTTTTAACGCTGCGATTTATTAAAATAAGAGCAGCTGTTTGGATTCGGGAGTGAGATTAAAAAACACACACACCCGTCAGAATCTCCGAACCAATTCTACGGAGCGCCGGTTGAGTCAATTTAGAATGCGGTCTGGCGGGCTGAATCGCGCGCGGAGCGTTTAACAATTCATGCGCGGCAGTGAAAGATCATTCATACAAGCAATTTCATTTCTTCCTCCCCGGTGTGGGTCGTTTGATAAATTAAGTCTTGTATTAAAGGCGTGAGAGCCTTTTATGAAAGGAAATCAGGTGCCCGTCAAGCGGGCGAAGTGGGGGGGGTGACTCGGTGGGAAGAAATTCGCCACCGCTTTAACCGAGGCAGACACGTGCGATCAAGGTAGAAGCGTTCACGTCGCGATCCCTGTCAAGTAATTCTTGGTATTACCTGCAAATTCTAGCAAACACTTTGGAGCCGAGCTGAAAGACAACGATGTCCAGAAGCTCAACAGACGCCAGAAGCCCCTCAGTCTGGAGCAAGAAGAGAGGCCAATGCTCGCCACCTTTACGGCCGGCACTGACTATTATATCCCTAAATGTTGAAGGGCTGTCTGCAACTAAACAAGAACTTGTTGCCAATGGGAAACTGTCATATAACCATCACGCTTCGAAGAATCGAATCGAAGAAACGTGCGAAGTTTGCGATGAGCGACTGTCCGTGCTCCGGCACCACAGCCGCACCGCCGCAGTAATCGCAGCTGACAAAGCGCTCCCGACAAGTGGGAATTGCAGCTTCCCTCGCTTGCCAACACGCAGCGGGAAAGAGAAGAAAAAAAAAGCTACAATATATATATAAAAAAACCACGCAGCGATCGTGGGACCGCATCGATCGGCACGGTGAGCCCGGGAGGCTCCGGCGCCTCCGCTCGTCACACGACGGGCCCGCGGTCCTGTTCAACACCTCCTTTCCGTCCGCGGCCTGCCACCTGACGCCGGCAAAAATTACAATCGATCGCGCGGCTAGCTCGCCGGACGAGCGCCCCTGCCCACGGTGAGCGCCCGCGCGCCCAGGCGCGTCGCAGCCGCGGGTGTTGCAGGACAAAGTGGAGGGGGATGGTGGAATCATGTTTCTGTGAAAGTGCGGGTGTCGCAACATATGATATGAGACTACTGCAGGAAAAAGTAGGGGTAGATGGAATCATGTTTCTGTGAAAGTTCGGGTGTCGCAACACCCGCAACACCAGCGGCTGCGACACGCCTGGCCGGCGATGAAACGGAGTCGTTGACCCCCCGAGGCGGTGCGATTCCAGCGTCGGACGCCTTTCTGCGTGGAGTTTGTGTGTTCTCTCGGCTCGGGGGCCTTTCTGTGCGGAGTTTGCATGTTCTCCCCGTGTCCGCGTGGGTTTTCGCCGGGCACTCCGGTTTCCTCCCACCGTCCAAAGACATGTTGCCAGGTTAATTGGACTACTGAGTAAATTGCCCCAGGTGCCCTGCGATGGACTCGCGTCCCATTCTGGGAATAGCCCTCCCTGCCTTGCGCCCTGTGTCTGCCGGGATAGGCTCCGGCTCACCGCGACCCTGTATAGGATTAAACGGTTTCTCAAAATGGATGGATGGATGGTTTGTGTGTTCTCTCCTGCGGCGTCGCGTTTGCACATTCAGATCGCTTGTTCAAGATTCTGCTGTTGTACAGGGTTGCTGGGTGCCGGAGCCTATCTCGGCAGACACAGGGTGCAAGGCAGGGCTATACCCAGGACCGTACGCCAGTCCATCGCAAAGGAACCGGGAAAAATGTTGTCACGTGAATAAACCTACGCAGCAGCATGTCTTTGGAGGGTGGGAAGAAACCGGAGTACCCGGCAAAAACGCACGCGGACACCAGAAGAGCGTGCAAACCCCTACGCACAAAAGCACCTGATCCGGGAATCGAACCAGGGTCCTTCTTGCCGTGAGGCGGCAGCGCGACTCGCGCCCAGCAGTCAACGTGACGCGTGTAATGCGTTGCTTGTTTTCCGAGCCGTGAGCTGCTCTCGGTGCCTGTCCGCGTAATTACTAACGTGCATCTTCACACGCGGCGTATACAGCGATTAAAAACCGCCTTCATTATGCGCCGCGGAAGCATCGCCTCTCATTATTACGTTCCGTTTCCAAACACGACACTCGCGCCCTGCCGTCTGCCTCTTTATCTTATTTATGTATTCGAGCGCGGTAATGTAATTTAAGCTTGCAGAGGGGAGAACGTGCAAACTCCACCGGAGAAAGGCACCCGAGCCGGGAATCGAACCCAGGTTGCAGTGATGCGGCAGCGCCACCAGACGAGCCACCGTGCCACCTATGAATCGACGTGTATCACGCTCACGTATCGAGTCGTGCGAACGTATCGCGCCGAAGGCACTGCCGATACGAGGAAAAGGGAAGGACTTCAAACGATCTTACGTTTCCCATGTAGGTTTGGAAGCATCGTCAGACGTTCTGACGATGCCTCCAACGTGGGAGGCGAAACGTCGCGAGTGATAGAAGGAGATGGCGAAAATAAAACAGTTCTAAAAGGGCAACCATCAATTTTCATCCATCCATTCATTTTCTAAACCGCTTGTCCTGGTGGGGGTCGCGGTGGCAGCAGTCCAAGGAGAGTGGACCAGACATCCCTTTCCTCAGCCACAGACTCCAGCTCTTCCTGGGGGATTCCCAGGCGTTCCCAGGCCAGCCGAAGGACATAATCCCACCATTAATGTTACGTTTTATACACGAACACCGGCAACGTGAGCGGCCGACGCACGGTTTTGTTCGTGCGAAACGCTCTTGTATTATTTTTTTTTCCCCGCCCCAAATTGTATTCAATTTGCGCCATCGGCCGTCGGGGACGGAAAGCCCCGTACGTGACGCTAACGCGTGGCGACGCGTACACAAACACTTACAACATCTGCGACACGAACAGCCGTGCGCTTGTACTAACGTCAAATGCGTTTACGCCGGTGTCAGGAACGGGGAACGGAACACCCAGGGCGGCACGGACGAGCGCAATCAAGCTGGTACAAAAGTTGCCGGCACCCGCAGCTACGACGCTGAGTGGCTTCGGTGGCACGGCGGTGACACTCGCGCCTCGGTTCGATTACCGAGGCGGTTCACTGAAGATGCCTCCAACGTGGGTAGGCAAAACGTCGCGAAGGAGACACGGGGGAACGCTCGACACGGCTATCCCAAAAGAACAGCTCTGAAGAACAAACCATCAGTTCAAAACATTAGCGATCCAAAGACCCCTCCAATCATCCATCCATCCATGGCAGATTTTTTACCGCTCTTAAGAGTGCCAGTTTCCCGACCTTTCAGTGTATTCGAAGCGGCCTTAATAATTAAATTTTTGTTGCTTCGGTTTTTATTAGTTGCTTTTTTTTTGTCGTTGGTCACGTGCCGTTCTCTCCGCGGCCCTTGTGCAGCGCTTTGTGACCCTCGGGTAAAAGGCGCTCTATAAAATCCATCCATCCATTGTTTAAACCGCTTGTCCTTGTGAGGGTCACGGTGGCAGCAGTCCATAAAACGCTATCATCATTATAACGCTTCCAACACGGGAGGACGGAACGACGCGTAGCGAGCGAGGGAGCGGCGGAGCGCTCGGCGACACGCGAGCGTCCCTTCGACGAAGCAACCGCGCGGTTGTCGTTCGCGCCGAACGGTGAGACGAACGGGCCGGTGCTGAGACGAGTAGGCGAGCGAGCGGGCGGGCGGCTGGTCAAACGATGGGCGCGGTCGCTCCGGGGAACGCACCTGGGCTGACGTCGCAGTGTCCGTGGCAATCTTCGTCGACGCGACCCAGGCTCTCGAGGGTTCGCGTCACCTGGCTGCCGTAGTCCTCTTCCCCGCCGCCGCCCCGATGGTGGTGGTGGTTCATTCGCTGCACGGTGCCGCTCACGCCCACGCCGTTCTCGAAGTCGAAGTCGTCCAGGATCGGGGTCTCCCTCACCGGCGTCCCGTCAGCTGCGATTGGGGGGGGGAGCGGTGAGAGCGATTCGTTTGTGAACACAATGTTATTCGCTTCGTCCGGTTGAGGGTGCCGATTAACTTTAGAAGTCTTGATCGTAGGCAACTGGCCTGGATTCGAACTCGCGTCCTCAGCGTTGCCGGTTCAGCGCCTCAGATCTCTGAACAACAATGCCACAGCTGAAAAAAAACGATTGATTTTCGTGAAAAACTTTTTTTGGATCGAGAGACGACTTTTAAACAAACTTCCCCCAGCCGATAAAACACCTCTTTCATACGAAACTTAGCGGGCACCTGTGATCCAAGTGCAAAATAGTGAACGGCAAGGTGATACACAAGCACGACAATATTATTATTAGAATTGTATTATGCTTGTTTACCCTGAAACCCTCACCCGGTGTCTAAATGAGCAAAAATGTAAGTGAAAATAAAGTAAATTTATCACTATGGATAAATTGATAGAGTTGTGGGTTTCTGAAATGCCATATCTCACATGTCGCGGAAACACACATCGGAGGAACGCGTCAATCTTTAACAATAATAAACAATAATTTACTGATGTATATTTTCATGATAGTTGCTTTTAAAAGCTGTTCTTTCGGGGTAGCCATGTCGAGCGCTCTCCCTCTCAACGTGTCGCCTCCCACGTCGACAGCATCTTCATCAACGCCTGAAAACGTTTCCAACGCGGGAGGCGAAACGTTGCCGAAAGTTTGCAAATCGCTGCGCGGAACTAATATTTGAAAGAAAAATAAAACCACACGCGCACACGCAGGCCGATATTATTTGCGCGTATCCATCTGACGCTGGGGAGCAGAGGCCCTGCGGCGATATCCGCCTGCTAACCCTCCACGCCTTCGCCAATCCTCATTGACCGGCGCGGTGAAGTACGGTTAAACAACAACCGCCCCGCCGCGGCCCTCCGTATCGAGTGTTTCTCTAATCACAGCTGCAACAAACAAGCGAAACAAGCGCCAGCATCCCCCCCCAACGCGACGTGCGGCCCACCTGGGAGCGCCACTGTCGACGAGAGCGCGTTACGAGCGACGATAAGACGAGCGTCTCCCGCAGGGGTAGCGCCGCGTTTAAACATTAGTTCCGTTAAATCCGAAGGGAAATAACCTCTGTCCCGGATTAAAGACGATATTACATATTCTAACAAAATATTGACGTGTGAAATAACAAATTGCCCGCGCGGCTGTTCAGGTCAATGGCTGCGGCGCCATTGAAGGACGCGCGGCGGGTAAAGTTTGCGATCGGAGGAGCAGCGACGGATGCTTTTGTTTGTTGTGTTTATTAGTTTGGCGCAGCGGTCTTATAACCCCGCTGTCACGACCTGCGGATGGATCAATATCTTTATCATTTCCCCCTGAATTGTATCAGAGCACTTTGTAGCGGAGGCAAGAACAAAATAAGATATTGCTTTTGGCAAATATTAAATAGAAGCCACTAAGCCGCTCACACTCCCGGATTACATTGCTTTTGTTATTTGGGGAGCTGTATAATGTCACCGGAAAGTTGTTTTTATGTTTGTTTCCTTTTTTAAAAAATTGAAAAACTATTTATTAAATTGAAAACTATTCATTTTGATTTGTTCCAACAACACGGCGGTGTAGCAATTGCGCATCACGCATCGAAGGCACGAGTGAAAGTGTACACATTTTGTTTCCGGAATTGCGAGCGAAGATATTACACAAATTACATCCGCGAACAAGGCAAATTAGATCACGGTTTTTTTGCGCTCGACTCGTAACTTTTAAACTGCTCGCCCAGATGTGGTCGCAGGTTGTTCCGCGTTGTGGCTCGGCACATTTTCGAACGTTCCGCTCCACCGAGACGGATAGGTAGCTAGATGTTTATTATTACAGCGGAAAAAAACACCCGGTGAGCTCGCAAGCTCTTTAGGGGATTCCTGCATTGACACAACAAACACACCGCGACCGCTATACGACCGCGAGAGAAATCGACTCGCTCGTTTCTCGCAGAACGAGGAGCGAAACCTCGGACACCAACGCCCAACGACGCACGGTAAAACGACACGGAAATATTTCGGAGGTTGTCACCTGTCCTGCATTAATCCCGTAAAGAGCTTGCAAGCTCGCTGAGTACTTCGAACTCGGGTCACAGCCAGCTTCGTAGCCCGGCATAGCGCGCGGGGTGCGGTGGTAGCCGGCTCACCGTCGGCGTGTGAATCCTGGAGGAGACGCGCGTTGGAGCGTCGCGAGTCGAGGCCGTGAGCTCCGAGCAGCACCGACGGGATGTAGTGGATCTCGTCGCCCGCCTCGGCGCTGGCGCTCTTCTGCGGCGGCATCGGCGGCCGGTGCCGCTGGGCTCGGCAGCAGCCCGACGATCCCCCGCGGCGCGTGTACAGCGCCAGCGTCAGCAGGAGGAGAAGCAGCAGCAACGCGATCAGGCCGCCCTGATGCACGCACGATAAGGTGGACACGTGGTACCGATCAGGCCAGCCCTGATAGATGCATGATGGATATAGATAATATAATAGCATTTTACAGAGCGCCTTTCACCCGAGGGTCACAAAGCGCTGCACAAGGGCCGCGGAGAGAACGGCATGTCGACAACGACTGATACACACACGAGAATTGTTAGTATTTGTTCTGCTGTCTTCGTGTCCTATAATTTATCGATATTGCTTCGCTCTCAGTTAATCTGTCTTGATGTTGTTGACATGTCGTTCTCTCCGCAGCCTTGTGCAGCGCTTTGTGACCCTTGGGTGAATTATTATTGTGATTAGATGGACAGATGTACTGATGAGGCCACCCTGATAGATGCATGATGGATAGATGTACTGATCAGACCACCTTAATAGATACATGAGTGATTCCCTCCAGCGTGTCCTGGGTCGGCCTCTAGGTCTCCGCCCAGTGGGCCGTGCCTGTTAAAAGTCCCGAGGGAGCCTGCCAGGCGCCATCCTTAACAGATTCCCGAACCACCTCAACTGGCTCCTCTCAATCCGAAGGAGCGGCGACTATACTTCGAGGTCCTCCCAGATTGCTGTGCAACTCATCCTGTCACAGAGAGTGAGCCAGGCTTATATGTTCTGTTCGTAAATCGAGGCTCAGCACTACTCTGTCTTCCGGACTTACAGGCATCCAGTCAAGGTAGAAGCGTTCACGTCGCGACCCCTGTCAGGTAATACTTGGTGTTGCCTGCGAATTCTACCAAACACTTCGAAGCCAAGCTGAAAGACAACGATGTCCAGAAGCTGCCCATCGTGCTTTGAAGAATCGCAAAGAAGAAGAAGAAGGCATCCAGTTAAAAAAAAAAAACCATTCGGCACAGTTTGCCAGAATCGTTATTAAAATTGCTAGAAACGACCGAGAGGATCATTCGGATTCTGTCTTGGAAAGTGAAATAGGAGCACGCGAAGGCGCGGGAATGTGTACGGAATCGGCTATTAAGGAATATCCAAATTTAGCGGAGTGTGCAACATTAGTAGCGGCCGTAACGATCCGTCTTCTCGTTCCCACAGGACAGACTCCATTCACAGAAATAATTAATGAGCCATTCATGACAATTCATCAATAAACAAATACGTTTAAAACACTTGCGCGCGCGTGTGTGTGTGTATATAAAAACAAAATTCACAACTTTCAGCACTGTGAGCAGAATGCAGACCTTAGCCGGCGAAAGCAAATATGCATAAAATAATGAATGAGTGGGCATTATTTTTTAGTGCAACTTAAAGCGATTCCGAAGAGCACTCATCCATAACCGCACGAGCAAACATGCATGCATACGTGAATAAATGTTATTCCTCGAAACAAAGAATACGTTTACAATTACAAGTCGCAGGAAGCCCGTAAAGAGCTTGCAAGCTCACTGGGTATTTGTCTGCTGTAATAATAAACATCTATCTACTTGTTCATTCACTGCTGGATGAAGGCCTCCTTACACCGCCGCTATCCATCGTGGTACAGTGCCTGCTGCTGCGATCCATCTTCGTCCTGCGCGTGATCCGATCTCATCGCTCCATCTCCGAGGTGGACGTCCTTCTGGACGCCTTCTCTCTTTAAGCGATCATTGCGTCACCAGGAGAAACGGATTGATGGATTGATGCCTGCCTGGTACCTTCTCGATTGTATTATCCATCCAACCATTTTCTAAATCGCTTGTCCTGCTGAGGGTCGCGGCGGTAGCAGTCCAAGGAGAGTTGACCAGATATCCCTTTCCTTAGCAACAGATTCCAGCTCTTCCTGGGAGATTCACAGGCGTACCCAGGCCAGCCGAAGGATTTAATCCCTCCAGCGTGTCCTGGGTCGGCCTCTAGTTCTCCGCCCAGTGGGCAAGTAGATTCTGCTGCTGGTCAATGATGAGAAGCGAATACAGTTTTTACTGAAACATAAATGTGTACAATTGTCGATACATATTCTTGCATGAAACAGACAAAAACTATGCAACATTATTCTGGATGAAGGTCTCCTGACACCATGCTTCACCTTACGTGGTGGAGAAGTTTGTGTGTCCCAATTAACCCCAAAGCTATGTCACCTGGAGTCCAGCGCTCCTGCTAGGGTCTCCCTTTATGGAAAAGTCTGGGGTCTAGCACTCCCCCTAGGGTCTCCCCTGGCGAGCAGGTCTGCAGATAGGTTCCAGACAAATAATGATCTAAAGACCCTCCCAACTAATGGAAGGTTGGTATCAGAAAGGGCTTCCAGCCAGACAAGTTCCACTCCAATACCCCAACTATTGGGGGTGGGCGGAAGTGGGGCAAACCCAGGCAAACTTGGCTACCGACCAGCGTGCGCCGGTGAAGGCAGGTCGCCCGGAGATACTCCAACCAAGCAACGGACCAGACCGAGGTATATCCCGTGAATCGGACCGTGGGCTGGCAGGCCGTGCGGCGCCGGCAGTTAACCCGAGCTTCTCACGGACGCACCTTGAAGAGGGCGCTGGCGGTCGCTGCTATCGCGTGCAAGCAGAGCAATCATAATACCGTCACGCGACTTTAAAAATCCGTCTATCCTCCACTGCCGGCACGGAGCGCCAGGCCCGGAACGGTAGACGGTCGTCGGTCGCCTCGCGCGGAGCTCGCGACGTTGCCAGATAGACGTGGCCGCCACCACCCAGGCGCGTCGCAGCCGCGGGTGTTGCAGGAAAAAAGTCGGGGGGATGGAATCATGTTTCTGTGAAAGTGCGGGTGTCGCAACGTATGATATGAGACTACCGCAGGAAAAAGTGGCGGGGGGGGGATGGAATCAGAGCCTTGTAGACAACACCGTAGCTGCCTTCTCTATGCATTGAAAAATATCCGATAGACGCGTCTCGGCTCTGCCTTCTCCCCAAGAAAGCGGCCTCGCCATAATAAATTATTGAAAAAAGAGCGACCAACAAACAACAACAGACATCTGTTAAACTATATCTGTTAAACTAAATATCTGTTAAACTAAATATCTGTTAAACTTTATCTGTTAAACTATATATCTGTTAAACTAATATATCTGTTAAACTAATAAAAACCAAATAAAATATAAAATACGAAGTTTTTATACGGGATTCCTGCAGATAAACGAATAGCGAGGAACTAAATTAACGACCGACTTAACAAACGAGAAATCCACAACGGCTATTTGGTGACGTCAGCAGTACGGTGGCCCGATTGGTCGAAGCGTCCTTCGCAACAGCGGCCCAAACGCAGGGATTAGGGATATATCGCGATTTTTTTTATATACAAGGGTTATAATAATAAAAGCGTTTTATATAGCGCCTTTCACCCGAGGGTCACAAAGCGCTGCACAAGGGCCGCGAAGAGAACGGCATGTCAACAATGAAAAGTAAATAAATAAAAAATCAAAGGAACAGAAACAAATTAAATGATTAAGGCTGCTTCGAATACACCGAAAGGTCGTGAAACTGGCAATCTTAAGAGCGGCAAAAATCTGCCAGCGTCCCCTAAGATGGCCGTCACTTCCTTAAATACAAATACGGAGGGAGACAGGGAGGGAGGGGGAGACATAGGAACACAGAGACAGGAAGACAGAGACAGACACGAGGGGGATACAACGCCAATCCAAATCAAGCAATCAATATATACAAGGGTTGGTGGTGAGCAGGAGCCCGTCCCGGCAGACAAGGCTATTTCCTAAATTCTCCACCATTGCCAACTTGGATGCAAGTTGAACATTCGTATCACATTGCGATAACATTTCACTTTAGGGTACGTGTTACGATATGGCGGAATGTTTCCACCATTAAACAGAAAGCTCTCACTGTCGTTTACTCCACCACGGGCCCTTCCACAATTGTGAATAAGCAGTACCATCATCACCGTTCATCCATCAATGAGCACCACTATCACCCCACCCACCACCACCATCGTGTCACCAATCAGCATCATCATCATGCTATCCATCCCTCCCTGTCTCCCTCCGTGTTTGTCTTTAAGGAAGTGACGAGCATCTTAGGGGACGCTGGCAGATTTTTGCCGCTCTTAAGATTGCCAGTTTCACGACCTTTCATTGTATTCGACGCAGCCTTAATAATTTATTTTTTGTTGCTTTGGTTTTATATTGGTTCTTTTTTCTTTCGTTGTTGACATGCCGTTCTCTTCGCGGCCCTTGTGCAGCGCTTTGTGACCCTCGGGTGAAAGGCGCTATATAAAATGCTATTATCATTATCATTATCATGTTTCTGTGAAAGTGCGGGTGTCGCAACACCCGCGGCTGCGGCTCAAGTGGGCGCGGCTCAAGTGGGCGCTTCAATTTCCTCGCGTTCGGCCGGAGTCGCCGGATGAGGATGTTTGCGCCGCTGCCGGGGAAAACTATCGATCGGTTTTGGCGCTGAAATAATTCTAATAATCGTTACGCGGGCTCGAACGGAACGTGTTGTTTGTTTCTGAGTGAACGTCTTCGTTGGTCTTTTTTATCCGAGCGTGGGTATTCGATAGGCGAGCGCCGATTGTAATTGCCGGGAATTGCGCGCGGCGTGTCGATACGCAATCTCGTCCCTCGGCGAATCCGCGAAATATGAACGCAAATATTTATACGGGCACGGGTGAACATATTTTCGGCCGCGATCCTCACCAGGGCAAGCGGTTTTGAAAATGGACATTCTTGAGGTTTGTCCGCTAGGCGATGATCCGTTAAGAGAGGTCATTATGATGATGTGGTTCATTATAACTGTACGGTATTTATTAAATGAATACTATATTCTTCTTTGCGATTCTTCGAAGCGCGATGGTTAAATTACAGTTTCCCATT
>JAZEWU010000048.1:3268115-3278171 GCA_036362915.1 Geotria australis | reverse complement strand
CGCGACCTTGTCTCACGAAAAATGCTGTTCAGAGTTTTTTTTCTCACAAAAAGCCTGTTTCGAAGAATATATATTTTTTACACGTTCAGCAGTAATGTGAGCGCGTTTAAAATTTATATTACATTATCTAAAGGCGATAAACGTCAATAGGGCGAATGGGTGCGGTGCGTTACGCTCTAGCACTGTACGTGCCGCGGACTTAACCCCGCAGTCTGTGTTGGGGTTTTTTTTCTCCTCTCCCCCACCGCCGTCGCAAAAGATCGTGACTCGCATTACAACATCGCGATGGCCCGTTTCAGATTATAAACCATATTCAAAATAAATAACCGCGTCCGTATTAAAGGTGGAGCAGGGAGTAGGGGGGAGGAAACCTGCCGCGCTGTCAGAATGTTAATGGCCCAGCGGCCACGCTGCGGACAAACCCGGTCCGGTGGGCAATCTCCATCGGTGCACGGGTCAATATTCAACTGCCATCGAGGACCACTTTACTGTGCGGTCTCCTGTGTTAGCCCTATGTATGTATTTAGCGCCTGTGTGACTCGGTCGATGTGTGATGTGGGGTGGTAGCGGTATCTCGGCGGTTAGGGCCGCTGGGCTACTAACCTGGCGAGCCGGTGATGTATAAAAAAAAAGATGCCAGGTTTTTAAACCTTTCGGTGAAATAATTATAATATGATTTATCGCGTGATTTTATATACTGACAGAAAAAAGGTGCCCGTAGACCTGGCGACCCGAGTTCAAATTTCGCTCACGGCCACCAATACCAGGGACGATTTTTTTCACCGGTCCTGGGCCTCCCCTAGGTCGACTCACCCTCAAATGTGTACCTGGCGCGGTGTAGCGAGACAAAGGCGGCCGGGCGTGGTGCTGTCCACACCGTGCTGGCCTTTATAGGTGAAACTCGCTGACAGCACTTGCCTTCACACTCTGTCAAGGCTATACGGCGGTCTGTGTCGTTGCACTGTCAAAAGAGACCCCGTGAGAGTGTTTACATATGGCCTAAGAAGCAAAGGTTTTATAGCTGATGACCAAATCACCTGGAACGCGCCCGGTCTCATCAGATCTTGGGCGCCTGGGTGACTACACAGTTGTAAATCCCGCGCCTCAAACAAATAAGGTCATGCCCCAGGCGGTTCGATTCCTGTCTCTGTGCGCCTTTCTGTGTAAAGTTTGCGTGTTCTCCCCGTGTCCGCGTGGGTTTTCGCCGGGCCCTCCGGTTTCCTCCCACAGTCGAAAGAGACATGCTGCTGCATAAGTTAATTGGCCTGCGGATTAAATTGCCCCCACCCCCCGGTGCCCTGTGATGAACTGGCGTCATATCGTGGGTATAGCCCTGCCTTGCGCCCTGTGTCTTCCAGGATAGGCTCCGGCACACTGCAACTTTATACAGGATTAAGCAGTTTCGGATGATGATGATGATACAATACATCCACAATACAATACAAAAATATGGCATGTCTCGCATCTCCCAGCAAGGGCATATGGGGAGTCCCAGGGGGTGTTTGACGAACCCCAGGTTAACAACCACTGCTCTAATTGATCACAATTCCATTACTGTTGTCATTTTCGGTGAGCCGTGCCTCTCTTGCGAAGGAGGCTCTATCCGGGCCTCCAGAGCTCTCTTATTGTTAATAAACGCGACAACTGACACTACTTGTTCGACGGTTGATATTAAACGTGGAGCGGCGGCGGCGTCAGTCAGGCGCGTCGCAGCCGCGGGTGTTGCGGGTGTTGCGACACCCGCACTTTCACAGAACCATGAATCCATCCCCCCCACTTTGTTCCTGCAACACCCGCGGCTGCGACGCGCCCGGGGGGCGGTGGCGTAGCGGTGTTCGCGACACCTCGAGGCTGCCGCTGGTTGGCGAGGATAATCACACGACGCCGCCTGTTGCCAACTGGCGACCGAACCCTGCCAGGCCTGGGCCCCTCCGCTAACTCAACCGGGCTCTAAAACGAGCACACGGCGCAGTATGTCAACTTTAGCACTGGAGGGACAAAGGTGGCCCTGCCACAATATAGCAGCCCATTACGGGCTGTGATTAGCCTAATGGATGCTCTCCAACAGCACTGTCCTGACAAGTATCTAAACCTAAATGGGTGATTGCTTGTTCGTATACAGTATATATATAGACTTTAGTTTCTATCATGGATTTTTGGGATGCCGCGGTGAGGCGGTGAGTTTCACGCTTGAGTTAGAGGTTACAGGTTCGATTCCGCTTCCTGGCAAGGCACTTTAAAGCACGGTGCGAGTTATTTTTTTAAACTCTCTCCGCTGTGGGTTAACCCGGCAGTGTAAACGAGCCGTGGGGAGTCGATTGGCAGCTTGCCTGCAGTGGGGTAAAGTGTGGGAAACGTAGGCCAAGATCACCCACGAGTGAAACTGTGCAGAGCACTCTAGCAAAAGTCGATCAGCCGGCAGTGGCGTTAGCGAGCAATTGCATGGCTGCACCTTTACCATCAACATTATCATTATCAGTACTCGCTTAATCCTCTAAACTCTAAAGGGTCACGGTGAGCCGGAGCCTATCCCGGCAGACACAGGGCGCAAGGCAGAGCGATACCCATGAAGGGCCACCAGTCCATCGCAATGCGCCGGTCGCAATTTAATCCGCAAACCAATCAACCTATGCAGCAGCGCGTCTTTTAACTGTGGGAAGAAACCGACGTACCCGGCCAAAACGCATGCGGACACGAGGCGATGCACGCAAACCCCGCACAGAAAGGCGCCACGAGCCAGGAATCAAACGCGGGTTGTTCTAGCTGTGAGGCGGCTGCGCTTCCCGCTACACCACCCACAGCGTCCATTGCCTCACCGCGGATTCCATTCACCGCTTAGCTGACTGCAAAGTTCCGTTACTGTTGCGAGGACCAGGAGGCAATAATGTTCTCCGCGAGACTGGCGTGAGCTCAGACGCACGCTCGTGTTTGTGTTGCGACAAACGCCCCCCTCGCCCGTGCCGCCTGCAAATCTCCACGTCTTATTCATTCCATATATATATGGAAATAAAACCGTGGGGCCAGAAATTCGCATTAAAGTCGGAGAGGGGTGTGGTGGGCCGGTGATGGTGGATGAATAAAATACAACATGAACTCATCCAGATGCTCGAACGCAGAATTATTGTTATTACTATTTGTTGTGATTTTTTTCTACGCTTGAAAAACCGACGCTCGGGATCAAACTGCGATGGGTTTGGCTCCGCGTCGCAACCGCGGGCGTTGCGGGTGTTGCGACACCCGCACTTTCACAAAAACATGATTCCATCCCCCCCGCTTTTTCCTGCAACACCCGCGGACTGCGACGACGCATGCGTGACGTGGCGATGATGCAGAGATGATGCGTTAAACGAGGAAGATGTTTGTGTCATCATCGTCGTTGTCGTTGTCATCCCGCTAGTGATGATGGCGCGCAGCTTGTCAGTCATTCAGATCGCGTTGAACCTGGAAGGAACCGTCGAGTTGGGTGGCTCTTTTGAACACTTGCCCAGCAGGGAAGGGTAAGCGAGTTACAACATCTGAGGGCACCGGGGGAGGGCAATTTAGTCAGGACGATTAATCTAGCCGGCAGCAATGTCTTTGGACTGGCGTCTGAATGAGGCGTCTGAATCAGGCATCATTAAGACATTCGGCAGGCGTCTTTGTGACCCTCGGGTGAAAGGCGCTATATAAATTGAAATTATTAAATTGTTATAGAGCGCCTTTCACCCGAGGGTCACAAAGCGCTGCACAACGACAAAAAAAACAACTAATAAAAAACAAAGCAACACATTTGTTTTGTTAAGGCTGCTTCGAATACACTGAAAGGTCGTGACAATCTTAATAGCGGAAAAAATCTACCAGCGTCCCCTAAGATGGCCGTCACTTCCTTAAAGACAAACACGGAGGCAGACAGGGAGGAGACATTGGGACACAGAGACAGGAAGACAGAGAGACAGCCATAAATAGGCATTATCAGGCAATCAGGCGCCTGGTGATGCTCAATTTAGATGTCAGATAATGCCCGATTGAGATTCCAGATGAGCCTCCAACATGGGAGGCGAAACGTCACGAAGGAGAGACGGGGAACACTTTGCACGTCTGGATTGTGGGAGGAAACCGGAGTGCCCGGCGAAACCCCACGCGGACACGCTGAGAACACTTAAACTCCACACAGAAAGGCACCCGAGGTAGGAATCGAACCGAGGACCTTCTTGCTGTGAGGCGGCAACGCCACTCACCGCGCCACGCACGGTTCGGAATTGATGTTCACCACGTGTCGCTCTCTCCTTCGCGACATGTCACCTCCCACCTGGGTACATCTCTCCTCCCATCCAATGCGGGGAGGCGAAACGTCGCAAAGCGGGCAGGAGGCGCGCTCGACACGGCTATCCCGAAGGAGCAGCTGTTCAGAGCGCATCTCTCTGTCTAGTTTCTCTCTCCCCGCTCCCTCACCTGCTCCAATTTGATATTCCGCTTTTGGTTCGTGCGGCCAAGTACGGTGCTCATTCTCTCCCCGGTGACAAACACCACAAACTCCGTGCCAGCTCGCGAAGTCAGCACTGCTGCCGCGGGCAAAAGCCATCTCAACCCCCGCCCCCCCGTTTAAACTGAAAAAAATAAACCTTTTGCTTTTCTACTTCTTTGCCAATTTGTTTGCATTCGCGCTACAAGGGTGTGTGATGGAGAGGAGGACTTTGGCGCGATTGGAATGGCCCTGTCGAAGGACACCGGCTGCTTGGTGGTGGCCCGGGTTGACATGTTTACCAAAGGACCTTCCCGCACCCGCCCTGCATCACATTCGACACGCTTTGCTTGCTTGCCAGTTTCACGACCTTTCAGTGTATTTGAAGCAGCCTTAATCATTACATTTTTGTTGCTTTGGTTTTTTAGTAGTTGTTTTTTTTCTGTCGTTGTTGACATGTCCTTCTCTCCGCGGCCCTTGTGCAGCGATTTGTGACCCTCGGGTGAAAGGCGCTCTATAAAATGCTATTATTATTATTATTAACCTCACCCGTGGGAAGATGCTCTGGTTTTCTCGGAGGAAACGCGCCGCGTTGATGCCGCAGTCTCCGGCGGTCTCGTGTCGATGAAGCGAAAGTGTGTGACGATAACCGATGAGGTTGATCAAACACGTCAGGGGCCCTGACGTCGTGCCACTGCTGGATGAACGCCTCCGTTCGCCGCGTTGGTCGGTCGTGAGGGTCGTTTGACCGCACTTCACGACGGTGGTCAATTGAGTGATCGTACACAATTAGGGAGCGAGGGCTTGCTTGGGTATCACTTGTCATTGACGGTGTGCTGACCACTGCACCAACATTGGCTCTGAATTTAATAATAATCAGTCAGTCAGATTTTTAACTGTGTAGCTCTTTTTAATATCTGTCCAGCGGGGAGGGGTAAGCAGGTACCAAAATCTCAGGGCACCGGGGATAATTTAGTCAGGACGGTTAACCTAGACAGCGCGTCTTTGGACTGTGAGAGGCAGCCGGAGTACTTGGCGAAAACCAACGCGGACACGGGGAGAGCATACAAACCTCCACACAGAAATGTATCCGAGACACGAATCCAACCCAGGTCCGTCTTGCTGTGAAGCAGCAGCGCTACTCCCTGCGCCACCGTGCAGCCCAATAATGTCTGCTGTTCACTCAAGAAATCGGCAGTCTCAATACTTATCTGAAGGGTCCAGAATTGTGACATTTGTCCAAATCTATAGATGAGTGGCATGTGGGAGGAATTCGGCTGATAAAGAAGGCGCACACAAGGAAGGTGCCTCACTCCAACCTCCTGTCCATCTCATCACCCAAGCCGGCATTACCCGGTTATCTTCAAATGCTAACTATGCTCAACCCTGCCTAGTTACTGAGTGCTGATGAAATCGGCTCCTTTTAGAGTGATTTGTCCATAGTCGATAAAGCAAATCAATGACGGCTCTAATTACAATTTTAGATATGATTTTGTTCAGCCGTCAGTGGTGCTTAGTCAAGAACACTGACGTTTTACACACAGGACAGCATTTGCTTGAGAGTGGATTGTACAATTCCACTTTAACCCAAAATCTCAGACAAACATTGGCTCACGATTGCAATCTGGGCAGCCAGTCGACGCCACTGTCAGGTTTCAAGTTATTATAGAGTTTAACCAGCTGGGAGCGAACTCAACAGACCAGGACGGCGTCTTATACGCAATGGTTACCTGAATTACAAAACCATCATCATCATTATCATTGTTCGTAACTGCTTATTCCTGTACAGGGTCGCGGTGAGCCGGAGAACTATCCCGGCAGACACAGGGCGCAAGGCAGGAGTATACCGAGGATGGGACGCCAGTCCATCGCAGGGCACCTGGGGTAATTTACTCAGTAGACTAATTAACCTGGCAGCGTGTCTTTGAACGGTGGTAGGAAACCGGAGTGCCACGGCGAAAACCCACGCGGACACGGAGAGAATACGCAAACTCCACACAAAAAGGCCTCCGAGCCGGTGATTCGAACCCGGGACCTTCTTGCTGCGAGGCGGCGGCGCAACCCACTACGCCACCGTGCCGCCCCCACAATTTATCGAATAAACAAATAAAAAATACAGTTACACATTGCGATGGCCCACAATTCACACCTGGCGGTACCACCCGATCGCCCTTCCATCCCGCCGCCGACCACAGGCACCGCCACGCGGCCTACCCCTCTCATATCGATTTCTACCGACGGCAAACCGACGCAATCACCCGCCATTAGGCTCTAATCAACTTTGGCAGAGATGCACGGCCGGGCCGGTGTGTTCAAGCGGGAGGGTAAATTAACTCATAAATAAACGAGATAGGATCGGCCTTTCCGCTGGCACCATCGCTCACGGTAATTCGGCGCAAACGCTCCGGGGTCGTCCCGCGCACGAAGTTGGTCAGCGTAGCCGGATATTTTTTTTTCTCTCTCTCTCTGCCGCGCCATGTGTGAGTGTGTGTGTGTGGGGGGCTACGTTCGCTCACGAAATGAAAATGCCAATTTTGTACCCGGGCCAAGGAAATAGGACGTGCGCATTAGTGATTTAGCCTGCGACTCGAAATTGCTCTGTCGAGCAGGGCAGAAAAAAAAATAAAGTGGGGGAGGAGGATTGGGCGGGGGACACCCCCCCCCCGCGTGTGTCGAATAACTTTATCCGTCCTTTCGTTATATTGTCTGCCTGGCACCATTTACACGGCCATCTATCTGCCGCATTGTGCTGTCTCCATCCATTATCACCCGCAGCTGCAACTCCCACCACAAGCTGCGGAGCAAAGAGCACGCGGGCCGTCTTTGATGCATGTTTGTCCCACGCATGTGTGTGGATGTGTGGGATGGCGTGGCGGTTAACGTGCCGAGCGCTACGAACCCAGCGACCCCGTGCTTCGATTCGCGCTCACGGCTCACGGCCAGTGACGATTTTCTCGAACCGGTTGCTGGGCCACCGCAGTTAAAATTCCGTCGTACTGCAGCGAAGACCGCTAGTCGCTGCACTGCCATCCATCCATTTTCTAAACCGCTTGTCCTGTTGAGGGTCGCGGTGGCAGCGGGCCAAGGAGAGTGGACCAGACATGTCTTTCCTCAGAACCAGATTCCAGCTCTTCCTGAGGGATTCCCAGGCGTTCCCAGGCCAGCCGAAGGATATAATCCCTCCAGCGCGTGCTGGATCGGCCTCTAGTTCTCCGCCCAGTGGGCCGTGCCTGGTAGACTTCCCGGGGATGCCTCCCAGGGGGCATCCTTACCAGATGCCCGAACCACCTCAACTGGCTCCTCTCAATCCTAATGAGCAGCAACTTTACTTTGAGGCTCTCCCAGATTTCTGTGCTCCTCACCTT
Organism: Geotria australis; assembly: GCA_036362915.1. Taxonomy (NCBI): domain Eukaryota; kingdom Metazoa; phylum Chordata; class Hyperoartia; order Petromyzontiformes; family Geotriidae; genus Geotria; species Geotria australis. The sequence goes on along the minus strand of JAZEWU010000048.1, from coordinate 3,270,365 downwards.
GTCACGGAGAAGTGAGCTCAACATTTAATTTAATAAAATCGTATCGTGCCACGGAGCTACGAACCCAGCGACCCGAATTCAATTCCCGGTCACGGCCACCGACCCCAGTGATGATTATCTGAACCGGTCCTGGGCCTCACCTAGGTAGACTCAGCCCCACATCAGTAATTGGTGACTTGTGTTAACATCGACACTCGGGAGACAAGGGTAATTCCGTTATGCTCTGGGCTGGAGACGTAATAAAGGCCCAAGTTCAAAACTCACAGGGTGGTAAAAAAAAACGCCATAGTTTGAATTGCTTATCATTGTTTCAATATTTCACTTATAGCACTGGTTCTGATTTTACAACTGCTTCTGACATTATCTTCAATCTGGGATCCCCCGTGCATCCAATGCCATTTGCAGATGTCGACTGAACATTTCCATAACCGCAGCAGCGAGCCTTTCTTCAGTGATGGCTCACCACAGCAGCTGTGATTTCTGCCTCGTTCAATTGTTAAACCGTATGCGCATTATTCCTCAACACACCGGCAATAAAGTTCAACCTTTATACATGATCTGTCGCGCCAAATTAATCACTGAAACTGAAATTCATCAAAAGATAAATGCAATTCAAACCTCGAGCGTCCGGTGTTGATGCGCCACCATAATGTACTGATGTCGGTTTTCACGGCTCGATGTATGAGAATTGCTTTCCAAAGCTGTTCTTTCGGAACTGCCGTGTCGAGCATTCCCTCTCCCTCCGTCGCGACGTTTCGCCTCCCACAGTGGAGGCATCGTCAGGCGCTGAGTTATCACAGCTCGACACGGCTATCCCGAAAGAACAGCTTTGAAAAGCGACGCTTGTGCGAAACCGCTTCCAGATTTCGCGCAAAACAAACCGAACCCGAAAACACATCGCACACCCATCCGTCCATTGTCAGAAACGGCTTTATCCTGTAGAGGGTCGCGGTGAACCGGAGCCTATCCCGGCAGACACAGGGCGCAAGACAGGGTTTTATCCTGGATGGGACGCCAGTCCATCATAGGCACCAGGGTGAAATTGAATACACAGGCCAATTAAGCCATGCAGCAGCATGTCTTTGGACTGTGGGAGGAAACCGGAGTGCCCAGCGAAAACCCACGCGGACATGCAAACTCCACACAGAAAGGAACCCGAGCTGGGATTCAAACCCGGGTGCTTCTTGCTGTGAGGAGGCAGCGCAATTCAACGCGCCTCCATGCCGCCCCTAACACATCACACGCCTACAAAGAACTAAAATAATTCCGCATTCGCAAGCTATCATGCGCTCAAAACGAGGTGGAAAACCAGCTGAGAGCCTCTCCACTAGCGAGCGCGAAACAAGAAAAAAAGTTCTTCGTCAAAACAAATAAATAATAACACGTTCATAACTATATTGTCAGTGTTCACGATTCAATTAAACGTGTCCCAGTGCGGCCTACTCAAGGTAATGAGATGTTCTGCCTTTGTTTGCTTTTGTGCCAAAAACAAAAAAAAAACCGGCGCAACTCTGGGGAACAGATCGCTCACACGCAGCTGCCGTCGTTGCTCCTGCGGCTTCATTGTTTTTTTCCGCCACCGATAGCGAACGGATTGCGTCTCATCTCCCTGGGATATTTCGAGCGATGCGTTACAGTCTGGGGCGGCACCGTGGCGTAGTAGTTAGCGCCTCCACCTCACAGCACGAAGAAGGCCGCCGTGTTCGAATCTCGGCTCGGGGGGACCTTTCAGTGTGGAGTTTGCATGTGTGCTCCCCGTGCCCGCGTGGGTTTTCGCCGGGCACTCTGTTTCACCCCCACACACAGGCCTGCCCGGGTTAACTGTCCTGCGGACTATCTGATCGGAACAGTTGAAAGAACCCCCAACATCTCCCGCATTCCACAGACAGCCTTCCCACTTGCGAACAAATCGAATTCGCGGCCCAAACTTAGGAACGGAACCTGTCCATAACCCCCGGGTGTGTGGGGGTCGTGGGGGGGGGGTGCGCCCGTCGATTCGCACGACGGCCGTCTCCGCTGACGGAGCGCGGCTCGATCCGACGGAGCGCCTCTCTCTCTCTGTCCCGCCGATCGCGTCTCTCGCACAGCTAACGATCCCGGGCGTCGAGCAGAGCCTGAGTGACACCGGGCGTAAACCCGCGACGCCGCGTCTCCCCCTCCGTCCGTCCGTCCAACGATCGCCCTCGGACCAGGCGCATCGCAGCCGCGGGTGTTGCGGGTGTTCCGACACCCGCACTTTTACGGAAACAT
>JAZEWU010000048.1:3227858-3248108 GCA_036362915.1 Geotria australis | reverse complement strand
AGCCCAAAAGACCTTGCAGAGTGCAATACAAATGCAAATAACTGTGTAAAGAAATGGAAAACCGTCATATAACCGTCACGCTTCGAAGAATCGAAACGAAGAAGAACCAACTCCACCAGCCCGCCCCTCGTGGCCTCCCCACGCAGCAGGCCCCACCCCTCGCCTCCGGTCGACGCAATTTTGCGCCACATTTATTTCCCGCGCCACGAAGGATGCACACGCACACCTGTTACCGTTGCCGTTTTTAGGTTCTTTCCCGCAGGGCGATATTAATATCCTATCTGCCGTTCGTGGGAATCCATCACCGTCATTGTCTTTACGCCGAAGGATGACCTTGAAGTTGCCCGTGCCAGCGTTCGCTGCCAATCCTTCCGTCGCGCCGTCGTTGACACCACGCGGCGCACGAGCGAAGCCTCCTGCAGCCTCCGCAGCTCTGTCCCACTTTCCCCCTGCCCATCGTTTTCACGGAGGACAAAGGTGCAGCCCTGCAGTGTCTCGCTGCAATGCTATGTGTAAATGCTTTTTTGTTGTTGTTGGACACGGGGGCGAACACACAAACTCCACACCGAAAGACACCCGAGCCGGGGAATTGATCCCGGGTGTTTCTTGCCATGAGGCGGCAGCGCTACTCGCCGAGCCACCGTGTACGCCCACTGGCCAGATGTCTTTGAAGAGGTGGGAGTGCCCACACTTTACCCCACCAGTGTTTGAACGCATTCACAGCAATGTTTGGGCACAAAATGGAGGTGATTTGAGAAACTTGCGCCATCACTTCATGTGCCCCCTCTGGGAGAGTGAATCAGACCATCGACCACTGACTGGATTGAGGGTACCAGCGTGCTGACCCACGATCTCGTGGCCTCGTGGCAGCTTCCACAAACTCGTCAGACGTGAACGTAAATTAGCGGAGAGTATGTAGACGAAATGACACGTTAGCTAGATTTGCAGAGCATATTTATGACGTGCAACATAGCCCCTCCAACAATATTCGTTTAACAAGTGCGATGTTTTGTTTTCCCTTGAGAAGGACGTGTGAGCTCAAAGCACTCACACCTAGTTCTAATGGCGCCGTTTATTTATTTATTGAACTGAGGAAGACCTCACTGGGTTTCGAGTGCATCTTGGGAGGATGGAATCCTACAACGCGATGTCTGGCGAAATAATCATCAAAAAAAATTACATTGCAATTAATTATGCTCAAAGCTGTTCTTTCAGAATAATTATTCTAATGGAGCTGTTAATTTATTTATCGAATCGAGGAAGCTATCACTGAGTCTCAAGTGCATATTGGGAGGAAAAAAATCCCGCAATGGGATGTCTGGCGAAATCCTTTATTAAGTTGCGTTTTTTAAAACATTGCAGTTAAATATTCTGAAAGATGTTTTTTTTTTTCAGGAGAGAGGGATGGCGCTCGAAACGGCTATAACGAAAGAACAGGTTTGAAAATCAACCATCATGAATTGGGCTGTGAAAACCTACACCAGGACAATTTGTTCATTGGTGCGTTTGTTGTATCGCATGAAACCCGCATCCAAAGGTTGCAAACTCACTTGTTTTATTCTGCTGTAACAATAAACATCTATACCATTAGTAAACTCTAATGATGTCGGTTTTCATGGCTCAATGCATGACAATTCTTCTCCACAGCTGTTCCATCGGGATAGCCGTGTCTAGTATTCCTGCTCTCTTCTTTAGTACACTTCTTTATTAATTATCTTAAATGTGGGCTTTCGCCGGACACTCCGGTTTTCTCCCACAATCCAAAAAACACGCTGCTGCATAGGTTAATCGGCATGCGAACTAATTTGATCCCGGTGCCCTGTGATGGACTGGCGTCCCATCCGAGCTATAGCTGCCTTGCGCCCTGTGTCTGCCGGGATAGGCACCGGCTCACCACGTTATCTGACAATCGATGGATGGATGGATGTTTTATTCTGATCAGCTTCACAGTAACCCCGTGCGGAGACATGAGGTAAAGCCTTATTCAATGAACCCACTTGCTGCCGAGCTACCATGCTCTCCGGTCAACCACGCGGCCTAGCGAGCGCCTCAGTTTTCCAACATTCTGTACGAATCCGCCACTTCCTGCCCTTCCAGTGTCTGTGCGGACAGCGGCACGCAGACGAAGAAACGCGGGCCTCCGCCGCCATCTCACCCACCTCGCACGATGTGTGAGCCACGTGTGAACTCTTTACTTGAATTCGGTGTCTTGCTAATGGGCAACTGTTCATGTGCCAATTGAAGATCTTTCGTCCGGAAACATTCTCAAAATGAAATGCCTACCAGGTGGCCGCGTGATGTATCGCGCAGTCTCAAAATATTACTCGCTCAATCCCTCCGGCGTCCTCCGGTTATGCGCTATTGAGACGGGCCATTGCCCCGGAACGTCGCTTTCTATTATCGCAATTTTAGTTTCAGCTCTTATAAGAGCAATTCTCATATTTTGTTCCCCCCTTTTGATTCACTATAATCCATCCATAGTCTAGCTCTTTTTCTGAGTTAGGTCACATAAAAAATGTGTGAGTGTCGTAAACCCGCATTTTTAGAACGAGCCCACAACACTTACTGATGAAGCTGATTGCAACTATCAGCGAAACGTCGTACCTTCATTGTAAGTGTTGTGGGCTCGCTCTCACAAGTCGGGTTTACGACACTTACACATTTATTACATGACCTAACTCATAAAAAGAGCTAGACTATGGATGGCATTGGTCACGAATGCCTTCGTGTTAAATTTACTATAATCCATCCGTCCATTGTCAGAAGCCGCTTAATCCTGTACAGGGTTGGGTTGAGGCGGCGCCTATCCCGGCAGACACAGGGCGCAAGGCAAGCCTATACCTAGGCCATTGGGGCGCCAGTCCATCACAGGGCACGGGGGGCAATTTAGTCCGCAGGCCAATTGACTTATGCAGCAACATGACTGTGGGAGGAAACCGGACATGAGGAGACCATGCAAACTCGACACAGAAATGCTTTCGAGTTGGGATTCAAACCCGGGACCTTCTTACTGTGAGGCGGCAGCGCTACTCATCAAACCACCGTGCCGCCCCAGTAACAATAACAACTATTTAATAATTCGTGCAATTTCAGACTGACGCCTTTTCTTAAACACACGGCGTCCCACGAGGCAACGAAAACATTTAAAAACATAGTCATAACAACAATAAATAAATATACAAGTACACCAGTGTAAGCTAAACGAGGTTAAGAAAATCGATCGTTAATTCCCAAACGCACGTTTAAAAGCAATGTTTATTTGTGCGTTTGCTGTCGGCGAGCCTTCGACACTTCACGTGGCCTCAACGTGCATATGGCCTGGTACAGGTGCCGTGGTGACGTCACAGCCACTTAGTGGCGAATGGCGGTTTGTTGTATCGCAGAAATCCCGCTTCCAAAGCTTGCAAGCTCACTTGGCATGTTCTGCTGTAATAACAGACATCTATCTGTCTCAATTTGCTGATTTTCCGTTCTCTGTTGTTGTTGGCATGCCGTTCTCTCCGCAGCCCTGTGCTGCGCTTTGTGACTCTCGGGTGAAAGGCGCTATATAAATTTATATTATTATTATATTATTATTATTATACACAATCTCTGGACGAACGCCTCGCGTGTTCGTTGGCCACTGTGGGCGCGAATAGTTTCCGCGCGCAGTACATATCCCGCTCGAAGACAAACCAACCGGCACTCGGCTTAGGTATTAGTGTCTATTAATACTAATAATAGCATTTATAGAGCTCCTTTCACCGGAGGGTCACAAAGCGCTGCGCAAGGCTGTGGAGAGAACGGCATGTCAATAACATCAAGACAGATTAACTGAGAGTCAAGCAATAGCGATAAATTATAGGACATAGGACATGAAGACAACAGGGAAAAAAAGTATCTATTAGCGAAGCCATCACGCCTCCGACTCTACCAAACGTATTCGTCCGAAACCTCCGAAGTGTCGCGCGCAAAACGCACGGTCGCCGAGCTATATTTAAAGCGCATTTGAAATTCCAACAGAAAGGCACCTCTATCGGAGCAACACGCACCGCTTTACCGCTCCGCCGCAGCGGCCGAGGATGCATTATTAATCATTGATACGATAATGAGTCATCATGCGTAATACTCTGCACCGAGGGCAAGAGGAGAGCGAGAGAGAGGGGGTTGAAAAAACCCAGAGGTCACATTGGGAGTTTCTCAAAGAGATATTTAAACTTATTTTTTTTCCCATGTATTTTTTTTTTAAACGTCAGCACGGTTTACGTCCGGTGCAGTTGTGATAACATTCTGTCGACGCGCCACCGTTTGATTCGAAACCGTGGGACGATTCCAGCGTGCGGCGAATCGTCACTATTCTTCCCACAGTGTGCCTTGGGTGAACAGGTTTTGTGAGCATACCATGTAGGTATCATTAGCGTAAAATATAGGGAATCACTTCTTAGATAATACAAACTATCCATCCATACATTGTCAGAAACCGCTTAATCCTGTACGGGGTCGCGGTGAGCCCGAGCCTATCCCGGCAGACACAGGGTGCAAGACAAGGATATACCCAGGATGGGACGCCAGTCCATCACAGGGCACCGGGGGCAATTTAGTCCGCAGTTAAAAATAACATACGCAGCAGCATGTATTTGGGTTGTGGAAGGAAACCGGAGTGCCCCGAAAAAAAACACGCAAACACGGGGAGAACATGCAAACTCCACATTGACACGTAAACCGAGCCGGAATACGAACACGGGACCTTCTTGCTGTGAGGCGGTAGCGCTACTCACCGCGCCACCGTGCCGCCCCAATCCAAATTACTACCTACTTATTTTCATCGATAACCGGAGTCACTAGACAAACACGTTCTCTTATCCGTGTTTATGAACGAATAACCGTCGTCTCTCGGAAGTGCTAGATTCATCCCATTATCCGCGAATCCTTCACGGATACGCCGGAACTACTTCGCGGATGACGTCGCTATCCGCTTTCATCGCGTACGGCAGGTGTTCCGCTTACACAGAGAACGCAAGATCGAGCGTGGTGGCATCACCCCTGCAGTTCGTGCGGGTGACCTTGAACGCGACGCCAAACACACTGTGCCATTGTGTGCCAGCCAGACGCTACGGAAGTCACAACGCCCCACACCCCCCCGCACGCTCGCAATCATGGTTATCAACATCATCGCCCGAGCGTCAATCAGACACCTGTCTCGCCGCTAGATAAGAAGGGGGCAAGGCTTCGTGCGAGACCGAGCCGCGTGCCAGGCCCGTCTAAGGTCGAGGGAGACCGACTCGAATGCTCGTGGGAAAAGTCACCGACGCAAGGATGAGGAGGATGATGCCCCTGGGCGCGAGCGACTTGCTCGGCGGTGGCGACGGTGCCAGCTGAGCGAGGGCGACTCTGCCACCCGCGTGTGTTGTGTGTGCGGAGAAGTTGGGGGGAGCGGTGGCTCGATGGTTAGCGCGCTGGGCCACGAATCCCGCTCACGGCCAACACCAATGACGATTTTCCGAACCGCTCTATGGGGCTCCCCGAGGTCGAATCAGCCTCAAATGAGTAGCTAGTGCGGTGCGTAAACATTGCCGCTAGAGAGACAAAGGCGGCCGGGCGTGGTGCCGGTCACCCACCTCTTCGTGTGCCGTGTTGACTATCATAGGTGCTAGCTAACGGCACTTGCCCCGACAGTCTGTTAAGGCTATACGGGGGATCTTTGTATTTTTTTTCGTGCGGAGAAGTTGGTTGCGACGTCCACCGAACGAACGGCCGGACGGACAAACGAACGGCCGGATAAGTGAATGAATGAATAGACTGATAAACAGATGGATGATCTTCCTGCGTTGTGCACAGTTGGAAAGTGCACCTTCCTACAGCGTGGTGCCTGATGATAATTAATTTCCTTGAATGTTTTTTCCGATGACCAGGTGTTTTGTTATTTGTGCTTGTGCACCGCTGCCGGTGCAGTAGCTTAACCAAGTTATCGATATATAACGCAGCAAGTGTTTGCGTGCGTGTACATGTGTGTGTCCGCACTGAAGGTACGGGGTTGGAATTCTTCACAAGCGCTCATTTAATTTGCAAGACGCCACGGCTTTTTATGTCTTGTTTCAGTTGTAATTCCCACTTATTGATTGTTTTTTTTTCTGAAACTTTGAATTCACCACTTTGACACTACCATCAACTCTCTCGTAAGCATTCTTTCGAATTTAACTCTAACGTCATAACAACGTAATACACGCTTGGACGAAGACAGCCCGTAGGACGGGCACTTTGCTATGTAGTTTGCAATTGCCATACCAGCTCGGTTCTGACAATATTACCGAGACAACCACTGCGTAATGATTATATGCAGCTAATCGCGGCTCCTTGGTATTCCATGAACTGTCGTGATACGGGGCTTGTGATTCGGGGTTCATTGAAAGCAGCCTGAGACCATTATAGATTTTACAGGCCCCACCACGCCAAAGGTGTATTGGATTCCTAAGGCGGCCGAGTGATGCAAAATGCCAAAGCCAATCCAGAGCATCGAGCCAGCGGTGCCGAGTCCTTGGGTTCAAATGCAGGCAGTCACTGCTGATTATACCGCATTCTCAAGTGTAAATTGAGTCGAAGATCCTGACCAATAAATGCACGGAAGGAAAGCTTGCATTACATTTTCGGGTTTTAACTTAATTTGGCTGTGCCGGAAGAACAGCTCTGAGTGAGCAAACCACTGTGAATTGAGCCGTGACGAACCCGTGTCGGCAGTGGCGTGCAGAGGTTTGGTGATGCCCGGGGCCAACTCCGACTCCTTGATTGTATGCCCCCAAAACTCAAGTATAGGGCCTAGTACTGAGACATGTGAGAAAGGAAGACATCTTAAATATGTAAAAACAGATGAAATAAACGTTTAATTCAAATTAAATATAACGTGTCGACGTTCGTCGAGAGGGCACTCAAAGAGTTAATCAGCATTACGCACAGTATTTACACGTAACAGGTTCTCTACTCTGGTCTCGCTTATTAAAACACGGATCCGCATTCACACCAGCTTGTGGGACTGTTTGATTTCACTCTTTGATTGGATGCCCCCCCCCTGAAATGGATGCCAGGGTCCGTCGTCCCCTCCGCCCACCTCTCTGCACGCCACTGCGCGTCGGTACGAGCCATCGTCTGTCAATCCGGGCCACTCCGATGCCACCGAGTCTGTCACTTCCATCCAGCGCCTCGCCACTAACTCAGCCTCCACGGCCGCGATCCATAGCTCGTTACGGGGGGGGGGGGAGGCAAGCCGCCGAGTTTTCCGCGACCCCGCGTGCCCGCCACCGGCTAGCTCCGCGCAGGTCAAAAACCACATTATCCGCCGCGAGAGACAATAGTGACGATAATTACGATTGACGGTTGCCGAGCCAGGACACGCTGGAGGGATTATATCCTTTGGCTGGCCTGGGAACGCCTGGGAATACCCCAGGAAGAGCTGGAATCTGTTGCCGAGGAAATGGATGTCTGGTCCACTCGCAGAGGAGTGGTCTCGCTCTCCGCCTCGCGACGTTTCGCCTCCCACGTTGGAAGCACCGTCGGACGTTAATTAGGATTTCGTTACGCGGCGCCGCGCACGCTTGTTCAACGCCGAAGAGAGCGAGAGAACGATTCGGAGGACGCGGGGAGGCGCGGAGGGGGAAGGCAGCCGCGCAGTTAGCTGGCGCCAACGTTTGCCGGACGCTGCGTCGTATATATCACGATGTTGTCGGCCAATTAACGAGTGTTTTTACAGTTATGGTGGGGGGGGGAGCGGAGAACCTGGAGGAAGCGGAGAACCTGGAGTAGCTTCACGCCGAACAGAGGGCGAGAACACGCAAACTCCGCGTGGAAAGGTGCGCGAGGCGGGAATCAAACCGCTCAGGGCAGGACCTTATTTCCGCGAGGTACAGAGTTCTCCCAACGCTCGACCCTGCCGCTCCGAATCAAGTACAGCCCGTCTCCCATCCCACCATTAACGCGCGGCCGCTTAAGCTAATCACCGCGCGGAGGCCGCGAGCAGTAAAACCGACCGAGGGAGTACGTGTAATTGTCAGGTAACATCTGAAATAAAGGCCTCAATTTGCCCATCGGCTCATTAGCGAGTTCTTGATCCAACCTCCTCCCTGCGTCAGCCCGCGAAGCCCTGGCTCCACGGTTCTCAATTTTGGCGGCGTTCACTCTCGTCGTTTTGATTTGATTTTATTTTTCTCTCTGCGCTCGGTCGCGGGCGGGGAGGGATGTTCCGTCGCGCCTGAACTTTTTGTACGGAGGAGAAATTAAGTCTTTGAAAAAATTTCGAACAAAATATCGTTGTGGTTTTTTTTTTCTTCTCTCTTTCCCGTCCTTTCGAGCGGATGCCAGATGGCACGATAATACCGAATCAGGGAAATTTCCCACGACTTTTGCGCACGCAAGATTTATTTATTTCCACGCGCTTATACCGCGTAACATCTGCCAACAAACAAACAAATCAACCCTGAATGACACCAATCTCGTCACACATCAGACGCTCGTAGAACCTAGTTAGACCTCTCTCAACACGGACATCCCGAAAGAACAGCTCTGAAGAGTCACCGTCGTGAATCGAGCCGTGAAAACCTACACCAGTACTGTACATCGTATTAACATCATTATCCGTCACAGATACATATGACAGTACGATATTATATCGGACTGGGAATGCTGCATTTATCTCATCCGCACTCTCGAACAAATAAAATGAAATTCAACGTCGTTTTAATCACGCAGATATTTGCTCCCTGCCATAGTAACGTGTAATTTCCATCCGCTGGCCTCGGGACTGTCAAGAGACGGGGGAGTCGAGGGCCTCCGTCGGGCTCTCGTGTGAGAATGTGGAGCAGCCGACACGTTTGACCGGCTGACATACGCGATAAAACACATACGTGACCTTCGCATCAACGGGGTCAAACGAATTCAAGCTCTAGCCAGCAGCGGAGAAGTAAGCCATCCGTTACGGGCCGGCCCGCGTTTCCGCCTCAATATCCCGACACATCGATCATCCGCCCAGCGCGGTTTCTTACGACGCTAACGAAAGCCCCGTGAATGCAAAAAAGGGGGTGCGGCGGTTACGTCTGCATCTCACACAGAGAAGGGTCCTGCCAAAAGCATTCAACCTTCCTCCCACTTCACCACCACCTACCACCCCACAACCGCACTGGACATTGCCGCCAACACGCACATCGAACACTGATCGCTGCCAAACACAGGCTGCGCTGCTATGCACATGTCGCGTACACTCGTTGCCTATGCATGTGCTACTTGTAATAATAATAATAATTTTACATTTATAAAGCGCACATATTCATTCAATGTCGAAGACATTCATTCGACGAGAGAAGGACGCGAGGAAAGCGCAGAGAGGCGGAGGAGGCAGCCAGGCGGTTAGCCGGCGCCACATTGCCACGCACTGCTTCCTATATATTATGATGTTATCGGCCAACTCATTAATGAGTGGTTTTTTTTAGTTGCGGGAGGAAACCGGAGAACCCGGAGGAAACCCACGCGGAACGGGGGGAGAACACACAAACTCGAAACAGAAAGTTGCCCAAGGCGGGAATCGAGCCACCTCGGGCAAGGCCATTCTACTTTTACTTGTTATCCTATCATGGTCATCATCATCATCATCATCGAAAAAAAACAGCTTAATCCATTACAGGGTTGCGGTGAGCCAGAGCCTATCCCGGCAGACACAGGGCGCAAGGCTATACCCAAGACATGGCGCCAGTCCATCACAGGGTACCATGGACAATTTAGTCAGCAGGCCAATTAACCCATGCAGCAGCATGTCATTAGACTGTAGGAGGAAACCGGAGTGCTCGGCGGACATGGGGAGAACATGCAAACTCTAGATAGAAAGGAACTCGAGCAGGGAATCGAACCCGGGTCCTTATTGCTGCGAGGCGGCAGCGCTACTCACCGCTACGCCATCGTGCCGCCCCCGTCATTCAGTCGGACTTTGTGACACATCTAGCTCCTAATCGCTGGCGCCGCCGATCACGCCAAGTACTATTCCGGAGGCAAACGCATTTGACGATAACAATGCCAGGAGAATAAAAACCCCGGTCAGCTGCTAAAAATAACTCGTATAAAAATGGAATTCTTTTTGGCCAAGTTGTATAAATAAGTAATGCCACATCGGCCACTTTCACCGTTTTTCCAAGAAGCATCACTTTCCTTTCTTGAGGCATTTCACTGGGTGGAGGATCGAGGAGGGCGGAGAGATGCAATGTAATTGCGATGAGGCTGACTTTTCGCAAGAGCACAGAGGAAAATCGTTCATTCATTGTCAGGGTTGCGGTGAGCCGGAGCCGATCCCGGCAGACACAGGACACAAGGCAGCGCTATACCCAGGACGAGACACCAGTCCATCACAGGGCATCTGGGGCAATTTAGACATGAGGCAGCATGTCTTTGGACTGCGGGAGGAAACCAGAGCGCCCAGCGAAAACCCACGCAGACACGGGGAGAACATGCAAACTCCGCACAGAAAAATGCCCCGTTAACAGAAAAGGGATAAAAAAAAAAGTTTTGACGAAGCGCCAGTCGTGAAGCTGTCGCGGCTTGTACCGACAGAGCGACGCCACGTGCTTTAGTACAACGGGAGGCCGATTAATCCAGAAAACGTTCGGCGGCGTGTAAGACGGAGGCACTTATAGGTGTCACGACGTGACGGAAAATCGCCCTAATTCGACGTGTTGCAAGGAGAGGCGGGCGGTACGAGGGGGTGTGGAAGCCACAATTCAAAACTCTGCATTTAAATTGCCTATTTGCAGATCAATGTTCATAATGCAGTGACCCATGATCCTGTTCAACGGATCCCTGGTTACAGCGTAAGTCACCCAGCCATTGCAATGAGCTTCTGTCGTTTTTAATACATCTCGTGCCCTTAAAGTACAGTAATGGTATAATGCTCGGAGAGTATTACACCATTACTGCTGCAGGGACAAAAAAAAAGCAAAAGAAAGTTTCTTCTCTCTCTCTCGCTCTTTTAAATTGTGAAGAAAAATGTAATGCATGCTAATTAGTTTGGCGGTCGATTCTCAAAGCACGGCAACATTCTGGGGGGCCATTGTTACGCCGCGTGTTTCCATCGCCGGGCCCTTCTCGCAAATCGGCAGTGGGTCTTGTGTTGGCGCCACGAAGCTACAGGGTTCACGTGCCACAGCCTGTTCCTTCCCCACTATCAGGCGCGTCGCAGCCGCGGGTGTTACGGGTGTTGCGACACCCGCACTTTCACAGAAACATGATTACATCCCGCCCGACGTTTTCCTGACGTAGTCTCGTATCTATGGGTAGTCTGATGAAACGAAACTGAGTTCCCAACACGTGAAAACCTATCGGTCAAGTTAGATCGATTGAACGGCCATCCAGCCAATCACAGCCATTTGACCAACCCACTCTGCCAGGGCGGGAAGAGTAAACAGTTGAAGTGCGGTACGTGTGGGGGGGCGAAGACGGGGGGTTGCGGTGCTCATGTCCCACCCCGAGAACCCCCCACACTTTTAAAATCGCTGCTCCGCCCCTGCCCACAATCAAAAAGGGAGATTAGTAACCCAGCCTTCCAGATTCAAGATTGATAAACCACAAGCCCCCGGTGCTCCAGCCATCTAGAAACTGGGCACAGGGTCGCTCGTTGAAACAGCCATCGGACACAGGTGTTGTAGTCACTCAAGCTGGCTTTCCGTCTTGTAGATACGTATCTCGACTAATATTTTCGGGTGATTGTTCGTCTGTTCGTCTATCGGGCTATAGGCGACTAAACGGTTGGACCCTGAGGGCTGAAAGTTCGTCCACAGGGGTAACTTGACCCGGGGAGTGTCGTGGGATAAGTGCCGTTGACCTTAGAGGTCACTGCAGGTCATCGGAGGCCAAAAACAGTCATTTTCACTATTAGGTTGGGTGCTCAAGGGTAGGATCCCCACAAAACCTCTTAATTCTTGCCCCAGAAGGAAAGACCACCGATGTTGTAAATCCAGAAAGCTTTTACAACATAGATCTTTCAAACAGTTTTTTTTGGCAGATTATTGTTTACCCCTTCTTATTTTGTTTCTCCGTTACGACTCTATCCTTGGAATTAAGTAAATATATGTCAGATCCTTTGTTCCTGATGAAGCTGATTGCAACTATCAGCGACACGTCAAATAGGACATTTTTCACCCGATACTCCGGTTTCCTCCCACAGTACAAATACAATCTGCCTAGGTTAATTGTCCTGACTCTATTACTACGGTGCCCTGAGATGTTGTAACTCGCTTACCCCTCCCCGCTGGACAACTGTTACAAAACGCTTGATAGCACAACGGTTCCTTCCAGCTTAAATACAAACTGACTGACCGATCTCAGAGCACCGGGGGCAATTTAGTCCGGACAATTAACCTAGGCAGTGTGTCTTTGGAGCACTATTCCAAGACCCTCGTGCCCTGTCAATAGCAATAGGAGAGCATCAGACCCCATTGACATAACCCAGCGATGGGATGGAATTGCTCGCGGGAAAATAAAAAAAAATCCCCACAAATGTCTGAAGACTGTATAATGTCCGTCCACCTATCCATTTTCTAAACCGCTTAACCCTGTACAGGGTCGCAGTGAGCCGGAGCCCATCCCGGCAGACACATGCCGCAAGGCAGGGCTATACACATGATGGGACACAAGTCCATCACAGTGCACCTGAGGAAATTTAGTCCGCAGGCCAACTAACCTATGCAGTCTTCTTCTTTGCGATTCTTCGAAGCACGATGGTCAGCCTCTGGACATCGTTGTCTTTCAGCTCGGCCTCGAAGTGTTTGGTAGAATTCGCAGGCAATACCAAGTATTACCTGACAGGGATCGCGACGTGAACGCTTCTACCTTGAGTAGAATATCTTTAGACTGTGGGGGGAAAGTGGAGTGCCCGGCGGAAACCCACGCGGACACGGGGAGAACATGCAAACTCCGCACAGAAAGGCACCCGAGCCGTGATTTGAAGCCGGGGACCTTCTTGCTGCGAGGCGGCAGCGCTCCTCACCGCGCATAATGAAAATGTGAATCATTGCATACCCTTTTTGTTGAATCTCCACACAATGCACGACATCTAATTCCGGGACTAATTTGGACTCGAGCAATAAGCGCTGGCTGTGGCGCCAGACGGCGAGTCGTTTGTTGTGACAGCCGTCGTATTTCGT
Source organism: Geotria australis (assembly GCA_036362915.1). Taxonomy (NCBI): domain Eukaryota; kingdom Metazoa; phylum Chordata; class Hyperoartia; order Petromyzontiformes; family Geotriidae; genus Geotria; species Geotria australis. The sequence goes on along the minus strand of JAZEWU010000048.1, from coordinate 3,234,960 downwards.
CGGGTGAGCCGTGGGTTTCGCGGAAATCTCCCGATCGTTTCGAAAGCCACGGGGGGAGAAACGCCAGCCGCTCTTTGCCCCGAACCCGGATTTCTTCCGCGGCGCCAACACCCCGTCATGATGATCGGTGGCGGTATAACGCGGCGGTACAATGCGGTGGTGACCGCCATAGCGAGCAAACGATCATAGTGAGAATCGGTCTCGAATGCTATTATTTCGGGATAGCCGTGTCCACTGATCGCTGTTTTATTTGAAAAATGCGAGCAATGCTACGTGTAAATGTTTTTTTGTTGTTGTTGTCGGTTGATTTAAATTTTGTTATAGTATATGAATCTTGGATATATTTTTAATAATTGTCAGAAATTCGCGTGTGTGTTGTGTCGCAGGAGTCCCGTGAAGCGCTTGCAAGCTCGCTGGGTATTTTCATGTTGTAATAATGAACATGAACATCTCTCGTTCTGATTCGCCAACAGATGTCCGAACGACCTCAACTGGCTCCTCTCAATACGAAGGAGCGGCGGCTCTACCTTTGTCATGGAGAGTGAGCCCAGCAAACCCCGCGGAGGAGAGACCTCATTTATCGCCGCTCGTATCCTTGATCACGTTCGGATACATATCCATCCACCCATCCATTTTCAGAAACCGCTTAATCCTGTACAGGCTCGCGGTGAGCCGGAGCCTATCCCGGCAGACGCAGGACGCAAGGCAGGGCTATATCCAGGATTGGACGCCAGTCCATTGCAGGGCACCTGGTGACGTTTAGTCATATCGCGAGCGGTCAACGCGTAAACAGTGAAACCTACGGGAAACTAAGCTCTGGTACGAGAATGAAGAGGCATCGCTGCTGGCGGCGCGCGAGAGGGAGAAGGCAAAACCACAGGGTCCCAACGGAAAACAGGTTTCCCCCCAGAACACGATCAATCGCTGGCTGCGATGGGGCTGGTCGGTGCCTGCCCGGCTGCGGCGGTTTAATTTTGTTGTAAAGTGGATAACAGTGGAGGATGTTCGCCACATTGTCGCGAGGCACGAGCCAAGTGGCCTGTGCTCGGAGCGGTTATTGTTTGATATGGCGTGCGTGGGGTGGGTGGGTGGGTGGTGCAGCAGAAAACAGCGACATTTGTAACACGGGTTCTGATTCAGGGCGGCACGGTGGCGCGGTGAGAAGCGCTGCCGCCTCGCAGCAAGAAGGACCCCGGTTCGATTCCCGGCTCGGGTGACTTTCTGTGCGGAGGTTGCATGTTCTCCCCGTGTCTGCGTGGGTTTTCGCCGGGCACTTCCACGGTCCGATAGACATGCTGCTGCATAGTTTCATTGGCCTGCCGACTAAATTTACCCCCGGTGCTCTGTGATGGACTGGCGTTGCATCCAGGGTATAGTCCTGCCTTGCGCCCTGTGTAAACACGTTTCTCATTGCCGAGCTGAAAGACAACGATGTCCAGAAGCTCAACAGATGCCAGAAGCCCCTCAGTCTGGAGCAAGAAGAGAGGCCAATGCCCGCCTTTAAGGCCTGCACTGACTATTATGTCTCTAAATGTTGAAGGGCTGTCTGCAACTAAAGCATAACTTGTTGCAATGGGAGAATCGAATCGAATTGCCAGAAAGGGTGAAACCTTGTGTATTCTGCACTATTTGTGTACTGGCAAAAAAGGTGCCAATAGTCTATAATTATTATTGTTGAACGACGATGTCGGGATGCATTGCGGGCGATTCGGCGCGCGGCGTGATTCACGATCGCGCTCAACAAACAACCCCTAGCCGCGCCGTCAATCCATTAGCGCGCAATCTGTTTGTCGCGAGTAAATTATATCGTTCGTAGGAGCTCGAGGCAATTAATTTCCCGCTCGGGGGGGGGGGGGCGGCGGGGATGGTGGGTCAGAGTATCGAAGAGACTACGGCTGGATTAAAAATCCATGTCGCTCTGACCATTAATCGCCGAGAGGCAGCTGGTGGTCAGCGCTGCACCCGCTAGGTTGTCGCAGGGTGAGAATCGGGCCCGCGCCAGGAACGGGGAGAGGAAATCGTTTGCTCGCCGTGCGTTTAATTGCATTCGCTGGCGATCTGCACGCGGGAGCGCCCGGAATTATCCATCCATTTTCAGAAACCGATTAATCCTGTAACAGGGTCGCGGTGAGCTGGAGCCCATCCCGGCAGACGCAGGGCGCAAGGCAGGGATATACCCAGGACGGAACGCCAGTCAATTGCAGGGCACCTGGGGCAATTTACTCGGTAGGCCAATTAACCTGGCAGCATGTCTTCGGACGGTGGGAGGAAACCGGAGCGCCCGGTGAAAACCCACGCGGACACGGGGAGAGAACATGCAAACTCCACACAGAAAGGCCCCCGAGCCGAGATTCGAAACCGGGTCCTTCTTGCTGTGAGGCGGCAGCGCTACCCACTACGCCACCGTGCCGCCGCAACCCCGGAATTATCAGAGCGGATTTTGTGTGCGCAATCATCGCCGGGTCAAGAATGCGCAGGCACGTATAATGTGACGCTCTCACGTCTGTGTTAGCGTGCCTCGCTTTATACGTAGGGGTGCAACCCGAACCTGTGTGTAATTAAAGTATAACTCAGAATGCGTAACGCGCACGGCTTGTGCTCACCCTCGAGGCGGAATGATTCAGAGGGACGAGAGACCACAGACAAGCGGTCAGAACCAGTGCTAACAACTGCACAAGCTCTGTGATCCTATATCCTGATGACTCAGGTCATGAACGCTCCTCTAAAGGGTATTAGACCTACTCTTTCAAGCTGGCCAAACATCCTGCAGGCAGTACCCACACTTTGCCCCACCACACCTGATATGCCGATGAACTACGTTCGGTGAATCATCCGAACTGACTCACAGATAGGGGTTGGGGAATGTTAAAAAATCCGTTCGTGGCTGAAAACCGAAGTGACATCGCCGGGTTTATACCGCAGCGTGCTAACCGCCGTCACACGCCGATCGCCCGCCTCTCAGCCGCAGTGTCCGCGTGCATTCCAAAACAGGACACCGAGACATTTGCCGTTCAGAGGAGCCGTTATATAACAGATGAGAGCGATGGCGATCAATAAATACATTTAATTGGAAAAAGAAAAAAAAATATTGAGTGTGGATTAATCACAGTCCGCGGAATGCGTTCTGTCAAAGAGCCGTGCCCATTCAATACCGCGCAAAAAAGTTGGTGCCATATTTTACGCATTAATCCATACATCGATTACACTGGTGCGCTGACGAACCCCCGGCTCGGCTAATGCAGAATGATAACCTGGGACAGTGCCAGCAGGAAATCGATGAAATTGGCCAAATTTGGTCAACTAAGCAAAGTTCGCTGGGTTCCAGCACTCGGAACGTTTCGTAAGATTGATACAACATCGGGTGGCACGGTGGTCCAGTGAGTATCGCTGCCGCCTCACCAGCAAGATGTCCCCTGGTTCGAATCGCGGCTCGGGTGCCTGTTTGTGTGGAGTTTGCGTGTTCCCCCCGGTGTCCTCGTGGGTTTTCGCCGGGGACTCCGGTTTCCTCCCACAGTCCAAAGACACGCCGCTGCATAGGTTAATTGTCCTGCTGACTAACTTGCGCCCGGTGCCCTGTGATGGACAGTCGTCCCATCCTAGAGATATCCCTGCCTTGTGCCCTGTGTCTGCCGGGATAGGCTGCGGCTTACCGTGACCCTGTATAGGATGAAGCAGTTTATTACAATGAATGAATGAATACAAACCGTGTGCTTTTTGCTCTTTACGAACCTACGCGTCCCGCTTCACCGCGTTTACACGCGCGGCCTGGGCGGTGAATCGTTCCAACCTCGCACCGCCTCCCGTCGTCAGTTCCTCACGCGGTTGCTTCGTTCCGTCGACAAGCCGTACGGAACGCACAGCGTGACATCTTCTTTGCAATTCTTCGAAGCGTGATGGTTAAAAATTACAGTTTCCCATTTCTTTACACAGTTCTTTGCATTTTTACTGAACTCTGCAAGGTCTTTTGAGCTGCAGAGGTTGGGTAGTAGAGCGCGGACAAGGCAGTGTTCCGCAGTACGGTCTGCTTCTGCACATTCACAGGTGGTTGGGCCGGTCTTGTAGCCCCATCTGACTGAGCAACACCCGCGCTGGGCGGTCGGAAGCGGCGAGCGTGAACGATTAATCCGCCAAAGCCGCTTGCGCGCACAAGCGACGTTCACGATCCCTTCGTGACGGTGACGATTTGGACGATTCGGACAAACGACACGGGGTCACGCTGCGGAAGCTACGCCGTGTCTTTAACGGCAACGGCCGGCGAGAAACGCCGTGCCTTCGTTGTAAATGTTGCGGATTCGCTCTCAAGAATCGACACGTTTTGTTCAGGCGGCAAACCATACTAATTGGCCGCGTCCGGTTGCAGGCGGGTTTTCGACACTTATTTTTTACGTGACCCCCCCCCCCGACGCACGAAAGGAATATATTATGAAAAGATGAGTGCTTCTTTGTGGCTGGTTGTAGTTTGAGAAGCCAGACTGGCTCCTACGCAGGATGCTCAAAACACGGGTCTGTCACCCGCGGCATTGAGTGCCTTCTTTCCTCTCAGCGTCGGTTGAAAAAAAAAAAAACCCTCAAAACGCAAGCAAGCTGTTACTTTTAATTAGCCCGTTATTTCCGTGCACTTTCACCGACACTGTTATTTTTGTACGCCATCACCGAAGCAGCGACTCCGAAAAGAAACCCCGTTAACGGCGTAACTGTCAATTGACGGCGGCAGACTCGAGAAGGGCCCCATTAACGCAAGGCCCCAATTCCGAACGCAAAGGCGCGGGTCGTAGGTGGGAAACACTTTTGAAATCGAGGTATCGCGGGTCTCTTCACAGATGCCAATTTGCGCAACCACTTGTGCACCATCACTGGCTGCATCCCCTTTCGTGCTGCCAAATAGGAAATCTCCACTCCACCTGTGCTGTCAGTTCATTACCACCTTAAGTTTTAAACAAAAAGGATATGCCGGTCTCAAAGCAGAGTGTAATCTGCGCGGGGCTTCGGTTGCGCGGACGAATTGTGGGCGGTGTATCATTACGCCGCTAAGTCTCCCCAACGTGTATTTTCGTTAGTATAGATAAAAAAAAAATCGTTTTACTATGATATTGTATGGGGTGGTAGGGTGGCACAGCGGTAACATCTGCGCCTCACAGAAATAAAGTTCCGCCCGAGGGCGCCAGCCCACCTCGCCAACGTTTGCCAGACACTGCGTCCTGTATATTACGACGCTATCGGCCCATTAATTAATGAACATTTTATTTTTCTTGGGAGGAAACCGGAGAACCTGGAGTAAGACCCACGCAGAACAGTGGGAGAGAACACACAAACTCTACGCAGAGTCAAACCGCCTCGTGCGTGACTTTCTTTCTATGAGGCGTGGGTTTTTCCCACTGCGCCCACCTGCCGGTATGAAATATACTGGGTGATCCAATTATAGTTTCCCCGCTAAAATAATCGGAAAACATTTGTAGTCTACCGTAATGATAATTACAGTTCATCACACGCCGCGCACGTTCGTTCAATGTCGAAGGTATTTCTTCAAAGAGAGAACGAATACCCCACACGTAAAGTAGCCGGGGGCGGCACGGTGGCGCGGTGAGTAGCGCTGCCCTCTCACAGCTAGAAAACCCGAGTTCGAATCCCGGATCGGGGGCCTTTCCGTGTTGAATTTACATGTTCTCCCCGTGTCCGCGTGGGGCACTCCGGTTTCCTCCCACAGTCCAAAGACGTGCTGCTGCATAGGTTAATTCGCCTGCGGACTAAATTGCCCCCGGTGGCCTGTGATGGACTGGCGTCCTATTCTGGGTACAGCCCTGCCTTGCGCCCTGTGTCTGTCGGGATAGGCTCCGGCTCACCGCGGCCCCGTACAGGCTTAAGCGGTTTCTGACAACGAATGAATGAATGAACGAATTAAAGGAGCCCGTGGCACGGACGTGCCGATTCCCCACGTGGATGGAAACGCCAGGAGGCACAAGACAAATCGTTGCGTTCACCTAGCGGATCCTCCACAGTTGCCAGAGCGCGCGAGCGACGGAGCCTTAATTCCTCCGAAGGCGAAGGAGGTTTTGAGCCGTAAACAAACAAGGCGTCGCTCGAGTCGGGGGAGCCGTGGCGTGCGGTAAGCCTTGGGGGAGCACCGCTGCATAGCTTGCCCCGGAGGCACGCTGCCGGAAAGAGCTTTTGCGTGGCCGTGGGTCGGCGCGTTAATCTCTGACGCAAATCGCCAGCTCGGTTTGGGACGTGCGGTCTTGAAGCAGGGTGGCGGTGTTCTTTTGCGCGCCGGTGATTCCTGGCTCGTGCGCAGTGGCGCGGCGGCAACATCAGCACATTTGCTGAAAGAAGGTGCTGCCCGAGGTGGTTTGAATCCCAACCTCGGGCGCCTTTCTCTGTAGAGCTTGTGTGTTCTGTCCTGCGTTCGCGTAGGATTTCGCCAGGCACTCCGGTTTCCTCCCACAGTCCAAAAACATACTGCTGCGTAGGTTGATTGGCCTGCTGACTAAATTGCCCCCCGGTGCCCTGTGATGGACTGGCGTCCCATCGTGGATATATCCCTGCCTTGCGTCCTGTGTCTGCCGGGAGAGGCTCCGGCTCACCGCAACCCTGTACAGGATAAAGCGGTTTATGACAACGATGATGATGATGCTTAATATTATTTCGCCTTTATAAGATCATAGGATCTTATACAGGTGGTTCGGGCATCTAGTAAGGATGCCCCCCGGAAGGCTCCCTCGGGAGGTATTCCAGGCGCGGCCCACTGGGCGGAGACCTAGAGGCCGACCCAGGACACGCTGGAGGGATTATATCCTTCGGATGGCCTGGGAACGCCTGGGAATCCCCCAGGAAGAGCTGGGGTCTGTTGCTGAGGAAAGGGATGTCTGGTCCACTCTCCTTGGACTGCTGCCACCGCGACCCTCACAAGGACAAGCGGTTTAGAAAATGGATGGATGGAAGATCATAGGAACATCGGGCACAATAATATTACATCGTTACACGTGTCCTCTGTCGGTAGTTCCTTCCTCCGATAAACCCGACTACTCCAAGCCAACCTAGTGGCGTCCGGGGAAATACTTAGTGACAAATTATGCCCCGGTTATAAGAGACGTTTGTGTGTTGGATT
>JAZEWU010000048.1:3209514-3219747 GCA_036362915.1 Geotria australis | reverse complement strand
ATACCCAGGTCGGACGATCGATTTGCACGTCAGAACCGCTACGGGCCTCCACCAGAGTTTCCTCTGGCCTCGCCCTGCCCAGGCATAGTTCACCAAAACCCACTCAAACACAGGTAGGACACACAAACTCGACAAGGAAAGAAACCTGAGCCGGGAATCGAACCCAAGCCTATTTTGTTTTGAAACGCGAGTGTTACCACTGCACCACCGTGGCGCCTTTTCCATTTTCCAGGAAGGCCCCACTGCCTCGCGCGTGTTTGTTTACGCGCTTAAATTGCTTACCTAGCGGAGCGTCACTGGGTCTTAATGATCCTTTGCAAGAATTCTCCACTTCCACTGATGAAGGTTTGGTAAGTGGAAGGAAACGAAGCCAGCCATGCACGTGAGACGGTTACAGACTCACAAGTTCCGTACGGATGGGTTGGGCGGCGGGGTGGAGCAATGGTAACATCCGCTCGTCACTGAAAGAATGGTCTCGCCCGAGGCGGTTCGATTCCCGCCTTGGGCGCCTTTTCTGTGTGGGGTTCGTGTGTTCTGCCCCTGTTCTGCGTGGGTTTTCGCCGGGTTGTCCGATGTCCTCCCACAACTTAAAAAAAAACAATTATTAATTAATCATAATATATTAGACGCAGTGCGTGGCAATATGTTGGCGCCGGCATATCGCCCGGCTGCCTCCTCCGCCTCTCTGCGGTTTCATCGCTACGCCTCTGAACCCGTTCTCTCTCTTGGAATGGAATAACTTGGACATTGAATGAAAGAGCTTCCCAATCAGGTCCTCGCCCGCTCGCCGAGTCTCAAGTCCAAGTGTGATGAAGGTTCCGGCACACCTTCAGACTGCTCGGGTACAATTCCGTTAATGAGCGTTTGGCTCCTTAAGTGCAAGATAGTAAAAACGCATTTTTATAACCCAACGATGTTAACGCTAAGCAATAAGGCCCGTGTGGATTTAGCCGCGCAATTTCTCTCCGTACTACTGTACCGTAATTATAACTGTGGCATCCATCCTGAGAAACATCAATGGGTCTCGGTGGGCGCCGGGAGTCCGCACCTAATGAAAACTAGTCGCGGAATTTGCGCGAGTCGTAAATTGTATTTATTGTACGTGTTTATTTCTGTGAGCGTCCTGCCAATTGGATATCCGGCCAATTCGGAGCGCGTGCGTTTTGCGTAGTGTGGTGGAAACTGTAAGTTAACCATCGCGCTTCGAAGAATCGCAAAGAAGACGAACGCTAAAAGCCACGCGATGGACTGATGTACCATCCTGGGTATAGCCCTGCCTTGCACCCTGTGTCCGCCGGGATAGGCTCCGGCCCACCGCAACCCAGTACAGGATTAAACGGTTTCTGACAACGGATGGATGTGGATAGAATATACAGGTTGGTCCAGATGTCTCGTGACCCCCATTTCATAGTGGGGGTTTTTTTCATACCGGTTCGTCATCTTTCACGAGGCCCCGGACGCTCATCACCAGAATCAGCACATCGAAAATAAATAAGGATTATTGAAAACAGAAATGGACGAGCGATTGAGCAAAAAATGTGAGTGGGTCAATTCAATGGAGGTCACGAGACGATCTTGACCACCCGGTACAATACAGTGAGTGCGCAAATTAGGCTCTGATTTTGGTGGCGTGCCCCCATCGCTGCAGCTGAAGCCATGGCAACAAGGTGTGGAAATGGACACGACACATCCACCGTCCCCTTGCGCTGTCTTTGCATCAGCAAGCGTTAGGGCGTGAGCACTGATACCAAACTGATGAGTCCTAATAAAGACAAGCCCGGTTGACAGTCCTCCATCCGTCTCTCCATCAATGCTGCAACTCGTGCTCGGTCACTCGCTTGTTGTACCGTTAGAACGTTTGTTGCGTCGCAGTGAGCTTGCAAGCTCGCTGGGTATTTTTTGCTGTAATTATTAATAAACATCTACCCGATAATAAACATTTATCTACTTAGATGGTGGCGTAAGACGGGAGGACCACAATGCACTCTCTCACGGCGGCGCAGCGGTGGCACAGTGGTAACATTCACGCTTCACAGAAAGAAAGTCCTGCCCGAGGCGGTTCGATTCCTGCATCGGGCACCCGTCTGTGTGGAGTTTGCGTGTTCTCCCCCTGTTCTGCGTGGGTTTCCTCCGGGTTCTCTGGTTTTCTTCCACAGTAAAAAAACCCCCCATTAATTAATTGGCCGATAACATCACAACGTACAAGCTGCAGTGTGCGACAAAAATGTTGGCGCCGGCTAACCGCGTGGCTACCCCCACCCATCCCCCCGCCCCCACCTCCCCACCTGTCTGCGGTTTCCTCGCGCCTCCGAGTCGTTCTCTCTCCGAATTAAAACCTTCGAAACCGAACGAATGTGTGTCGCGCGTTATAAACTGCATTTACGGTCAAACGCCGATGAGGTTTTGTTCTTTCTGCATTACGCACAAAGGCCGAGTGCCTTCTCACGGATCGTAAACATTGCTGCGTGAACCGAGCAGCGACTCCCGAGTCTGCCACAGAAGGCAGCTGTCCTGCTCGCTCCGAAATGAGACTATTATCCTCACCGCTGCACCTTGCCCGGCACTTAACCGACTCCAGCCAAGCAATACCATAGACCATCGCCTTTACCAACACCTGCGTTCGCATCTATAAACATGACGCCCTCCAGGAACGTGGATTTGCCATTTAGAGGGAAATGCGAAAACAAACTGGCCGGTACTCCAACGATGAAGGCGAGTACAGTGCATACGGTACACGGCATGGTTCGAATCCCGGCTCGGGTGCCTTTCTGTGTGGAATTTGCATGTTCTCTCCGTATCCGCGTGGGTTTTCGCCGTGGCACTCCGGTTTCCTCCCACCGCCCAAAGACATGCTGTTTAATAGCTTGATTGGCCTGCGGACTAAATTGGCCCCGTTGCCTTGTGATGGACTGGCGTCCCATCCTGGGTACAGCCCTACCTTACGCCCTGTGTCTGCCGAGATAGGCTCCGGCTGACCCCATACAGGATTAAGCAATTTCCGACAATGGATGGATGGACGTAACGTGAGCTTGGGCAGGGCCTGTCACGAGAAGGAATTATTGGCCAATGGTCAAGGCTAATTACAGAGTGGCAGCCAAGGAATGGAACGCTTCTGAGAGGTCGTCCATCGACAGAGACGGAGCGGTCTGCTCGTGTGCAGGCGGCTGGTGGATTAAATATTCCACCGCGAGGACTCGACAGATGACGATGGCTTGCTGAGGCCGTCATCCAGCAGCGGATCAATCACGCCTGGCCACGACCGTGACGATGATAACGCCGAAGAAACGCAGCGACGAAAGTGAATGCTCGTATCTTTGGATGCGAGAGCAACGGTGCTCGAGCAAGGCGTTATGCTTCCAACGTGGGAGGCGATACGTCGCGAGCGAGAGATGCAGATCGCTCAGTGACACGGCTATCCCCGAAAGAACAGCTCCGAAGAGCAACACTTCATTAATCCATCCATCCATCCATTTTCAGAAAGCGCTCAATCCTGTACAGGGTCGCGGTGAGCCGGAGCCTATCCCGGCAGACACAGGGCGCAAGGCAGGGGTATACCGAGTGAAACGAGCCGTGAAAACCCACATCGGGATAAAAGTTAATTCCCAGTTTCTCTGTTTCGCGTGAAAGGGGGGGAGAGCCCCCCGCCCCCGGCATCGAGTCGGTAACGATCTGCCGCGTAATTGATACGCGGCGGTGAAAAACACGTGAACCATCGGCGCTAACTGGTTCTCACCAATTAAACCGCGCAAAGGGGTAAATTGATTAAAAGAAAAACCATATTTCCCGAGCGCGCTTTTGCGGCCGCCTTTCGAGTTGTTACGCGCCGCGAGGCGAGAACACCGCTCGCGATGTTGGCTCCATCAGCCGTCCGCGCGTCACATCACGGCAATCACATTTACGTGTAAAGCGTCAGTCAGCGACGCGGCGACGTTCGACTTTGGAAGAGGCGGCTGCTCTCCGTCGAGAGATCGTGAGATTCTGGGCGAGCCGCCGCGCTGTGTCTACGCGGGTCTGCGTGTGTCCCTGTGTGCGAGTCTATGGATATCCGTGTAGCTAGATAGATGTGTATTGTTACGGTAGAAAAATACCCAGCGAGCTTGCAAGCTGTTTACGGGACTCCTGCGACACAACAGACGTGCGAATTGCTGACAATGATTAAAAATATTAGACAAGATTCGTAAATAACCAACAATGTAAATGAACCGACAGAAAAAACATTGACGCGTAGCGTTCATAGATAGACGTGTGTAAGTTGCTGGACCTCTATGGAATCTCGGCGAACATCTTAGGCGTCTCCGCGACCGACTGCTTCCCTCCACCGTTTCAGCACCGCATCTTGAGACGCGGTCACATTTAGCCTCCGTATTATTTCACCCAAACCGGAAATAACCGGCTCTGAAAACAGCTACAACCGCGAAACGAGACCCACTTTTCCGAACCTGGAGCGAGAAGCCGAAATATACGCTCATTATAATGTATTCTTGTTCGAATTAATTAATGCGCGTACCGTCTGCGCGGGCTCCAAACTTAGCCTGCGCTAATTGAACACCGTCACTGACAGGCGGCAGCATTATTCGCGCACAGTAAATTGAGCCGCCGTTGAACGTGAAACCTGTTCCGGGAGAAATGCCATTATCACATTTTAGCTGCTGGTTACGAAGAGGCGCCCGAACGGGTGGCAACAGGCAACACACGAACCCACCTATCACGCAGTTTTGCGCACCGAGGGCACGGACGCGGAGCGATAATATCATTGTTATCGCACTGTGCTTGCGATCGAGCGATCGCCGGTTGAGCCTCCCAGTGGGAGAGTCGAAACAACTGTTGGTTGCTTCTCCAGAGCTGTTCTTTCGGTGTGGCCGTGTCGAGCGTTCGCCCTCCTGGCCTGCCTCCTCCGCCTCTCTGCGCTTTCCTCGCTGCGCCTCTGAGTCGTTCTCTCGTCGAATGAATACCTTCGACACTGAATGAATATGTGCCACGCGTTATAAAATGAATATCATTATTATTATTAAAGAGGGGCTCTCTAGTATCCCATCCAGCAGAGTTGCTTCCGCCAACGATGGCGCGAGCAAGCAATTGCGGGGCTGCGCCTCTGCACCTTCGCACACTCCGCACCGTGTGGCGCTCAATCAAACGCGAACAAACAATTTACGATGGGAAAGTTTGAAATGTTGGGAAGGGGGGGGAATGCTGACGCTGGAGGTGCAATTATTATTTACGGAGCCGACAACATTGAACTCACTCCGGCACGAAAACCACCTCAATCCTGGGGGGCAACTGAGGACGCACGGGCGAGAGCCGTGAGGTGCGTTCGCCGCAGCCTTGAAATGCGCCTTTGACACCGATTCACGTTTTTGTAATCAACGGACGCAGTAAATCCCACCGAAAGGGAAGTTCTCCCCGTTATCGCCGCTGCCCGGGTCAACTTGAACAGCGGCCGTTTAAACCAGCAACAATATAACTATTGATGGTTGATGGTTGCTCTTCAGAACTGGAAGCATCATCAGGCATTACAACGTGGGAGGCAGGCGCGTTGCAGCCGCGGGTGTTACGGGTGTTGCGACACCCGCACTTTCACAGAAACATGATTCCATACCCCGCCCGCCCTTTAACGAAACTGAGTTCCCAACATATGAAAACCTATCGGTCAAGTAAGATCGATTGAACGGCCATCCAGCCAATCACGGCCATTTGACCAACCCACTAGGCCAGTAGGGCGGGAAGAGTAAACAGTTGAAGGACGGTACGTGCGGAGGGGGGTTGCGGTGCTCATGTTCCACCCCTAAAAATAATAAATATAGCATTTTATAGAGTGTCTTTCACCCGACGGTCACAAATCGCTGCACAGGGCTGCGGAGAGAACAACATGTCAACAACGACAGAGAACGGAAAATCAGCAACAAATTTTTTTTTTTTAAATCGCTGGCCGACCCCTGGTGGGAGGCGAAACATCGCGAGGAAGAGAGGGAGCTCACTCGGCATGGCTATCCGGAAAGAACAGCCCCTGAAGAGCAACCACCGTCACGAATCGACCACGGAGGGCCTCGACACACGGTGCAATTTCGCAGAACGCATCTGGGAGGGTATTTTGGCCTACTCTTCCAAGCCGGCTGGATCACACGCAAACCTGTCGATCGCTCACGGTGATTGTGGTTGCACGGTTTACGCTGCTGCCGGGACAGAGGTTATTTCGACTCTCGTGTCGCAAGGTCTAACTCAGCCGGTGGCCTTTAAAAGTCCGGTGAGCTAGCCATTGCACCATGGCAGCATCACAGACGGACCCTACTTGGGAGGGGGGGGGAAAACGTGATGCCAGGGCTGCTCTTGCCAGAACTTGGACGGCGAGTGTATTGCATCAGCAGTTGACGATAAAAACAAAAGTCGAAAGTGATTTGTCGAAATTGCTAATAATTCAGATTAGAATTGACAAGACGAGGATTTATAAGCCTGGCCATTACTTAGCCCGCGTAACGCGAGGCGCAGAGTGAATTCCTGTTCATTATCTGTCGTCTTGCTATCCCTGTCTGGGCTTCGTTCGAAGCGTTATCAGAAATCCCACTGTTTTTTTAGTTGTTGCTGCCAATTCCAATCGATGCCCTCGTTGGAATCGCGTCAATAAAAACACAAATGCACAGCGACGGGCGGCACAGCACCACGGCCTCATCTGTACCGACGGGGATCCAGGTAGAAGCGTTCACGTCGCGATCCCTGTCGAGTAATACTTGGTATCACCTGCAAATTCTACCAAACACTTCGAAGCCGAGGAGCTGAAAGACAACGATGTCCAGAAGCTCAACAGATGCCAGAAGCCCCTCAGTCTGGAGCAAGAAGAGAAGCCAATGCCCGCCTTTAAGGCCAGCACTGACTATTATATCTCTAAATGTTGAAGGGCTGTCTGCGACTAAAGACGAACTTGTTGCAATGGGAAACTATCCTATAACCATCACGCTTCGAAGAATCGAATCGAATTCGAATCTGTGCCGTCGCGTGAATTGCGTCCGAACCATCAGAACGACCGCTTACGACGCACGGGTGGAGTTGTCGCCTGGGTCTCCTCCGCTTATCGCCGGGGTCACGTCATCCCCCGAGTCAATTGGTGCGGGAGAAGAGACAACGGTGACAATCGATTCCCCGAAACCGATCGTTCGCCGTTCTGGCGCCTCTTCGGTAATCGACGCGTGGCGGCGACACGATTGATTCACAAACGTAACAAAAAAAGGAAAACCATCAGCTCTCGGTAGACCCGTCCACAGCGTGCGATATTCCATCCACACATTTTCTGGAACCACTTAATTCCGTACAGGGTCGCGGTGAGCCGGAGCCTATCCCGGCAGACACAGGGCGCAATGCAGGGGGGATACCGAGGATGGGACGCCAGTCCGTCGTAGGGCGCTTAGGGCAATTTTACTCAGTAGGCCAATTAACCTGGAAGTATGTCTTTGGACGGTGGGAGGAAACCGAAGTGCCCGGAGGAAACCCACGCGGACACGGGCAGAGCATGCAAACTCCACACAGAAAGGCCCCCGAGCCGGGATTCGAACCCGGGTCCTTCTTGCTGTGAGGCCGCAGCGCTACCCACCACGCCACCGTGCCGCCCCGCGCGCGATATTATATATATATATTTCCATTTTCTGCGCTTGCCATTCGTCAGTTAAATTATTCCACGTTACGGCGTCAAGACCCGAGCGGCTCGGGAATCGTTGACTAGAGCGGACTCGATGCCGAGACGCGGGGACACGGCATGAATCAAGCGCCGGGTCGTAAAAAAAAAAAACCCGGCATCATAAATACCACCGCGGTGCACCGGGCCGTGCCAAAAATCATTTTGGACGCGTGGGTGGGCAGTGGGAATGTAGTCGTTTAATGCTGCGTGTGCCGCTGCCACGAATACACACACACACACAAAGACGCGCGCAATTACGTGTCCTAAAAAAAAAACCGCTCGCTCACACACGGCACCAAAGCCGCTTCTCGCTTTAGTTTAGAGCGTGCGTGGAAAACTGTCGGTTGTGCGGCGATCGGAACGCGCCGCCGGGTGCCATTCACGACGAGCAGGAGAATGTGAGAAAGGCGCAGCCCTGCAATTGCCTAGCTCAAGCCGCCGCCGGCAGCAAGGGCCATCGCTAAAGGGGAGGGTGGCTAGGCAGCGGAAACACCCGCGACTCGCGGAAAGAAGGTTCAGTTTGTGTGTTCTTCTCACCCTGTTCTGCGTTTCCTCCGGGGTTATTCGGTTTCCTTCCATAACTGCAAAAAAAACCCCACTCATTAATTGACCTATAACATGTATATATAATAAGCAGTGTCTGGCAGATTGGCACCAGTTGAGAATAGCGGGTGTAGTGGATTTTCCCCTCAGCTACACAGTGTCTCGCAATTGAGCGACGTTATTTTTAACTGAATCTATACACTACAGTAATCATCGTCAGCCACGATTAAGGCCGCGATTTTGTCAGGGTAATTCTTAGTGAAATGTATTGCTGGGAGAAAAAAAAACCTAAACAATAATTCACAGTTAATGGAATAAGACGTGCTAATATTGATGATATTTTTAACATGCAGTGGCCACCGGTGGCTTCAAGAACCAAATGGATCCATTACCTCCAGCATATAAAAAAATAAAGCAACAACATTGATTGCTATCCATGTGAACTGATGCTTGTATCGTGAGTTTCACATCAATATTAATTGACGAATCGATCATCACACTCTGCGATCGATAAGTCAGCGATTTCCTGCTCAAATGAGCAATGACACGATGCTCATCTGCCCTTTACAGCTCTCAGCCAGTGGCGGAAATTCCACATTTCCATGGTGGGGGAAAGTCATTCGATAGCGCGTCGTGATAACCGCGCCGAGTGTTCCTATTCTCCCCTTCGCGACGTTTCGCCTCCCACGCTGGAGGCATCATCAGGCGGTTCTGATTATACACTGTTGACTGCAGCGGCGTATCTATGGAAAATAGTGCCTATGGCAAAGCACTGAAATTGCGCCGCTGTCTAAACATCTGACACCCATCTTTTTGATAACTTTACCATAATATCAGCTCAAAAATACAAGTCAAACGCGTTAATCTTTTAACTAACAATTTTTGGCACTACATGAAAATTATAACTGCACCTTCCTTGCTTCACTATCCGAGAATGGCTTGTCTGACTTGAATAGAAACTACTCATTGGCGCCCCCATTCAAGTGACGCCCAGGGCACGTGCCATACCTGCCGTGCCCTAGATACTCCCCTGGTTGACTGCACCACAGTGTGGTACTCACTTTATCGACCCGCGAGGGATGATGGGCTGAGTCAACCCCCAAAAAGACTTTGAACTCGCAACTTCATCTTCTTTTCGATTCTTCGAAGCGTGATGGTTATATGACAGTTTGCCATTTCTTTACACAGTTCTTTGCATTTTTGTTTTACTCTACAAGGTCTTTTTAGCTGCAGAAGTTGGGTAGTAGAGCGCAGACAAGGCAGTGCTCCATAGTATGGTCTGCTTCTCCACATGCACAGGTGGTTGGGCCGGTCTTGTAGCCAAATCTGACCAAAGCAGCCTTTGATCAAGGCAGAAGCGTTCACGTCGCGATCCCTGTTAAGTAATACTTAGTATCACCTGGAAATTCTACCAACCACTTCGAAGCCGAGCTGAACTCGCAACTGTCCGATTGCGAGTCGCTCGCTTTACCGCCTCTCTGCGCTTTCCTCGCTACGCCTCTGAGTCGTTCTCTCGTCGAATGAGTACCTTCGACAGCGAATGAATATGTGCGTGTTACAAATGTGAAATCATTACAGTTATTATCAAACTCGCATCGCCCCGTTTGTTTACAAGCGGAAGCGCGTTTTCTCCCATTAGTGTCACCTCTCGGGGTGTGTTGCCAGGAAGCGGGGTGACTCGGCGGTGTGCACGATGCGGGCTCGAATCCCACGGACCACCGCGGGGTTACGACGTAATACCGCCGCTGCGTTTTTGCCCGACGCGTGAAAAACATGCTTACTCGCGGAAATGCGTTACGCACGCGCGTGCGGAAACGTGCGAATAATAACGCTTAATTTTCCCCCAGGAGGGCCCCCTCGCTGAGTCTCGGTTTTCCTTCGTGACAATATTCCGGTTTCGCTGATGAGCATTTGGGCTTGTTGCGGGGTGGGTGGGGGATAATGGATCGTTTGCAAAAAAAGACGCGTAAATATGAGAAAGTAACGTTGACGGATGAGTTCAAGAATCCATTAATATACCGTGCAGG
>JAZEWU010000048.1:3163117-3190706 GCA_036362915.1 Geotria australis | reverse complement strand
AAAACGGCGTGGACGCCAGCTAAATATGGTATCGTGGGGGTGTGGTCCCACATTTTCTTCAAACTTTTTTTTCCTTTTGAAAATATTATTGGCGGCCTCACGGTACCTGTAGCTCAGGGGCCTAAACAATCTTAATCCAGCTCTGGGAGCAAAGGCCTCTTCGATCTCTGAGACAGACCTCGATGGAAGTAATAATAATATGAAACTCTGTACTGATGTAGGTTTTCACGGCTTGGCTCATGATCGTTGCTCTTCAGAGCTGTTCTTTTGGGATAGTCGTGTCCACTGAGCGCTATCCTCTCTCGCCCTCGCGACGTTTCGCCTCCCATGCTGGAGGCATCATCACGCGTTTCGCAGAACCGCAGGGGATCAAGGTAGAAGCGTTCACGTCGCGATCCCTGTCAAGTAATACTTGGTATTACCTGCAAATTCTACCAAACACTTCGAAGCCGAGCTGAAAGACAACGATGTCCAGAAGCTCAACAGATTCCAGAAGTCCCTCAGTCTGGAGCAAGAAGAGATGCCAATGCCCGCAGCCTTTAAGGCCAGCACTGACTATTACATCTCTAAATGTTGAAGAGGTGTCTGCAACTAAAGAAGAACTTGTTGCAATGGGAAACTGTCATATAACCATCACGCTTCGGAGAATCGAATCGAATTCGAACAGAACCGCAGGGCCAAGTACTGTTTCACAACGCTGCTACCACTGTGCCACCACCGTGCAAGCGGGCGTTCTAATCGAGGCGCCGTTAAAGCGAACTGTCCCTTCCGTCGGCACATGCGGAGGCCACGCAACAGGTCGCGCCGCCGTTGCCACCGCGCCGATAAGTAATAAGGGGGGAAAGAGCGCGGAGCGGTGGGAGTAAGAATATAATGAAACAAGTGAGTAAATACACAGGGTTACTTTGCAGGTCGTGAACTGACCCCGGCGCAATCCTAAAAGCAATTTGTCCCACGGAGAAGTTGCAGCGGGCTCGTGTGGCTTGTCACACCGCGGAGTGGCGATTGGGTTGCCTGCACACAAGACAAAGACAAAGATCCCCCGTATAGCCTTAGCAGACCCGTAGGGTCAAGTGCTGTTAGCGAGCAGCACCTATTAAGACCGGTACCACTTCCTAGTGGTTTTGTTTATAAACCCATCCGATCCATCCATTGTCACAAACCCCTTAATCTTATGCAGGGTCGCGGTGAGCCGGAGCCTGTCCCGGCAGACACAGGGCACATGGCAGGGAGATACCGAGAATAGGACGCCAGTCCATCGCAAGGTACCTGGGGCAATTTCACTCAGTCACCCAATTAACCTGGCAGCCTCTCTTTGTACGGTGGGAGGAAACCGAAATGCCCGGCAGAAAACCCGCACCGACACAACCGAAACCAGCTAATTCATTTGAGGCTGAGTCGACCCTAGGGGAGGCCCCGGAAAAAAAACCGTTGCTGTCGTTGGCCCGAATTGAATGCGGCCGGGTGGCGGGCCGGGTTCGTAGCGCGGCGCGCTAACCACCGCGCCACCGCTCCCCGCGTGTGTGCCTGCACGCACAGCCCATAACCCCGAGGCTATAAACTGACAGGCGGCAGTTCGGGCACGAGTGGATGTGTCGTGAACGCGAAACTGGAAGTGGTGGATAGACCGAGGGTGGGGGGTTGGTGGCCGGGAGGTCTGATTGTGCCGAGCCAAACATCGCCCGTATAGCTCACGTATCGCCGTTGGGGCAAGTGCTGTTAGCGAGCACCAATTAAGAGGCCAGCACGGCGTGTAAGGAGGTGGTGCGGCCGGGATGCCAGCTGCGAACACTTTCGTGCTTATTTTTGGACACTGTGCGTGTGATATTTATACGCACATATAAGGCGGAGCTGTTGGCGAGTAGCACCTATGAAGGTCGACACGGCACACGAGGGGGTGGGTGACACACACACACACACGCGCGCACACACGCTTGCTCGGGCTGTTTGACCAAGCCATCGTTGGGTCAGCCGTCAGATCAGAAGGCCGCAATATTGTTGAGTGTCGGTTTCATCCACTTTGTGCCGAATGGGGGATGAACAAAAAAAGTGGGGAGGTCAGGAATTGCAATATGTGAATTGCACAGCCTCGCACGCGGATCTGAAAGGTGGTGCCATGCGGTGGCTAAAGGTGCGTTCGCTGGGTTATGCCCCGCCGAATCCCGTCAAGAGCTTGCAAGCTCACTGGGTATTTTTCTGCTGTTTAAATAATCATCTATATTTATGAATCTCACGGTCTTGCTCGTATCAAGCGACGATGATGACCGTAAGGCGACCTTGGCAAGCGTCAGCTGACGATGCTGGATACTAATGGGAGCACAGCAAAGACAATGATCCCCCGTGTAGCCTTAACAGACTGTAGGGGCAAGTGCCGTTAGCGAGCATCTATGAAGGTCGACACGGCACACGAAAGGGTGGGTGACCAGCACCACGCCCGGCCGCCTTTGTCTCCCTAGCGGCAATGTTTACACACCGCACTCGGATCATCGTGTTCGCAGCGCAGCTCGCTCGCTAACCGCTTACGCCACCGCTCCCCACCACGCCAGTCAATCACACACCTCTCTCCATCGCACCACCACATCGACCCTCGTCGCTAAAAAAAAACCCACCGGCTCGCCCTGCTGGGATTCGATTCTTGGATTCCGTCCCGAATGCAGATGCACGGCTGTGCCAGAGAGAGGGGGGGGCCTGCGGTTTTTGCGGGTGGCATAATTGTTGCCGCCGCTTGCTGACTTCCTCGAAACCCTAAAGAGCAGCATCCGAATTACTCCTAATTACCGGGTATTACGCGCGGTTTCTGAACGATCGCTCGGACACGAGGGGGGGCATGATTTATTCATTTACCGCCGTCACGTTGCGTTTTTTGCGTTATGCATAGTTTGTGTATTTTTTTGGGGGGTACACGGGCGGTGGAGGAGGTTACGGAACCACCAACCCAACCACCACCCCCCGTCCCGTTATTTATTTTCTGAACGCTTTGTAAACACGGGCTGCCCTGCGTTCCGAACTAACGCGATAACAAACGGCGCGCGGTGTTTATTAAACGCGGGATAAACGGGGGTGGCGGGCAGGCGGGGAAAGGCGGGGGAGACGCGTCGTCGTTGGATTTACGTTTGATATAATTTTTTTATTGAGGAGCACAGAAAGCCGGGAGACCGTCAGAGTAGAGTGGCTGCTTCTTCGGATTGAGAGGCGCAAGTTGAGGTGGTTCGGGCATCTGGTAAAGATGCCCCCCGGAAGGCTCCCTCGGGAGGTATACCAGGCTCGACCCACTGGGCGGAGACCTAGAGGCCGACCCAGGACACGCTGGAGGGATTATATCCTTCGGCTGGCCTGGGAACGCCTGGGAATCCCCCCCACGAAGAGCTGGAATCTGTTGCTGAGGAAAGGGATGGTCTGGTCCACTCTCCTTGGACTGCTGACACGGCGACCCTCACCAGGACAAGCGGTTTAGAAAACGGATGGAGTTGAAAAAAGTATGCTCGTCAATGCTTTTGTTTAATGCGGGAGCCTGAGCGCAGACTGAAATGGCAAGTGGCCAGTAACAAGCCGCACTGCCAGCCTCGAATCGCCGCTGCCACCGTGCGGAGTAGGCCGACGGTCCCGGCAAAGTCGGCGGCGGGTGTTTGGGGTGAGCGGACGGGCAGTGGGGGGTGGCGGGTAAGGCGGCACGAAAGGTCGTCGAATAAATTACAAAGCAAATGTCACTATAACCTTAATCCCGTTTTATTATTCCTCGTTTCTCTCGAATAATTTTTTTTTTCAGTCCCCCTCCTTTTCCGTATAGATCACGACAATAAACGCGCGCAAGGTAATTATGGGCCGCCGTTCGAGACTCGGCGCCTGACGATGAATCAGAGTTGACAATTGAATGCGCCGGTAATTGATAAGGGCATCGCATTTACCAACAGTGACAATTAATCACGTCGCTACGAGAACATTGCGGCTTCGCGAGCGATTAACCTTTTCGTGACGCGGCCTGCCTCCTGTCGCGCGCGCGGGAAAAATTAGAAACGTGCCGGAAGGCACTGTGACCCGGGCGTAACCGGGAAACGCTAAAGGTTTGTCTGTTATCTGCACGCCGAATTACATCGCGACGCGTTAATTATAGGTCAGTGTCTGCACCGAGCAATGAGCATAATACTATTTTATTAGAGTTATAAAGCGCCTTTCACCCGAGGCGCTGCAGCAAACCGCAGGGATGTGGAGCGGCAAGCAGCGACGCGGTCAACCGGCGCCAACCCGCCAGACACTGAGTCCGATATACTATGATGTTATCGGTCAATTAATTAGCGAGGATGGTTGCTCTTCGGAGGTGTTCTTTCGGGATAGCCGTGTCACTGAGCGCTCTGCCTCTCTCCCTCGCGACGTTTCGCACTTGCGCGTTGGAAGCATCATCAGGCGTGGGAGGCGAAACGTCGCGAGGGAAGGAGGGAGAGCGCCCACACGACTATCCCAAAAGAACATCTCTAAAGCGCAACCGTCATGAATCGAGCTGTAAAAACCTACAGCAGTAATTAACGAGTGGTTTTTTTTTTCAGTTGCTGGAGGAAACAGGAGAATCCGGACAGAACCCACACAGAACAGGGGGGGGGTGGGGGGCAATACGCAAACTCCTCATAGAACGGCTCCCGAGGCAGGAATCGAACCACCTCGGGCAGGACCTTCTTTCTGCGAGGATACGCGGAAGTTACCACTGCTCCACACCGCCGCCTACGAGGAAATTCATTGAATCCGTCCGCCATTGCCCGAGATAGGAGTTTGCAGTTATTACTGCCGTACCGTAATCTTTCGGAATGATCGCATTACGCTTAGAAATTCAAATGAAAATGTGACGGGTAGACTCCACAGAGCGCGAAAGCATGATACGCCGCAAATAAATATTTAAAATGCACAGTCATTTGCGTGAAAAAGCTTAGAATATATTGCCAAATAATTGGCCTGTGAGTAATATCAGAAATATTCATAACCGTTATCAGCTTTCAACTTGCTCGAGAGTGCTGTAGGGCTTTTGTAGCGTCGCGTGTTTGCCAGTTTTCAAATCTAAAACCGAGGTTAGTCGAGAAATTGCATGCGACTGCGAGAATAATTTGCCGCTCGTTAATAGCGTCTCTCCGCGGAGGAAACTGACCCGCGCTTTCATTAATAACAATAATAATAATAGCATTTTGTAGAGCGCTTTACACCCGAGGGTCACAAAAAGGGCCGCGGGGAGAACGGCATGTCAACAACGATTAAAAAAAACAACTGATAAAAAACCAAAGCAACAAAATTAAATGATTAAGGCTGCTTCGAATTACACTTTAAGGTCGTGAAACTGGCAATCTTAAGAGCGGCAAAAATCTGCCAGCGTCCCCTAAGATGGCCGTCACTTCCTTAAAGACAAACACGGAGGGAGACAGGGAGGGAGGGTGAGCGACAGGGGGAGACACAGGGACACAGAGACAGGAAGACTGAGAGACAGACACGAGAGAGAAACAACGCCAATCTAAATAAAACAATTAAACAATCATTAGCAACGGAAAACCCAGCGCGTCCGAACACATCGCGCGTGCAACGTCGCAACGGCTTGTAGACTATATGACTGTGTCGTGGGACAAAGATAGAGACCCCCCGTATCGCGGTGTCTGGCAACTGTTGGCACCGGCTTACTGCGTGGCTGCCTGTTTTTTTTTTTATACCGACGAGCGATCTGCGTGGAAGCGTGACGAAACAATCCGCTGCTCGCAAAAATAAAATAACGCGCTGGCATTCGGGCGTGAAAGCGGGGTGGCTTGCTGCGTGGAGTTTGCATGTTCTCCCCGTGTTCGCGTTGGTTTTCGCCGGGCACTCCGGTTTCCTCCCACAGTCCAAAGACATGCTGCTCCATAGGCTAATTGGCCTGCTGACTAAATTCCCCACGGTGCCCTGTGATGGACTGGTGTCCCATCCTAGGTATAGCCCTTACGCATCGGACACCAGCCGTCGTGTCGAGGCAGATCCGAGTCAAAAAGTCAACACGGAAAGCTCCGGCAAAAGAAGCCGCTCGGGTGAATACATACGGTCGTGATTTTTTTAATGCACCGTTCGTTTTACAAACTGAATCCTAAATCGCTGCCTCATTTAAATTTATATTCACTTCATGTTTTTAAGTGCTCGCTGCATTTTCCTTTCTAAATTGTATCTCATATTGCTTCGATTAATGTTGCATTGCTTTTCCCTGCCCGTAATTCTCCGCGTATTGGTTTAAGTCTGGAAGCCGTTTCTGTTTTTTGATCTATCTACTGCTCGTCTATCGCTTTGTTACATTTCTTGAGTCCCGTTCTTCACTTTTGACGCGAAAACGTTATTGTTCCGAAACATATTAACTTCGACCCAGGCCTCACAGATCCATATATTATCTGACTAAATGTTTACGTCCAAGTTGCTGAACCAGTCAATGGCTCCTGGGGTGAGATTATGCCTGATGTCTAATTAGTTGCCTTTGCATCTTCCAGCTGGTCAGTCTGCGACAAAGTCTCACGTCAAGTATAAGAACAATACAATTTGTAACGGGCGCAAACTCCACGCCTGATCATGGACGAGACACAGATTTGGAGGAGCGAGGAAACCACGAGGAGTGGGGGGGGGCTCAGGCAGCCATGCAGCTAGCCGGTGCCAACATTTGCCAGACACTGGCGTCCTATATATGATGATGCAATCGACCAAATAACCCACACAAAACACAGGGAGAACACACAAACTCCATATGGAAAGGCGCCCGAGGAAGGAATCGAACTTCCTCGGGAAGGACTTTCTGTGAGGCACGGATGTTACCACTGTGCCAAAATAAGAGACTTCCGATCTGTTACTTTGGGCCCTAACCCTGGTGCTAGAGGTCATCCGTCTATCGCGCAGTATGCCACATTCGCCACCGTTGCGACGGTGCCGAATTCAAGGCACCGCAGGGGATCTGTGCGATGGCTAACATCCAAACTGTTGCCGGCAAAGTGTTAACTGGGAGCAAATGATCACGAGCGGCCCCTGGGACACGGAATGAAGGGAACTTCTGCGGCGATGATTGGAAGCAGCAGCCAGAACATACTTCCTCATTTCACCACCTTCTGCATGATAGATCCCCGCCTCTGCCAACCTAGACCCGGGGTGTTAATTTGCCACGTGTGCACTGTGCATCATAATGATGTTGTTATCAAAAACGGTCACTTCGTAACGATTAAAAAAACCCACCGACATTAAGTCTTTGTTATATCAAGTCACCATTTAATTATCGAAGTGATAATAATAAGAAGAATTGCGATAATGATATTTTGCACGGCGGTTTTTTTTATCTTCCGCTCCTTCTAAATTGACCCCAATAAATACCGCGCGTTATTAATAATTGAAAAAAAAAACCGCGCGGAAATTTATATCTTACGCACGCACGTACGCAGCGGCGGCGCTGAAATGACCCACGGTTGAGTGTCCTCCTCCTTAGCCAAACCGCCACGAGGCGACAATTGGCATCGCGATGATGAGAATGGATGACTGTCATTACCACTTGCCCATGCGTGCAGTCGCCCAGACGCGGCGCAAATAGGGTCCACTCCACGCAGGTTTTTTTTTACAGACGCCCGGTCTCCCTCGATCGGTAATTACCCCAGCTGGCTGCTACACAACATAATATGCTACTCATTAGAGTGCATATTGCATTCGGCAAATGATATTTGCACTCCGCCGTTGAGACAGCGGGGCCGAGCCGCGAACGATGCTGGGTCGGCCGTGTCTGCCCGCCGCTTCCCACGGGCAAGGAATTCTCAATCTCGGGTTGGGCGATTAGCCTAAAGGTTACTCATCGCCCGGCGGCAATGGGCGATGATGACCAGCTGCGCCTCGCAATATATATGCCAAATTCATAGCGGGGCACCGTGCCGTCCATCAGCGAACGGGGCCCGCGCTAAACTTTTACGAAACGTTTCGCTGCCGTCGCCACCGCCAAACCGCCAACCGTCGGAATTGTCGCGACACCGCTTATTGAAACACGGCTATCGGTGGCTTGCCGTTGGACGAAGAATCCCTTCGGAAATCTCGCCGAGCACAGCTGGCCCGTGTGATTGGGGGAAGACTTAATCCGAATACTCAGAGGTGATGTAAAAAAGATTCGAGGTTTTACCTTTTCTGGCAATGAGACGAGTGTTGAGATCTTAAAAAAAACACCAAATGGATACCTTTTTACAAAGGGTCCAGTTTGCAAGATGCCACACATGCGCTTGGCAAAAAAAAAAAACCGTGCAAACAAAATGCTTTGATAATATATGTGCACTGTCCTTTAAACTGAGTGGGCCACACCAGAGACAGCTTTCTTTATAGCCTAGTCTCGGTGTTAGCCAAGTGCTGTCCAAAGGCAAGCAACTGAAATCATCTCTTACAACACGAACAGGAGAACTGACTGATTGAAGTTGGTTTTAACGGCACAAATATTATTGCAATCTATTATTGCAATATGTTTTGCTTTCAATGTAGGCCTTGCTTTATGATGAATATATCGTGCGAAACAGGGACATTGATTGAGAAAAACGGAGCAGAGTTTGAAAAGCGCACAAAGAAGAATGGATATAAATCGAGTAAATTAAATAAATTTGTCACCACGCGCTTCCTAACGGCGGAGTGAGAGCTGATATAAAACAAATGAAGACACGAAGTTGACAGGAAAACTTTTTGACCGACATGTCAAAGGTGTCTCACTGACAGATATCGAGTAACACGTAAACTTCAACAGTCACAAATCGATACAGAAAACGAGTTTGATAAAAAAAAAACCAACGTCGATACGTTTACGGAATAGTCTCGGGCAGCCTGTTAACATTCAACGCAGTAGAACTCTGTGCTGTCTACCTGTTGTTTTTACGTGATCGAGAATCGCGTTAACTCGAAGGCTTTCATGACCAATGTTATCCATAGCGAAGCTCTGTTTGTGAGCTTAGGTCATGTGAAAAAGTGTGTAAGTGTTGTACACCCGTCGATATGTTGGAGAAAACGAGCGAGCGCACACAGCACTTACCTTCAAAGATGGTACCGACGTCTCGCTGATGAAGCTGAGTGGAAGTCTCAGCGAAACGTCGGCACCACGTTATCGATCCGGCTACGATAGTTACATAATAGTTTCTTGCCGCACGTGGGAGACGTTTATTTTCCCTCCCGTCTCACCTTGATCGTAGCGGGAGAAGATGGCGGCAGGGGGAGGGGGTGAATGGGAGGGCGGCATTTGAATTTTTTACTTGATGTACCGGACTGTGCCCGCCTACTTGTTAATTGGAGGGAAAACCCGTCATTACAATGCGTTCGGGGGCTCCGACAATTATAACGCTCATTACGGCGGCGCTTTGAATCCAAATTGAGCCACTAACCCTAACGACACGCATGCAGATGCGTTATCTCGGCGGCTGTTTAATTCAGTGACTCGTGCTAGGGATATTCAGCCGCGGTTTATGGGAAGCGCATTGTCATCTCGAGTTGTTTTTCGCAAAGCATAATCGCGAGGTTAATTTAGCCGTATTCTTTGACGATTTTTTTTTGAGAGAGAGATAATTGTGTTCGTGGCTGACTGCGTAGGATGCGTCACGTTGTTTGCTTTAAATCTAAATCGCGGTTTCGGGCGAGGGTGCGTTCGCGACGTCCCGACGGATTGTGTGCTTTTACATTCGGGCTTAAGTTCGAAGGTGCTGCGTGTGGATCAAAAATCACGGACGGTGATGAAGAATGTTAAATTTATGCTGAAAATTTGGCTGCAGCGGTAACACCCGCGCGTTGCAGAAAGGATGTGCTGCCCGAGGCGGTTAGATTCCCCGCCTAGGGCACTTTTCTGTGCGGAGTTTGTGTGTTCTCGCCCCTGTTTTGCATGGGATTCCTTAGCGATGCCCGGTTTTCTCCCGTAATTAAAATATACTCACTAATTAATTGGCCGATGCCATCGTAATATGTACGACGCAGCGTCTGGAGGGTTGCCGCCGGCTGACTGCGTAACTGCCTCTCTCCCACTTCTGGGCAGTTGCATTACCTTCTGATTTTTATTTATTGTTTATGTTGATTCATTCGCACGTTTGTTGCGTCGCAGAAATCCCGCTTCCAGAGCTTGCAAGCTCACGGGGTATTTTCCGCTGTAATAACAAACATCGCCAACATCCTGCAGCGCCTTGGAACCACTTGGTGAAAGGCACATTATAAATCAAATCAAATATTACAACAATAATTATGAACGGAACCCGTTTGGGTGCGATGAATAGAGAGTGGGGGACTGAATGCCGTTCACTGTCCGTTCATTTGTGAACGGACGGCAACTTCCAGATAAATTGCCAAAACCCTGAAAAGATTTTAGTGGGGAAATTGGTTTTCAAACAGACTGGATGGTCCAACCTTAGGACATGCCCAAGTATAAATGAAGCATTAAATTATATTAAATCTCTGCAACAGAGGAACCGTAAGCTCGAGAAGTTGAAATTTAAAGTGACAGCACCTACAATAGATGCAGCATCAGCAGTGACACTAACTCCTTCAATTTTACGAACACGCCATGCAATTAGAGTGATCCCAATTGATTTTCGTAAATTGAATTTAACATCGATTTTTTTTTATATTAATACATTAATAGAAAATAAATTACGTGTTTAAATATTAACGTGTCGTAGCTCAGCACAAAATATACTCATTAAAGAGTCAAATATGTAGCACAATACCGTGTTTTATAGAACCACGCCGGATATAGGGCTTATGACATTTGGGCGTGGAGGGAGCGGTGGTGCAGTGGTTAGCACACAGTGGTTAACGCATGAACCCATTGAACCGAGATCAACACGCAGGCAAGGATGGCGGCTAATATCTGACGCGGCCTTGGGTCGCTACTATTATTATCATCGTCATCGCAGTACCGAACAACACTTGATTATCAAATCTACTGTATTTTTGAGGATCTCTTGATTACCCCCCTCCCCGGTGGACAACTGTTAAAAAGAGCTACATAGCTCAACGGTTCCTTCCAGCTTAAATAACAACTGACTGACTGACCTCATATACAGTATGTATGTATATATTCTGCAGTTTTTATATATTTATTTGGCACGTGCCAAACATCCAAGTGATAAACCCTACGGGTAAATAGGTCTTGAGACTCAACAAGGCTTTTGTGTCTGATCATTGTTTACGACTGTAATAAGAGGTTAACGGTAATTAAAATCTCCTGGCCGCTGCATTACTTAGAAAAGCTACAATAAAATTTGATTAAAAAATAAAATACGGGGGAATTTATCCACTTTATTACTCCGGCTGCGTGTGTTTTTTTTTTTCTTCGTGTTAAAAATAAAAGACCCTCTTATTTAATTTCGGCGAGACTGAGTTCGAGATTAAATAACTGCTAGATTTAGTGTCATAGTGCGATGCGGTAATTATCGCATTCACAGGCGCTCGTGCCTACGGAGAAAGGATCCGCGCTAAAACTCACGGAGGCAATTTCAACACTTTCCCTGCACCTTACTTACGTCCCCGCAAAAAAAAAACACCTGTGAAACTAGAGACCCTAAAAATAATCGCGGTAATCTGCCAAAAACATACATCCATCATTATAAAGATCAGACGATAATCTAGCCGGGCGGCACGGTGGCACGGTGAGCTGTGCTGCCGCCTCACAGCAAGAAGAGCCCGGGTTCGAATCCCAGCTCGGGTGCCTTTCTGTGTTGAGTTTACATGTTCTCCCCGTGTCCGCGTGGGTTTTCGCCCGGCACTCCGGTTTCCCCCCACAGTCCAAAGACATGCTGCCGCATAGGTTGATTGGTCTGCGGACTAGATTGCCCCCGGTGCCCTGTGATGGCCTGGCGTCTCATCCCGAGTATAGCTCTGTCTTGCGCCCTGTGTCTGCCGGTATAGGCTTCGGCTCGCCGCAATCCTATACAGGATTAAGCGATTTCTGACAATGATGATGATCTAGCCGCTGCTGGATGAAGGCCGTCGCGAACCGTCGCAATGGTTCTCTCGGTTTCGCGACGCTGGGGTCTCCTGCACACGCGGAAGATTTCGCGGCTCCATCTCTCTGTCGCGGAACGTCCTGTGGGGCCTGTTCTCTGCGTCGCCTTGCCGCCGTTATAAGCCTTTGCCTCGAAGCTTTTGAAACAATCTCAGCCGAGATGCTGGCAAGCTGCCCGGGACCCTTCTCAGACCTCGATGAGTGGAGACGTCGTGCCGCCGGTGCCACAGTGGCCGCGTGGAGGGATTACGAGCACGAGGCGCCGTCGATATGAAAAAAAAAATCTTTACTCGGCCGAGTGTGCGAGGGCCTGCGAGCTGTTTCAGCAACGTTGCTCGAACTGCGGCGCTGTGTGTCACTTCTTAAATAATTGATGAGAACGTTACGGCCACCCCGTAAACGTCAGGCACGGCTTTATTTTGAGCATTTATTGCAAAAGCGTCTCACTGAGAACTCATTTTTAACCGTGGCTTCTCGCTTGAACTGCCTACTGCTTTAATAAAACCGCTGAAAAGCAAAAAAAAATGTCAAAGTGAAGGCGGCTATCTCACAGAACAAAACAAACAATCAATTCGTAATTCATTCATTCATTGTCAGAAACCGCTTAATCATGTACAGGGTTGGGATGAGCCGGAGCCTATCCCGGCAGACACACGGTGCAAGGCAGGGCTATACAATGATGGGACGCCTGTCCATCACAGGGCCAGGATTCGTAATTCCCCAACTAAAAAAAAAATACTTTGTCCACAAGCATTTTATAGGCAGACCACATGTGGTGGGTTAACGTGTGGGTACTCCCACTTTTTTCCAATACGTCTGGCCTCCGTGGAAGAGTAGGCCCAAACTCCCTCTAGACTGGGCTGTGTGCCAGCCGTGGCAAGGATAGCAATATGCCGGGCTGCCCCGTTAGATGGTACCATAAGATATGTATTGCAAATTAAGCCCGGTGGCAGAAAATGCAAAAAAAAGTCTTAGATCTCATGTTCGAGAGACGCTGGGATTTCGAGGCAATTCCAGGAATAAATAAATGAACACGCAATCGCGGGCGCGCTCTAGATAACATACTAAACAAGGGACTCTCAATTTGAGGTCAAAAGTCCTATCTCTGTTGCTCACAGATAAGCAACATCTGGCCCAAAGGGAGCTAATTGACATTTAGCTCCCACGCTTAAAGAAGAAAACACAATCGCACGATTTCCAACGGCGCGCTCCGAAAAGCAGCCGCGGCCCTGACAAACTCGACGCGGCCGGACTCATTTCGATGCCAGACGCACCGAGCCGCTAATTCAACATTCATTTAGCTTGCCGCTGTCTGGACGCGCGCTGTAATGTACACCTCGGATGGCCGCAATTGATCGCGTAAACACCGGTTGTAAATATGTTTGTTAGCTCCGATTTCACTTGTTGGACGTGCGGGCGGCACCCTGTGACGCGCCGGGTCGGTTTGATCGGGCGTGGGGCTGTGCTTGCATTTATATGTGCTCGCTAACAGCAAGTGACCCTACAGTTTGCTAAGCCAATACGGGGGATCTTTTTGTGTGTAGTACATTTTGGGGACAGTTTTAAGACTGATGGTTCCTCTTCAGACGTTTCGCCTCCCCACGTTGGAAGCATCAGCAGACGAAACGTCGCGAGGGAGAGAGGGAGATCGCTCGACACGGCTATCCTGAAAGAATAGCTCTGAAGAGCAACCATCATGAATCGTGCCGTGGAAACCTACATCAGTACAGTTTTAAGACTTTACTGTTCACAAATGTATACACGTTGCAGTCTACTGTATCGCCGTATACATAATATATATGTTTCACGGATATTCTTTTTTCAGAAGCAGCGCCATCTAAGTGGCTGCAGGGGTTACGTGAACCCATTATAAACAAAAAAATATACAAATTGCAAAACATCGGAGCTCATATAGCGTACACGATTAAATTTACATGAAGGGGCAGTCGCAACGTGAGCGGCTAAAGGAGCAGCCGTGCAATGTCTTGCTATCGTCACCGCTGGCAGAAGAGTCGCAACTAGAGGGCGCTCTAGAGACAGAGAGAGACCCTCTAGCACAGGATACTTGGCCTACGCTTCCGGGCTGGCCGGGCGTCTTGGAAGCCGTAGAGTACCCAGACTGCATCGTACGACATTCCATCAATAGATCGGCAGATCGCACGTCGTTAGGTAAAGCATGGGTATGCTCGAAAATATCGAACGACTCAGAGGCGCGACGAACCGCAGAGAGGCGGGGGGGGAGGGGAGGGCGAAGGCAGCCACGCGGTAAGACGGCGACAACATTTGCCAGACAGTGCGTCCTCTATATATTAAGATATTATCGGACAAATAGCGAGTCGATCCGCCGATCTACCGACGGTTTTCCCATCTATATGTAGGAGCACTTAAGAAACCTGGCGATCGCTTCAACTGCCGTGCCTGGAGATTGAACCGGCGACCTATGGATGGCAAGTCCAGTCTTCTTCTTTGCGATTCTTCGAAGCACGATGGCTAGCTTCTGGACATCGTTGTCTTTCAGCTTGGCTTCGAAGTGTTTGGTAGAATTCGCAGGCAATACCAAGTATTACCTGACAGGGATCGCGACGTGAACGCTTCTACCTTGACCCCCGGCAAGTCCAGTGTACCAACATTATTAACCAATGTACTGATGTTGGTTTTCACGGCTCGATTCATGACGGTTGCTCTTCAGAGCTGTTCTTTCGGGATATCTCCCTCCCTCCCTCGCGACGTTTCGCCTCCCATGTTGGAAGCATCGTCCGATGTGAGAGACGAAACGTCGCGAGGGAGAGCGGGAGATCGCTCGACACGGCTATCCCAAAAGAACAGCTCTGAAGAGCAGCCATCAACCACGGTACCGTCAGAGCGGCTTGCATCGTCGCGAGCTTATGAGCTGATATTAATTGACGCATCGTTACGCCCATAGTTTGTACGACACGTTGTGCCTTATTAATGTTTTACTGCCGTCGTAAGAAACGACTGCCAATTAAATATTCACGGAGCGGTGATCGAGGTGCGTTGTAAGTCACATTACTTGCTACGTGTAAATAAATCCCAGAGTTGAACCCAAAATGAATCACGTAAAATTGTACGAGACGGATATATTTCGCGGTTCGGTTCCTCCACGCTCCCGTCTGTTGGGTTAAAACAAGAACTACTTTTATTTTCAAAATACTGTACTTCATATTTTCACATTTTTCTCAAAGAGATTTAACTGACTATTGGCAGTATAAACTCGAGAGGTATTGATTGCAGGCAGCAGCTAATGGACGGATACACCCCAACACCTGTTCCGAAATCCGTTGCTTACGTTTGATAAACGAAACAATGAACCTACTGATGAAACAAAACCCCAGCTTACGAGAGTCAATTTAATTCTCCTGGTGTAAAGGCACCAGAGGCGAGAATCGAACCGCCTCGGGCAAGACCTGCCACGCGTCAGATGTTACCACTGCGCAACGCTGCCGAATCTTGCAGTGCTGTGGATTTTAAGCTCTCCTTTAGAGACACGCGCTGATTAAGTCATCTCTTGACACTCGATTATCTTACACACGAAGTTGACTTGGGCTCAACTTGAGCCCGGGGTAAGACCAATGCTAACACAAGTGACACGCTGCCACTATGGAACTCAACACAGACGAACGCAGGGAACTTTATGCTTGACGTGATGTTATAAGAAATGCGCACTGACACACTAACTATCAACATCACACACACTCACAGGGCGGCACGGCGGCCCAGCGAGTAGCGCTGCAGGCTTCGCAGGGTTAGATTCCTGGCTCGGGTGTTCGAATGTTCTCCCCGTGTCTGCGTGAGTTTTAGCGCGGTTTCTCCCCCGGTGTCCTGTGTGAACTGGCATCCCATCATGGACATAGCCCTGCCTTGCGCCCTGTGTCTTCTGGGATAGGCTCTGGCCAATGATTTACTTACTTCAGCACACACTGGTATGTTGGAGCGCGACGCTGGGGTCTGAGAGAAATGGCGGCGCGTTCCGACGCAGTGGGTACTCTCGGATCAAAACAGTACGGTGTCTTCATGTTTTCATGTTCGTTTTTTGTCTACGTCTTCATCAAGAAACAAGTACAGCCGTCAGTTTATGCTAGTCATTTGCAGAACGACAGGAAACAACGCCGAGGTCTGAGAGAAACGGAATTCCGATCCTCTATATGTCCTGTACATACGGCAGAATTAACAAATAAAGTTGAATTGAATTTAAATTGAACCCACAACATTCACAACGAAACACGAGCGGTTCGGAAGTCGGACCGTCGTATGTCGAGGACTAACCGTGCACGGAACTTCACGCTTGAGGTTCAAAGAAATAAGCACCGAAGATTGGACCAAAATGCAATCTTCAGTCACACATTCCCATCTGCTTTCCCATCGCTGAGATTTAGATGGCCGCGCGTCGCTGCAGGGAAACACCGGCGGCCGTGTTTATTTATTTATTTACACAAGAACCCATTTTGCCATTCTCACTTGCAAGTGACCTCGGGGGCTTGGCGACCCTGCACAGGAAATGAGATGATGTGCCTTTGTTGAATGTTCCATAGGCCAAAAAATGTATTTGTACGAATTTATTTTACTCAATAATAATAATGTTACGATGCGGCAACGGTGGCGCGGTGAGAAGCGTTGCCGTCTCACAGCAAGCAGGTCCCCCGGGTTCAAATCCCGGCTCGGGTGCCTTTCTGTGTGGAGTTTGCATGTTTTCGCCATGTCCGCGTGGGTTTTCGCCGGGCACTCCCGTTTCCTCCCACAGTCCAAAGACATGCTGCTGCACAGGTTTATTGGCCGGCAGAATAAATTGCCTCCAGTGACATGTGATGGACTGGCGTCGTCCCATCCTGGGTATAGCCCTGCCTTGCGCCCTGTGTCTGCCGGGACAGGCTCCGGCTCACCGCGACCCTGTGCAGGATTAAGCGGTTTCTGACGATGGATGGATGTGCGTTCCGAAACGTCACGAGCGCATCACCAATGTCAGCTGTTGCTGTTCAATGAGCGATTTGGGTGGGAGAGTCAGTACGTGCTTGGCCGAGCAGGTCGGTCGGTAGGCGGGTGAGTTGACGGGTGGCTAGGCGGTTGGGTGAATGGGCGAGCGAGCAGGTGGCATCGGTGAGTCAGCGACCGAGCAGGTGGGTCAGCGGGTGACTAAACGGGTGTGAAATCGAGCAGATAAGTGCGTGGATAAGTGACCGAGTGAGTGAGCGAGTTGGTCGGTGATCGGGCGAGTAGCCGAGCGGGTCGCTCGGACGAGTGTATGAAGCCGTGTTCCATTCCGTCCGACCCATCCGTTCCCTCCTGCTCTCCCGTTTGAAATCGCGCTTCTCCGACGCCCCCGCACCGTTTTACTCGCGAGCGCGCCGCTAAACCTCACGCCCGTTGCCCGCGTGCTCCGCGCAGGTGCGATGGTGCGAGAATGAAGGCGCCCGGTCGCCGCCGTCGGGAAGGATGCGCCGGCGTCCGTTCGAGCTGCTCTGCTGGCTGCTGCTGGGGCCCTGGATCGGCGAGCCCCGGCTGGCCCTGCCGTCGCAGGCCATCGGACCTGTCCCAGCCTCCAGGATCCTGCACTCTCTCTCGCAGCCGAAGCAGCAGCAGCCGAAGCAGCTGCAGCAGGTGGCGCAACAGCTTCAACAGCAGCAGCAACAACAGCAGCAGCTCCAGCAGCAGTTGAGGGCAGCCGGCGCCGAGCCGCTGTCATGGCTCCTGGCTGAGAGGGGCCCGTTCCACCACGCTCCGGAATATTCCTACTTCACCGACTGCTACCGCCAGGGTTTCACCACCCGCTATCGCATACACAGGTGGGCACAACCACGGCACGCAGAACACACCGAATGGCTGACGGACGTGGGGGGTGGGAAGGTATCGATTGGCGTGGGAGAAAGCGCTCGGTTGCCACGGATATCCCGAAAGAGCAGCTCTGAAGAGCGACCGTCACGAATCGAGCCGCGGCAAACCTTCGTCGACATTTATCGCGACATTCACGTGACGTTCGGCGTGGCCGATTCGTGACTCGTCTTTCCCCGCGGCAGCTTGGAATTGTTTTCGGTCGGCTCCCAGATCCTAACCGTGCGCCGTTTGCACAAATTGCTGGCAAGGCGTGGGCGGCGGTAGAACCGAGACCGGCGCGCCACGGATGTAGACTTGCACTCACGCTGATGATAATAATAATAAAGGGGCGCAATTTAATTTAAGGGGTGAGGGCTACATTTCCCGACGAATTTCTATAAAACGTAATAGCGAGGTCGAGACTGCGGAACGTCGCCGCGTAATCTCGGCAAGTTATAGCCGCGTGATACATTTGCGGCGTGGAACTTGGAAGCGGCGTGCCTCGGTGTGCATGGGGTTTTTTTTTTAGATACTAACTCGCGAGATTCGTGTCAATCCGCTGTCAGGTGAAGGCGTTCCGTCACGGGGGCTTGTTTGACCATACTTCACCGCGACGGTTAGGTGCGCTTGGTGATGCTAACTTTTCAGGCGGGCGGCACGGTGGCGTAGCGGTGAGTAGCGCTGCCGCCTCACAGCAAGAAGGACCCGGGTTCGATTCCCGGCTCGGGGGCATTTCTGCGTGGCGTTTGCATGTTCTGCCCTTGTGTCCACGTGAGTTTTCGCCGGGCACTCCGGTGTCATTCCCACAGTCCAAAGACATGCTGCTGCATGGGGTTAATTGGCCTGCGGATTAAATTGCCCCCGGTGCCCTGCGATGGACTGGTGTCCCATCGATAGATCGAGCCGCGGATTATCAACTAGCAGAGTACCCGCCCTCCGGGCAGTCTTGTTCCGCGCGTATAACACTTTCATCTGACGTATCTCGTCGATGTTTTTGGCTGAGACGACGTCTGCGTTGACCTGGATTTCTTTCCTCGCGTCCTTTCGGGAATATTGCTACCGGCTCTCTGAAGTTTTAGAAGAGGAATCGATAAGTGGGAAGTAAAGCTCGAAATAAGACATAAAAGCACTGATAATAATAATAATAATAATTCAATTTATATAGCGCCTTTCACCCGAGGGTCACAGATACAAATGTTGTGCTTGTGAAGGATTCAAACGAGGTAACCCCAGTGCGGACGTACATTATTGTTTGTGTTGGTTAATTCGCACGTTTGTTTTGTATCGCAGAAATCCAAACTTCAAGAGCTTGCAAGCTCACGCGGTATTTTCTGCTGTAATAATAAACATCCATCTAGCTATAAAGTATAATAATAATATATTTTTGTAACGCGCGCATATTCTCCGGGCGCGTTGCACCCGTTGATTCGGAGGCGCAGAGCCTGGCTCAGTATATAGAAACACTGTCTCCATCATATACACGACAGTCAGGAATTGAACTCAGGTGGCTACATCTCCTCGGCGGATGTCCTCAAGAGACGCTCCGCTCCTTGGCAGCCGCTCCGTTGCATCTGTTGGCCATCGTCAATGCTAGGGACGCGTTCTATCCAAGCGCACTTAGATGTATTATTCTACGCACGTTATGAGGTTGCTCAAGAAGTACATATACGTATTTGTCCTGGAGGGGTTTGCGTGTTCCAATGAACCCCACAGCTACGTCTCCCGGAATACAGCACTTCTGCTAGGGTCTCCCTTGGTGAACAGGTCTGGAGTCTAGCACTCCTGCTAGGGTCCGAGCTGTGGAGAGAACGGCATATCAACAACGGGGAGACAGAAAACCGAGAGTCAAGCAATAGCGATGAATTACAAGACATAGGACACAAAAATAACAGGAAAATAATAATGATAATAATAATTCTACAACAAGCAAGGAGGGAACAAATGTCACCGAGCAGACGCAGATCGGAAGAGAGAGAAAGAGGGCCAACATCTCGGCACGGCACCACTATCCCGCTCCAACAATCCAAGCCAGAGGAAGGAATGAATGTTCCTAAAAAGACGCAGGTATGAAGAGAGCCAACAACCTGGCACGACAGCGTTGAGCCGCATCAGAAGTCCTGACAGGACGGCTTGAATAAATATCTGGGCCCTCGTGCGAACTCACGGGCAATATTCGTCGAGCCGCGCAGATGGCGGCTGTCGGACGGACAACTCCCAGGCTGGCGAGAGGCACCGGCGCGCCATCGCGACAGCACTCGTCCGTTGACGCCAAATTTGAACTTTTGTGTCGACGATCGCTGTAGGGGCGTTAAAGAGTAAATATGGCCACAGAGGTGCGTCTATCTGCAATGGAATCATCTAATGGCCTTCTCAAAGGAGTTTCGGATGGCATGTGGTGGATTAGATAGATTTTATTTTTAAAAGAGGCGAGAGCCGTAATGATATCTTTAAGTGCACATATTTCTAAGCTTGACGCTGCTGTAAAGTGTGAGATAAGCAGTGTTTGGAAGCTGCTGCTTTCCTTGATTTCCGGTTTATTGGTGGTATTTGGATGTCTTTTGACTTGCCTCCAATGTGTTTATAATGCTATCATATAATTTGTTATTGGATCGGAACATTCTGTCGGGTTTTATTTGGCACAGAAGGCGTCATTTGCCCTCAATTTGAAAACAAAAGGTCAATGTCAAAATAAGCCTCATTTAGATAAATAAATACCGTACCTATGCATTGCTTCTTCGAAAACCAAAATAGCATATTTTATTCCGCCCATTGCTATTTGAAAAAAACTAAGAGGCATTTGGAATTCTGAGGATCGTTGACAAAATAAAAATAAAAACCGGGTCGAGTTGTTCAAAGGCAAATTCAGTGGCAGAATTAAAACGACAAAGTCACCGATGTAAGTTTTCACGGCTCAATAAATGTGGAAGAAAATGGCAACGGTGGAAACTGCTACTTGTCATTCCGAACTCCACCCAGCATTTCATTCCGGGACTGATAAAAGGGGCAACGGCTAAGAATAGAGGAGGTTTATAAGAACAGATTGATGTAGGTTTTGACTGCTCGATGTATGAGAATTACTCTTAAGAGCTGATCTTTGGGGATAACCGTATGGGGCATTCCTCCTCTCTCCATCGAGCCGTCGAATTCTGCATCGATGACTGCGTAATTTGTTTTTCTCTTCTGCTGAATTTTCCTTCGATAAACTCGACTCGTTTCATTTTGACGGACGATTGCCAGGCTTCCAACACGGCTCGACACGACTATCCCAAAAGAGCGGCTCTTGCGAAAACTTTAGTTTTTGACGTCGGTGAGTCAAAACCAAATTACTCGACTCTGTTGCCGAGCGTATTGTTGAAATACGACCGGCAAAGTTTCTTCCCGCGAGGCATGCTTAAATTTCCCCGGTGCTTGCACTGCACACCTACCATAAATATGTCGTAGCGTCTCGCACCTAATAGGCTCGCCTGACTTCAATGAGAAACGAGAGAGGAAGGAGGCGGGAAAAAAATAATAATAATAATGCTGTGGGCGTTAAAGAATTCAATTCCGTCGCGGAGATCTTCAGCAAAAAAATAAATTAAAATAAGCTTCTATCGATTCGCCGGGGGATTACGGCCACAGAAAGATGATTTCTGGAGGCAGATTTTTGTTTGCGTCAAAAAGGAAGAGAGGCACGATCGATGTGTCTGCGAGGAGCGTTGTAGATTTTCATCGCGAGCCCAAGGCCGCAGTTTCCTCTGGCTGCGATCGCAAGAACGAGCATTCCGGCTCCGGTCCGTTCGCCTGGCCAGGCGCGTCGCAGCCGCGGGTGTTACGGGTGTTGCGACACCCGCACTTTCACAGAAACATTATTCCATCCCCCCCCATTTTTTCCTGAGGTAGTCTCATATCTATGTGTAGTCTGATGAAACGAAACTGAGTTCCCAACACGTGAAAATCTATCGGTCAAGTTAGATCGATTGAACGGCCATCCAGCCAATCACGGCCATTTGACCAACCCACTAGGCCAGTAGGGCGGGGAAGAGTAAACAGTTGAAGTACGGCACGTGCGGGGGGCCGAAGGCGGGGGGTTGCGGTGCTCATGTTCCACCCCTAGAACCCCCACACTTTTAAAATCGCTGCTCCACCCCTGTTAGCATGCGCCCAGCTCGCCGGAGGAAACGCTCCGAATTCGCGTCGGGGCCTGCGCCGTCGACCCAGCCCACCAGCGTTCCTCCGGGCAGTGCCGGATTTAGGCATAAACTAAACAAGCTGCAGCTTAAGGCCTCACAATCCGCGGGGGGCCTCAAGAAGATTGCAGATTGGGGTTTAAACCCATTTTTACGTGTTTAAGAAACAGATATCCAATAACAAGGAGAATCGGTTGAATTACAAACCAAACGAAGAGTTGAAACCCAACTGTAATCTATGATAGAGATCAAGCAAACCAAATGATAAATATGTAATCAGTAAATGCATAAATTTGAAAATAATTTGTATTTTTGACCTTGCTATTAAATAATTAAAAGGCATATACGTTTTTAAGTTTTGTAAGACCATCTGGTGTAATTTTTTTACAACGGGCCTCAAACCTTTGTATAGCTTAGGGCCTCACCAAGTCTAAATCCTGCACTGCCTCCGCGGTCGGTAAAATTAGTACCGTTTAGTGGCGGTTGTTACGCTTGTAGGGGGCGGTTATCTTAGGCTGCAAATGTCTTATGCTGTGATTTTAAAAATAATAATAATAATAATTAAAATTAACGTGAAGGCTTTCATGGTCAATGCTTTCATGGTCAATGCTATCCATAATATATCCCTGTTGTCGGTTGTATCATGTAAACAAATAATTGTCGTAAACCCGCCTCCATCCGACACAGCCAATTAGTAAGGCGGACGTACACCACTTAACGCTAAAAGACAAAGGTCCCCCATATAGCCCTAACAGAATGTAGGGTCAAGTGCTGTTGGCGAGCACCTACGAAGGCCGGTACGGCACACGAAGGAGTGGGTGGCTAGCACCACGCTCCAGGACGCCCTTGTCTCCCTAGTGGTGATATTCACACACCACACCAGGTACTAATTTGAGGCCGAGTCGATCTAGGGGATGGCCAGAACCGGTTCAGAAAATCGTCACTGGTGTTGGTCGTGAGCGCGAATCAAACTGGGGTCACGGGGTTCGTAGCCCAGCGCGCTAACCGCGACACCACCACCTCCCATATCGCTCGTAGAACACAAAAACACACACACCGTGTTACTGTAATTGATTAAACCATCCCCTTTGCTCGCTTAAGTGCATTTGATAATAACATTAGCACTTCACAACATTGATAAGTATAACACGTACGACATTGCGCATTAATGTCAGGGAATTTTCGGTGTTTAACATTGGCGGGAGGGTGCGAGAACAAAGTGCGACCTGTCAATCCAATGGTCGGGCTCTGCAGAAAATGCCTTTCCGTATATAATCAGTAGCAGCACTTTGACGGCATTAGCTGTGCAGACACATAACTAATGCATACCCCTGTTTGGCTCAATATACACAGACAAGCAATTAATTTCGATACGTCAAAGCACACTGTAAAAATGTAATTATCGCATGCACTTACATTTTTAAAAAAAGGGGCTTAAACACACTTACCGTTGGGTGGAAGAAAAAAGAAAGCGGCCATTAGTTTTATCCTGTTGCACACACATCGGTACGTCACATCTTCAGTGCCTGAAGCGTGAGGATAATTCCCACTTCTTAGCATTAATGCACGCGTGTAAGTTATTTCGTTAAGCACATTAATTTGCGAGGGTTTTATATATGTGTTTAAGTGCTCTTTAAGTTACCGTTGATGTGGCATCGTGCGGATGTGTTTTTTTTATTCTTGCCATACCGTTAATTTATTTCTGGCGGGGAGTTGGCGGGAGGGGGGGGGAGAGAGAGAGGATGGGTCTTAAAAAAACCATTGATTAAATTAGTCATCAGCAATCATGTATCAAAAGCCAACGAAGGGCAATTCACTTACAAGTAATCGTCTCGCGTTGAATAGGAGAGGTGTGTTTTTAAAACTTTTAATGCAATTACAGATAGGCTGGATTGGCAAGGCAAGCAGCGAATCCATTACCGAGGGGAGGTATATAAGCCACGCAATTAAACAGTAATTAGCTGCTCGACCCCATTTTTAAAGTCATTAGC
This sequence comes from Geotria australis, assembly GCA_036362915.1. NCBI lineage: Eukaryota > Metazoa > Chordata > Hyperoartia > Petromyzontiformes > Geotriidae > Geotria > Geotria australis. The sequence goes on along the minus strand of JAZEWU010000048.1, from coordinate 3,166,752 downwards.
GTCGGGGTCAAAGTTATGAATATTTTTTTTTTTTTGCTAAAAAAAAAATTCATCTCTCGCGATAAAGTCATCGTCATTATTGTTCCAGGGGCCAGGCAGGTGTCAGCGGGGAGCAGCAGCTCCCGATTCCCCTGAGGGGAGGAAGGGTCCTGGCCCCCAATTTCCATCTCGCGAGGACTTTAACATTAGCTTGCGGCGCGTCGCGTCTCAAGGGCGTGCGTGGTGGTCTAAGTGTGACGCTGCCGCCCATCGTTGCCTGCGGGGGCTTATCGGCGCTCGGCCAGCTTATGGGCGCGCGGAGGAGACAGCCTGGCTGAGCTTGAGACCCATTCCTACGGAGTGCCGCCGTCACGCCGAAGCCACCCAACGCGGGTAGATGTCATAGATGGATTCACTCGAAGGCTTTCATGACCAATGTTATCCGTGGCGAAGCTCTGTTTATGAGTTTAGGTCACGTGAAAAGGTGTGTAGTTATAATAACAATAGCATTTTATTGGAGCGCCTTTCACCCGATGGTCACAAAGCGCTGCACAAGGGCCGCGGAGAGAACGGCATGTCAACGACAGAAAAAAAAAACAACAACTAATAAGAAACCATAGCAACTAAAATGAAACGATTAAGGCTGCTTCGAATACACTGAAAGGTCGTGAAACTGGCAATATTAAGAGCGTCTCCCCGTGTCTCCCCCTTTCTTCCTGTTTATCCGTGTCTCCCCGTGTCTCCGGTTGTCTCCTCCTCTCCACGTGTCTGCCCGTGTCTCCGTGTGTTTCCCCGTCTCTCCGCGTGTCTCCCCGTGTCTCCCTGTGTCTCCCCGTCGTTATGTTGGAGAAGCGAGCGGGCACACACAGCACTTACCTTCAAAGTTCCACCCAGCGTCATCAGGGTTGATGACGCTGGGTGGAACACTTACGTACTTTTTCACGTGACCTAACCTCATAAACAGAGCTTGACTATGGATAGATGAATGTTCACTATCCATACATCCATTGTCAGAAACCACTTAATTCCTGTACTGGAATTAAGCGGGTTAGTCGGAGCCTATCCCGGCAGACGCAGGGCACGAGGCAGGGCTATACCCGGGATGGGACGCCAGTAAGTCACAGTGGCACTCGGGGCAATTTAGTCAGCAGGCCAATCAACCTGTGCAGCAGCGTGTCTTTGGACTACCGGAGGAGACCGGAGTGCCCGGCAAAAACCCACGCGGACGCGGGGAGAACATGCAAACTCCACACAGAAAGGCGGCACCCGAGCCAGGAATGGAATTCAGGATTTTCTCCACAGATCATGCGAACGATAGTGGGAAAAAAACCGCCATGCCACCAGGCACGGCTGGCTTGTTAGTTTTTATTGAGCATGTGTGGCTGGGATTGGGTGACAGAGATTTCATGAAGCAGTATATTCCGCACCTCACAGAAAGAAGGTCCTGCCCGAGGCGGTTCGGGTGCCTTTATGTGTTGTTCATTTTGTGTGTTTTCCCCTCTGTTCTGCGTGGGTTTCCTCCGGGTTCTCCGGTTTTCCTCACGAAACTCAAGTAAAAATGCGTTCATTTATTGGCCGATAAATAATACACACGACGCAGTGGCTGACAAATATTGGCGCGGGCCAACCACACGGCTGCCTTGCCGCTGCCGCATCTCTGCGGTTTCCTCCCGCCTCCGAATCGTTGTTGTCTCTCTCTCTCTTCGACATTGAACGATCGTGCGCTGCGGCGCGGTATAAACCGTTATTAATATAACGATGGCAAAACCCGGAGCCTTATCTGAAACGATTTGGCGGATCGCTCCAGCGGCGACCGTCAATCCATCGCTCGGCGAACTGAGATCCGTCCGTTGCCTCAGCCCCTCGACCTTTTTGCGGCCAGGGTTCAACTTCCGCTCGGTCTAATGGGACCGTAGGTGTCCTTTCGCTGACAGCTGTGGGGGAACACAGCGGGGGGGAAAGAGTCTGGACAGGTTTAAATCCGGCCCTTAGTGGACCGGCACTAATTGTAAGAGGACAAAATTCATCAATTCATCTCGGAGAGTTTACAAAGACAGGGCTGTCAATGGTAAATGTCATTCCCTGGCGTTCTCTGCTTAGATTGAAATTGCCAGCCCCGCTATTAGCAAGAGAGGGTAACCGAGTGGTCAAAGACGAAGGGAGACGGAAAAAAAAAATGAAGAGTCCCTTGAGGCTTAAAAGACTGAAATGGAGTGTGCATGGATTTTTTTTTTGATCAACAAAGTGCAGCGTAGGAAGTGATTGGCCGTTTGGATGCATGCTCCGGTCGGCGGTGGCCAGGGGAACTACAGTCATTAATGGAGTGCTTATAAGCGGGCATCTGACTTTGGTCGATCGGTAACGGTTTAATGGTAGGCGTTTGTGTGGCATTTATTTCCGTGTCAGTTAAAACTCCTCGTTTGTGAGTTGTGCGATGTTCCCGGGGGACCCTGTGTGCTCGTTCTCCGCAAGGTCGTCGTTTGCGTTGTTGGTGTTTTTGTTGTTGTTGTTTTGCGGTTGCGGGTTGTGCTCACGGCACCACCGCGGGTCCCTCGTGTAAAATAGCCGGGCGGCTGGCTGAACTGGACAATCATTTGGGCGACAAATCAAATAAACCTGATGTTATTTGCGCGTATGCCTGGTTGCACCAATACCATTCTTAAACTGTGCTAATTTTCCAAATATTTCAAAGCTAAGAATTTGTACTTCATAGCGAGGCTCCGCCTATGAGTCTAGGTCATGTGAAAAAGATGTGCAAGTGAAGTGCACTCGTCGATATGCTGGAGCAAACGAGCGAGCACACGCATCGCTTACCTCAAAAGATGGCACCGACGTTTCGCTGAGCTTCCTCTCATGGTCACGAAAGCCTACGAGTTAAGAATTTGTACGTTGCTTTCTCAAGATTTATTCATTTAAAATGAGTACCTGGTGTGGTGTGTAAACATCAGCGCTGGGAAGACTCAAGGTGCCTGGGCCGTGGTGCCAGCCTGGCCACCTTGACTCAACAGCATGTCGTATTTTCGAAGACATCTTAAATATGTAAAAACAGATGAAATAAACATGTTATTCAAATTAAATATTACGTGTAGACGGTCGTTGACAGGGCTCAGTGGATAATGAAAAATAATGTCAATCGGCGTCGACTGGGCACCGAAAGAGTTCAACAGCATTACGCGCAGTATTAACACGTAACAGGTTCTCTACTCTGGTCTCATTTCTTAAAACACGGATCCACATGCACACCAGCTTGTGGGACTGTTTAATTTCACCCCCCTGAAATGGATGCCCGGGGTCGTCGCCCCCTCAGCCCCCCTCTCTGCACGCCACTGCGTTGATCCCCCTTATCCGGCGGCCGTGTTCGTACCGCAGGGAGTTCGCGCGATGGAGGGTCAACAACGTGGCCATCGGGCGGCAGGAGGGCCTGGGCGGACACCTGGGTCTCGCGCCCGAGTTCCTGCAAACGCTGCGCCGACTCGGTCGCCGCCCGTCCCCGCAGCAGCTCATCGACGGCCTCATCCGACGCTACGGCACGCACGTGCTGCTCTCTGCCACGCTCGGAGGTACGGTCTCGCCGAGGGGCCCCCCCTAGCCAGGCGCGTCGCAGCCGCAGGTGTTGCGGGTGTTGCGACACCCGCACTTTCACAGAAACGCGATTC
>JAZEWU010000048.1:3090275-3129400 GCA_036362915.1 Geotria australis | reverse complement strand
GCCTCAAATGAGCACCCGGTTCGGTGTGGACCGTAAAATATCCACTATCGTACGCACGTTTTTTGTTTACCAGAAGGGTCCTCTTAAAATCACGGTGCGTATTATACGTAGGTTTAAAAATGTTTTCCGTCTCAAATTTTTTTTTTAAACTAATTAGCAGAGGTTATAATTGATGGTTGCTCTTCGGAGCTGTTCGTTCGGGATAGCCGTGTCGAGCGCTCTCCCGCTCTCTCTCGCGACGTTTCACCTCCCGCGTTGCTTCCAACGCGGGAGGTGAAACGGAAAAGCGCTCGACACGGCTATCTCGAAAGAACCGCTCTTAAGGGCAACCATCGTGAATCGAGGCGTGAAAACCTGCATCCGTAGAGCGGTTATAATCGTCTCTAAAATTACCAGTGAAAGCGTTTGAAGTCGTTAATTGTTAAACGCCGAAGTCACCGCAATTCAATTATCAAATCCCGTTGAACTCGCCGCGGTTATTAATTGCGAAATTAAATTATTTATCCAAATCATAACATCAACGCGCGAATCATTTAAACTCTTCTGGCATCGAGACCGAGAGGGGGAAACTCCGGGGCGTCTGACGTGAGTGACGCAAATTGACAGAACGACAGAACCGCGTGTCGATGGCATGTCATCAAACGCCCTCGACAAACACGGATCAGGCAGATAGCCCGGAGCAGCGGCGAAAAGACCAATGGACTTTGCGTTCAAGCGACACCAAGCCTCAGCCTTCAGGCCGCGTGTGTGTGTGTTTGCGTGTGTGCGTGTGTTTGCGGGTCTGTCCTGTCTGGGTCTGTCCTGTGACCTCCTGTCGACGAGCCTTCGACACTTCACGTGGCCTCGGGGTGCATATGGCCTGGCACAGGCGACGTGGTGACGTCACCGCCACTTAGTGGCGAAGGACGGTTAGTGTTGTTGTTGTTGTGTGTTTGCGGTAGCTCAGTGGTTAGCGCGCTGGGCCATAAACCTGGCGACCCGAGTTCGAATCCCGCTCACGGCCAAGAGCAGTGACGATTTTCTGAACCGGTACTGGGCCTCCCCTAGGTCGACTCAGACCTCAAATGAGTACCCGGTGCGGTGTGTAAAACATTGCAGCTAGGTAGACAAAGGCGGCCGGGCGTGGTGCTGCCACCCACCTCCTCGTGTGCCGTGTCGACCTCCATAGCTGCTCGCTAACGGCACTTGACCGTACGGTCTGTCAAGGCTATATATGGGGGATCTTTGTCTTGTGTTTGCGCGTGTCACTCCGACGAGCCTCACGGATTATTTCTCGCAGGTGGTTGATTCTCTCGATATCAAAGGCCACTTTCGCTTGAACGGTGCTCGTGTGATGGGTTGTCCGTAACGTCTGCACGCCTCTCTCTCTCTCCTAAGTGCGCTAATGTCGTTATGATCATTGTACGGCGGCGTATCAAAACAAAATTAATGGGAAAATATGTCGCGGGGAAAAATCGATGTTTGATCTCGTGCAATAGGGTCACAGCTTAAGAGGGGAAACACAATCCCATTACTTTACCTCCTTCCGCACTTAGACTCTGCGAAGAATTGTCGCGGCTCCTGATCGTGTTTCGGTTATTAAATTGCTAATGGTGGAGGAATGGATGCCCGATGATGCCCTCCGGCGTCGGAGGCGAAACGTCGCGACGGAGAGAGGAGGAATGCTCGACAGGGCTATCCCGAAATAGCATCTTATGAGAGCAAATCTCACCGTTTGACATTGTAAATGTAACAATAACATATCATTTACGACAGTTATACGGGGCCTTTCATCAGAGGTCCCAAGGTCACTCAGTCAGTTGTTATTGAAGCTGGAATGAACCGTTGAGCTATGTGGCTCTTAACAGTTTCCGAGCGGGGAGTGGTAAGCAAGTTATAACATCTCAGGGCACCGGGGGAAATTTAGTCAGGACAAGTCACCTTGGCAGCGTGACTGTGTAAAGAAAGCGGAGTACCCGGCGAAAACCCACACGGACACCGTGAGAACACACAAACTCTACACAGAAAGGCGGCACCCAAGCCGTGACTCGATCCCGGGTCCCTTCTTGCTGAGGCAGCAGCGCTACTCACCCTGCCACCGCGTTCAGCAAGCGAACCTTCCCCAGACTACAAAACAGCAGTGCAGAGTTTGCATAAATGGATGCTGGCTATCTTAGCTCATCCATCTAGCCCTTGGGTCAGAGCAGAAATGAGGACCATTTGAGGTGGCAAAACGCCCGTAGTACCAGTGTATTTATGTGGCCAATAAGAGACAATTACTCGATAGCCCCATTCATTTAAAACATTTCCTCATAATTCACTGTTATTGGCCGTACAGAAGAAATTAAACCGCAAATGGTTATACTTCCTCAGGTGGTAGGGACAAATGAAATCTCTGGCCGGGGGTTGATGGACCGAGGAGACCCAACAGGCCGACACACTTTTCAAAGAGACCTATGTACTGATGTAGATTTTCACGGCTCGTTTCACGATGGCTGATCTTCAGAGCTGTTCTTTCGGGATAGCCGTGTCGAGCGATCTCCCTCTCGCCCTCGTGACGTTCGCCTCCCACGTTGGAAGCATAACGCCTGATGATGCTTCCAACGCGGAAGACGAAACGTCGCGAGAGAGAGAGAGCGCTCAGTGACACGGCTATCCCAAATCAACAGCTCTGAATAATCTTCTTCTTCTTTGCGATTCTTCGAAGCACGATGGCTAGCTTCTGGACATCGTTGTCTTTCAGCTTGGCTTCGAAGTGTTTGGTAGAATTCGCAGGCAATACCAAGTACTACCTGACAGGGATCGCGACGTGAACGCTTCTACCTTGACCCCCCTAATAATCTACTTTTGTAACACGCGCATTTTCTCCGGGCGTGTTGCACCAGTTGATTCAGAGGCGCGGAGCCCTGCTCAGTCAGTTTGTTGTGTGAAGGCTGTGGGGTACTGTGTTTGACTCAATAGGTGTGGCAGGCTTTCCCATCAAAGAGACGTATGTTTACGCGGAGCGATGTAGGGATAAGGAACGGACCGCAGCGCTCAAACAAGTTCCTCCTCTCACCGCTGGATCCACTAATGAATCCCCGGTCGCCTCTGGGACCGAGAACACGTTGACCTAAATTTAAATAGCAGGCACTGGCGCATCATGCAGGTAATTAATCACACTCAGTTTTCCCAACTCCCGGGAACTGGCGAGCTGCGCTTCTTCAAGCGTAATGCTCATTCCCACAGCGGCGGAGTCTGCAATATGCTTGTCACATTTTTTTTTTATCCAAACCACCAACCCTCCTACCCCAGCCCTTGCGGACCAGCCACCGGTATGAATGGCTATACGGCAGGCTGGAAAGTCTGTTTGGAGGTCGTTGTTTTTATCTGCGAGTGTGTAAGTGGGCGGCACGGTGGCGTAGTGGGTAGCGCTGCCGCCTCACAGCAAGAAGGGCCCGGGTTCGAATCCCGGTTCGGTGGGAATTTCTGTGTGGAGTTTGCATGTTCTCCACGTGTCCGCGTGGGTTTTCGCCGTCCAAAGACATACTTGCCAGGTTAATTGGCCTACTGAGTAAATTACCCCAGGTGCCCTGCGATGGACTGGCGTCCCATCCTGGGTATAGCCCCGCCTTGCGCCCTGTCTGCCGGAATTGGCTCCGGCTCACCGCGACCCTATACAGGATTAAGCGGTTTCTGAAAATGTATGGATGGTGTACGTGGGCGTGTCACCCACCTCCTTGTGCGCCGTGTCGACCTTCATAGGTAGTTGCCGCTCGCTAACGGCACTTGACCCTACAGTCTATTCAGGCTATGTGGAGGATCTTTGTCTTGCGTGTGTACTGGGGGGAGGCAGCGGTAGCTCGGTGGATAGTGCGCTGGGCTACAAACCTGGCGACCCCGAGTTCGATACCCGGCTCACGGCCAGCACCAGTGACGAACTTCTGAACCGGTCCGAGGACTCCCCTAGATGGACTCAGCCTGAAATGAGTACCTAGTGCGGTGTGTAACCTTTACCACTAGGGAGACAAAGGCGGCCGCTGTGCTGGGGAGCGAATCCACGACATTTACAATGAAGCTGCGACGGTTTTCTGATTGTTTCAATCAGCTTCTCCGGGCCCTCTATATATAGGGGGAGGGAGGGGTGCGGTTTTTGGGGCGTTGTGATGTCATCGCCGCGGGCCAACCTATGCTAAGGAGTCAGGAGATAATACAATCACATTAATTACGTAAATTCTCAACACGTGCGCAATGCTTTCATCACACACACGTGGTCCAAATACCTTGCAGCTGCTCCTTGTTTAAGATTATTACTTGATAATCCGTTTCCAAGCCTACAGATGCCTGGGCGATTAAAGTTATTTGTATTTATCTCGATTTCGATAGGTTCCCGAATGAGTCCTCGGCCAGTAGTAATTCGTTGTGCGCAAGATGTCAACGTTATCAAAGTCAATCGTGTGGCAGTGTTGGCAAGCGTGTTCTGCAACTGCCGACAGTTCCATACGTCGATCCATTGTCAGAAACCGCTTAATCCTGTACAAAGTCGCGGTGAGCCAGAGCCTATCCCGGCAGTCAAAGGGCGCAAGGCAGGCTATACCGATGATAGGACGCCAGTTTCACGACCTTTCAGTGTATTCGAAGCAGCCTTAGTCATTTATTTTTTGTTTCTTTGGTTTTTCTTAGTTGTTTTGATTTTCTGTCGTCGTGCAGCACTTTGTGACCCTCGGGTGAAAGGCGCTCTATAAATCGCTATAATTATTCATTCATTCATTTTCAGAAACCGCTTAATCCTGTACAGGGTCGCGGTGAGCCGGAGCCTATCCCGGCAGACATAGGGCGCAAGGCATGGCTTATACCAAGGACGGGACGCCAGTCCATCACATGGCACCGGGGGCAATTTAGTCCGCAGGCCAATTAACCTATGCATGTTTTTGGACTGTGGGAGGAAACCGGAGCGCCCGGCAAAAACCCACGCGGACACGGGGAGAACATGCAAACTCCACACAGAAAGGCACCCTGAGCCGAGATTCGAACCCGGGACCTTCTTGCTGTGAGGCGGAAGCGCTACCCACTACGCCACCGTGCCGCCCACTATAATTATTAATATTAATAATTAAAAACCTCACGCAAACCCACCGCCTTTCCGCTCCCCGCCACCAACCGGCCTCTCTGCCAGGACCTGGAGCTGAAGTACCTGCTGCAGAAGCGCGACCACCGTCTCGTCGTGCCGGACGCCACGTTCGTGAGCAACGAGCTGCACCTCGACTCGTGGTTCGACCCGCTCTACCGCCGGCGCATGCTCATCAGCCTCCGCAGCAACCGTCACCGGCCCACCTCGCTGCACGTCTTGCTCGGCATCAGCCTGCACGTCTGTCACGCCAAGACGGGCGCCGGTCGGAGCGGCGGCGGAGGCGGAGGTGGTGGAAACGCGACGGGCGGAGGAGGCGCCGCTCGGGGGGAACCGCTCCTCACCGTCTCGGTCAACCCGTTCGGCGGGAGCCACTCGGAGAGCTGGCAGCTGCCGGCCGGCCGGGACGGCTACCCGGGCTGGGAGAAGGTCCGGCACCCGGAGGCCGGCTCGGCGGCCGCGGTCCCCGGCGCCTTCCCGCCGCCGGGCACCGTGGTGCAGTGCCACAACTGGACGCTCAGCCTGGGCAACCGTTACAAGTCCTTCTTCGAGACGGTGCACATTTACATGCGCAGCAGAGGAGGGTTGAAGGTATGGGCGGGCGGGCGGGCGGGCGGGTGGGTGGCGCGGCGCGCCGGCGATTTGTCGCGTTTGTCGCGTCGTCGTATCAGGAGTGACCGTAATAGAGCCCGCAAGCTCACTGTGGCAGGCGCTTCGCAGCCGCGGGTGATGCGGGTGTTGCGACACCCGCACTTTCACAGAAACCTGATTCCATCCCCACACTTGTTTTCCTGCAACACCCGCGGCTGCTACCCGCCTGCTCAGTGGCGCGGCCGTGTGTTGCTTTGGTGGCGGCGATGAGGTCGAATGTTGGCGCCTGGCTGAGGGCCGCGGTTATAGTAATAATAGCATTTTATAGAGCGCCTTTCACCCGAGAGTCACAAAGCTCTGCACAAAGCATTAGCCGCCCTGGCTCATGGTTCTTCCTGCCTCGCAGCAGTTCTTCCTGCCTCGCAGCAGGAAGAACCCGGGTTCGAATCCCAGCTCGGGTGCATTTTTTGCGAGGAGGCATCTTCAGAACGCCTAAATCATTATCCAGCGTGGGAGGCGAAACGTCGCTATCCCAAAAGAACACCCATGGAAAGCGATCATCTTACCCCTAAACTCATCCACTGTACACACGTTCACCACTGCGCTCACAGCTAATAGCGTCTTGGCTGCACTAATCAGTTTGCGCATGGGATAGCGTAATCACGATTTGCCGATGGCGCTAAGAACAGATTTCTATCTGCCCAATAAGCGTTAAGAACTATAAAAATTAACTAATTTCAATTCGTTAATTTTAATAGACCACGCCGGGCAGAAAAAATGTTTTTTGCTGCCGCGGATGCAAAACCTCAGCAGATAATATTATCATCGCGATTGAACGGCGGCATGGAGGATAGTGCACCGCACGCTACGGACCTGAGTTCGATTCCTGGCCATCGCTAATATTAGCTGTAATATCTGAGCCGGTCCAAAGTCCTTTTGTCTCTTCACCAACCCACACTGCTCAGCGCGGTGAAGTATGGTCAATCGACGGCCGCTAGTGACACGCCACGAGGGGAGGTATTGATCCAGCAGCGGAGTGACCAAGCGCCGCGCGCAGCTCCATTTATTTCCTTGTAGCCGTTTCATCCTGCACAGGGCCGGATCCTATCCTTGCAAGCACAGGGCGCAAGGCAAGGCTATACCCAAGATGGGGACGCCGGTTCACAGCAGCGCACCGGGGGGCAATTTAGTAAGCAGGGTAATTAACCTAGGCTGCAGCGGCAGCATGTCTTCGGGCTGTGGGAGGAAACCACAGTCCCCAGCGAAAAGCCACAGGGAGAGAGAACCGCACAAACCGCACGCAGAAATGCGTCACCTGCTCCGACAATGGAACCCGGAACCTTCTTTCCGTTAGACGGCGGCGCTACTCAACGGTCAACCGTACCGCCCGGATGTACGCGATATTATTATTATTTAAGACGAAAGGCTTTCGTGACAAATGTTATCCGTAGCATAGCTCTTTTTACGGGTTTAAATAGAGCTGTACTATATATTATTATTATTATACTATAGATTGTTATTATACTATTATTTTTGTTCCTTTGGTTTTTATCGGTTATTTCTTTCATTGTTGACATGCCGTTCTCTTCGCGGCCCTTGTGCGGCGCTTTATGACCCTCGGGTGAAAGGCGCTATATAAAACGCTATTATTATTATTATACTATGGGTTATTATAATAATAGTATAATTATAATAATAATAGCATTTATAGAGCGCCTTTCACCCGAGGGTTACAAAGCGCTGCACAAGGGCCGCGAAGAGAACGGCATGTCAACAACATCAAGATAGATTAACTGAGAGTCAAGCAATAGCGATAAATTATAGGACACAGGACATAAACATTACATTATGATTATACAATGGATTATTATTATTATTCTACGTTTGTTCGTTTGTTTGTGAGCGAGCGAGCATTTTTCCCGTCGCGAACGGGCATGCGGGCCCACGCGGGCGGAGTTAATAACCGCAGCGGCGCCAGAATCGGCCGCGGTTTTCGCAAAAAAAAAAAACCCCGCAACGCAGCAGCGTCAGCAACAGAGGCGCCGGCGTCATTAACGAGGCGAAAAAAAACCACCGGCCGCAGCAGTAGGAGTAAACAGAGGCGGTGGCGCAAACAGGCGCTCTGGGGGACGGGCAATACACTTGCCGCATCTGGTGTTGTTGGTGTCATCTAAGAAAAAAAAACATTGCTGAGGGAGGCAACCGTAAGCCGCCTCGGTTGCCCGGTCCAAGCTGCGGTTTGAAAACGCTTAAAGTGTGACGAGTTGACGCGCTGACCTTGTCTCCGTTTGTCCGTGTCCATACATCTGTTTTCAGAAACCGCTTAATCCTGTACAGGGTCGCGGTGAGCCGGAGCCTATCCCGGCAGACACAGGCCCGCGCTATACCCAGGATGGGACGCTAGTCCCATCGCAGGGCACCTGGGGAAATTTTTACTCAGTAGGCCAATTAACCTGGCAGCGTGCCTTTGGACGGTGGGAGGAAACCGGAGTGCCCGGCGAAAACCTACGCGGACACGTTGGGAGAACATTACAAACTGCTGCACGCAGAAAGGCCCCCGAGCCGGGGACTCGAACCCGGGAGCCTTCTTGCTGTGAGGCGGCAGCACTACCCGCTACGCCACCGCGCCGCCGTGTTTGTCCGCGTGAGAAAAAACAAATCAACATCAACCGTACGACCTCTCACAATCCCTCTTTTCGCGCCCCCCGCTACCCCTCCCTCTGTTGCTCACCGCCCAAAGTCAGGAGCGCTGCTGAACAACAACCGGACGGAGAGCGGCGAGTCGGCCGATACGTCCGACTCGGCTGGCAAGCCGCAGCAGCCGCCGCCGCCTCCTCCGCCTCCTCCTCGCCGGGGCTTCATGAAGATCACGTCGGTGCAGGTGTTCGGCTACCGGCTGCCGTTCAACTCCGAGCTGCTGCGCTCCACCGTGCTGCGCGCCGCTCAGTCGCAGGCGGCGGTCCCGTTGTCGTCCGCCTCCTCCGCGGCCGCCGGCGCTGGAGGAGGAGGAGGAGGCCAAGGCCAGGGCCGGCAGCAGCAACAGATGATGCTGGCGCTGTCCGAGCTGCGGGCGCGCGTCAACTGGCTGGCGCCCGCGTCGCGTCAGCCGCCCTACGACCTGTTCGGTTGCCTCCTGCGTCACCGCGTGCGGCTCAACGGCACGGAGGTGGCGCGCCTGCACCGGGCGCTGGACGCGTTCGATTCGGCGGTGCTGCTCGTGCCCGAGACGGAGAGGACAAAACTCTGCACGTAGCCGTTTGCCGGTCGCCAGCAAGGTCTCTCTGCCGCCTGCGCCCGTCGTCTCGTCGACAAGACGATTTGAAGAGAGCGAGGGAACGCGAAACTGAGAGATTGATTGAGAATGAGAGCGCGGGAGAAGAGAGGAGATTCGGAAGATCCATACATCCGTCCGCTTTCAGAAACCGCTTAATCCTGTGTACAGGGTTGCGGTGAGCCGGATCCTATCCCGGCAGACACAGGGCGCAAGGCAGGGGAACACCGAGGATGGGACGCCAATGATTTGGAAGATAAGGATCTATAAATGAACATAGATGTATATGTGTCTATAAAGGAAGGCGGAGGAGTCAAGGGAACGCGTTTTAAAGCGCCCGTCGGAAACGTTTTTGAGAACAAGATATTAAATGCGCGCCGCGTTTACGATCCGTGAGCAGATCGCGCGCAATGCACCCGAATTATGTTTCTGAATTAAAATGTGCTTTGACGGTCGCTCGACAAAACCATATTCTCCGGATTATAAGACACCCTTCGACAGTAAGGCGTGCCCCAAACTTGTTGCCGGTGTAAATGAAATCAAAATAAAATGACGCGAATCTGGCCCTACACACACTCGCGCGAGTGTGCATCACAAGGACAAATTTATTTTACGCAACCGCAAATGTTTGATTTTAAATACGTGGGGGGGAGAGAAAAAGTGCGTCTTAATCTGGAAAATAGGGGAATAACAATAATACACCGTTACCGAATAACGATGAAAAATATCAATAATAATTACCCACGGTCTAATTTAATATCATCAGATGTTGAAAGCAAAGCGTGGCTGTGCGGCGACCACGCACACAAACACAGGTTGTGATGTGAAGGCGGTAGATGGCAGCACGGCAGCAACATCCAACGTTGTACTGAACTTCTACGTCACCGCACCTGAGCTCCCCGCTTTCACCAACGCGCGATGACCGCCGAATTGAAGGTGAAGTATGGTCAAATAACCGCCGTGACCTGCGCAGGAGTTGTGTGGGGGGGGGTGGGGTCAAGTCTTTCGTTCAGGGTTGCATTATGAAAGGGCTGTACATTATTATTGATATTAACGCACAGCGGTTACATCTGCGACAAAGCCTGAAGACTGATCCAAACAAGAAGTGCATTGTTTTAATTATCTTGTTCTCAGAACTTTTTGACCACCTCTTGTAAACACACCCTGCAAACGCACCAGCACACAAAAGACAAAGATCCCCCCGTGTAGCCTTAGCAGAACCTATGAAGGCCGGCGCGGCGCACGAGGTGGTAGGGTGCCCGCCACCACGCCCGGCCACCTTCGTCTCCCAAGCAGCGACGGTTTAGACATCGGACCCGGTACTATTGTCATTTGAGGCTCAGTCAACCTAGGTGAGACCCGGGACGGGTTCACGTAACCGCCTTCGGAGCGCACTAACCGCTACAGTACGGCCTCCCAAGCGTACCGGCGCGCGAACAAACACACGCTCGTTGTCAACAGCACCAAAAAGTAAACAAAAAAACACACTACCACACACGTCACATCTGTTTGTAAAAGTGAGAGAATTCTGGTGTAAATCTATTCGATGTTGCCGTACCATTTGAGACAGCAAACGCCTTTTGTTGGCACGTGTCGAGGGTATGAAAGCGATTGGCTGCGGTGGCGTCTGAGTGCGATCGCTTACGTGTGTTTCATGGTAATGTAAAATTGTATTTATTGACGGGCGCCAAACGGTCGGGCTGACGCAATCCTGACGTTTGTCCGGGCGACATTTTGATTGCAATTAATAATAACGGGAAACAAGAATAAATATATATATATAGCGTCAACGATACAATTCGACCGTGGATTTCCGTGTTATTGATGAAGGTTTTCACGGCTCGATGTGATGAGAATTACTCTCGAGAGCTGCATTTTTGGGATGGCAGCGTCGGGCGTTCCTCCTCACCCTTTGCGAAACGTCGCGAAGGACGGAGGATAGGAGGAGAGAGGAGAAACGCTCGACACGGTTGTTCCGAAAGGTGAACTCTTGAGAGCAATTCTTTAAGATTTATAACGTTGATTAAATTACAATACAAATCGAAAATGTCTCATTTTCAGCGATCAAATGCGCGGGGCAAGTTAAGTCACAGTAACGCGCTCTTGTAGACAAAAAAAAACTAAGCTGTATTCCACGCTAGCGGTGGGTGGGGTATTATTGTTATTTCCTTTAAGTTTCGTTCGTTATTTTTTTTTCATCGTCGTTGGAGAAAAAAAAAATGCACGATAAGTGTCCTGCCTTTTCGTTGTTTAGCGGAGTCGACGCGTTGCCTCGAGTCTTGGCCGCGAGAGATACACCTGCATGATTGACGCGACGGAGGAGTACGGGCCGGGCGGGAAGGAGAAATGAGGGAAAGAAGGATAAAGATTTACGATTTTTTCTTCTTCGAGAGAGAGACGCAAGACGCGACTGAAATTTTCTAATCCAAGACGCGTCGGGACCGTGTCGCGAGACGCGATTTCAGCGACCCCCCCGCAAACCAAGACCCAAGACCGAGGCGAAGAAATATAGACGTAACGGAAATGAATCTTTCGGAATGAATAACCGTCGTGAGTTCGGGGCGTGTTTCGTTACTTCCGTTGTTTTTTTTTTTCTTCTTTTTTTTTCGTTGGTTTAAGGACTGGGATGACGATTGGAAGGATGCGCACAGCTGACCGCAAAGTTGGACCTACGATGCCCACACTCTATGCTTAATTTATAACTGTGAAAGTCAAAATGTAATGACAAGAGTTTTAAATGTTGGAATACACATTTATTAAAAGGTATTTCTATTGCTGTCGTGTTTGTGAGTGCTCGGAGCGAGGCACTCGCGTGCTTTGTTCACATTTTAATTTTGCCGTTTTTACATTTGCGACTTCGCCCTATCACACGTTTTTGGTGACTCCAACGACCACGCCGAACCTGCCGGATATTGTCAGAAGCTAAGCAGGATTGAGCCTGGTTAGTACTCGGATGGGTGGTGATCACCAGTGCTTGCCAGGTTTTGTAAATGCGGGGCACGTGAGGCGAAACATCGGACATCCTGCCGGACAACATGTTGGCGCGATCCGAAATCTCATCGGAGAGCCACCCCCACCACTCCCACCGCCTTCCCCCCTAGTAGCATCGACCGATGGTCCCGATGTAGCACGGAGCTCCCGGCGTCATCAATCTCTCGACTCGGTGAGGCTTTCCCCGGCGAAGTAATTGGCGCCATCATTCTAGGTCCGTTTACGCACCGTCGCTCCCAGCTCGCGAGCATGCCGAGCCGAGTTGATGCTACCCTCGATCATTGGTGTTAGCATCGCCGGACACGTGATGGCGAGCTTCATGACTGGATAGTTTGCAATCCCAAGATGTTCTTTCGGGATAGCTGCGTCACGCGCTCCTCTCTTTCTCCTTCGCGACGTTTCGCCTCCCACGTTGGAGGCATCCTCAGGTGTCTAGAGGTCCGAGTGCGTCTGGGTGAAGCCGAGTATGCCGTGGATTATATATATGCAAGTTTCTCCTCGACTTACGACGGGTTACGACCGGATGACCACGTCGTAAGTCGATTAGGCCGATAGTCGAAAATACCCATTTGTAAACAAAACACAAGCAGCTGTTAGTCACCCAAACACAGACTGAGACCTAGACGATAACAAATATAGCCGCCTTGCGACAGCGCGGCCAGCCGATGTTATCGTACCGCAGCTGGAGGCGGTCGTCGTTAGACTTTACGACCAACCGTCGGAACTCGAAAATATTATAATAGGGTTACTGGGACGGTCGTCGTTTGCCCGGAATCAAGCTGCCACGGGCAGGACCTCCTTTCTGACCGCCAACAACCTGCCTGCTGAAGTCCGGTTCTTACCAAAAACAATCGGCACTTTTAAGACCAGACACATTTTTTTTTGTATCTCTATTGGGTGTCAGGGTGGCGCGGTGGAAACATCCACGCTTCACAGAAGGGAGGTCCTGACCGAGGCGGTTCGATTCTCGCCTCGGGCACCTTTCTGCGTGTGGTTTGTACGTTCTCCCCTTGTTCTGCGTGGGTATTCCTCTGAGTTATCCGGTAACTAAAAAAACACATTAAATGGCCGATAACAACAACATATATCGGACGCAGTGTCTGGCACATGTTGGCGCCGGCTAAATTGCTCATGTAACTCAATTTGATGTTTCCTCTGGCTTCTTTGGAGCTGTTATCTTGCCAATCAAAACTCTATATTTAGTCTCGCAATGTCTCATTACGAGGCTAAGAAATCTAGATTTGTTTTTTCTCCAATTATTATTTCAATGTTCTCTGCTACTTGTTATTCTGTACCGTGCTGTTTGTTATCAGTAATACAAGCCACTCATCTTTTCTTCATAACTTTTGAAGGATCCCCCCTTCTTAAAACCCGCGATTCCAATTATTCTAGTTTGCTCTGCTGGGTCTTTGTGATCGGCCAGCTTTCAAATCTAAAACCAGTCGCTTTTTCCACCTTGGAACGCATTGGCGTGCCTTTCCATGTGGAGTTTGCTTGTTCTCCCCGCGTCCGCGTGGTTTTCCCCGTGCGCTCCGGTTTCCTCCCACAGTCCAAAGACATGCTGCTGCATAGGTTAATTGGCCTGCTGACTAAATTTCCCCCGGTGCCCTGTGATGCACTGGTGTCCCAGCCTGGGTACTGCCCTTCCTTGCGCCCTGTGTCTGCCGGGCTAGGCTCCGGCTCACTGCAAACTTGTACGGGATTAAGCGGTTTCTAACGATGAATGAACGAATTAATTTACCAAGTCCAAGTACATCATTTGTATACTGGCACAAAATGAACCCAGAAACTCGCATCCTTGTTTCAGCTGCTTCTCGGGTCTGCGCCAGAATCTCCTCCGTCAATAAAACTTTCTAATTGCCTTCTCTCGGAACGCAGTCATTTCACCATTAATAGCCCCACGCCACCGCAACCGCCGGCCCAATTCTATCGCGAAGTGAGATTGGAAATCCTCTCCTTAAATTAGCGGGAGCCTCGACTCTTCAAACCGCGCTCACGGCACCTTATACACCCGCACACGGCCAATTAACGGTGCAACAAGAATGCATAAATGCTACGGGCCTATAGAGCGCCTTTCACCCGAGGGTCGCAAAGCGCTGCACAGGGCTGCGGAGAGAGCGGCATGTCAATAACATCAAAGACATATTAACTGAGAGTCAAGCAATAGCGATACATTATTGGACGTAGGACAAAAAGACAACAGGAAAATAATAACAATAATAATTCTACAACAAGCAAGGAGGGAACAGATGTACCCGAGCAGACGCAGATCGGAAGAAAGAGAGAGAGCCAACATCTCGGCACGGCACCACTGAACCGCACCAACAGTAATGCGTTCGCTCATTGGCGGGATAACGCTTTAGGAGCTACGGATGTGACGCTTCTCCCAGAGTCTATTGACAAATAGCAGAGCGCGCGCCACACTTCTTACCGGGCGTAATGCGTCTGTGTGTTTACGCGGTTGTGGAAATTGCGTAATTCTGTCAGCAGCGTGGTTATGAAGCCGGATGAAGGATTCTACCCGTGCGGATTAATAGAAATAATACAGGACACGCTGCAGGGATGATATCCTTCGGCTGGCCTGGGAACGCCTGGGAATCCGCCCACAGGAAGAGCTGGAATCTGTTGCCCAGGACAGGGATGTCTTGGTCCATTCTTCTTGGACTGCTGGCGTCGCGAGCCTCACCGGGGCAAGCGGTTTAGAAAATGTATGGATGGATACAATTCATAACGCGCGCTAATTCCACGCCTGGTCATGGACGAGACCCGGATGCGGAGGCGTAGCGAGGAAACCGCAGAGAGGGTGGGAGGCAGCCAGGCGATCAGCCGGCGCCAACCCGCCACACGCTACTTCAGATGTATTACGACGTAATTGGTAATTTAATTAATACGTTGTGGGAGGAAACCGGAGACCCCAAAGGAAACCCACGCAGAACAGCGGGAGAACACAAATTCTCCGCATGGTGGTTGAACTACTTCGGGCATGACCTTCTTTCTGCGAGGCGCCAATAATAATACATTGTTGTAATAATAATAGCATTTATAGAGCGCCTTTCACCCGAGGATCACAAAGCGCTGTAAGAAACGGAATCCAGAGAATGTTCACGATATTGTGAATGATCAGTGTTCCTGTTTGATTGTAGTTGCGAGGCCAGGTCTAGTCGACGTGCCATAGGGTGATTGATGCCCCGCGTTTCGCGAGCGATTCTGCAGCATCAGCAAAGCAGACAATCTGTTCTCATTAACCCGACTCTTGACAATATAGATGACACAGAAGAGCCCATTATGAGCTGCCTGATCTATAATCCTGGCCTGGCACCGCATTTAATTGGGAGACAACTTTGCGCGCGTGGTGTGAAAATCAGAGAGCACAGACAAGCGAGCGCAGGGAGAGAGAGAGAGAAAAAAAATAACGAATAAAAGAATAATAATAATATATGAACAATTACTAAATGAAAACCAACTGCCTTGCCATCACTCCCCGACGCTTCTGTGAAGCCGCCGGTACTTAATCAGCGGTATATCTGTCAACATCCACGTCGGTCCCTAGCGCCGCGCGTTTGGCTGGCACCCAGCGGCTGAGCGCATCGCATCCCCCCCGCAATGAGCCGCCACCGCGCCATTCGCTCGCATCATCGGTTACGATCACCGCGACCGCTCGCGTCAGTTCACCTTGCGTTGCGATAGATAGATAGATGTTTAATAATAATAATGATAATAGCATGCCGTTCTGTTCGCGGCTCTTGTGCAGCGCTTTGTGACCCTCGGGTGAAAGGAGCTATATAAAACGCTATTATTATTTATAGAGCGCCATTCACTCGAGGGTCACAAAGCGCCGTACAAGGGCCGCCGTGAGAACGGCACGTCAACAATGGCAGAAACAAAAAAAAACAACTAATAAAAACCAAAGCAACAAAAAATAAATGATTAAGGCTGCTTCGAATACACTGAAAGGTAGTGAAATTGGCAATATTAAGAGCGGAAAAAATCTGCCAGCGTCCCCTGAGATGGCCGTCACTTCCTTAAAGACAAACACGGAGGGAGGGTGAGCGACAGGGGGAGAGAGATAAACAAGTAATATTAATAATGATTACGACAGGCAGACGATACTCTGAGCACTTTCGACGTCTATGCAACACTGCCGCTTAAAAGTGCGACACAGTGGGTTCACGGTGTGATAATTAGCCACGCAGCTGGAAGAGACTTGCCAGAGCAAATCATCTGCCGAGGAAAGCTTGTGCTTTGAAGTCAAACGTTCAACACGGGCTAATTTCGTTACTGTCATCGCAAGGGTGTTCTGTACAGCTAAAGCGGCTGTAAATTGCACCAATTAACGAGCCGTGAGAAACGTAAAATTGGTAGGTTAAAAAAAAAAGATTTGTGTGAGTACAAAGTGATTTACACTAAGTGATTTTGTGCATAATTAAGAAAAACAAGTTCGACATGCAGGTAAGTTTATCGCAAGAAACTGCAGCTATGGATTCACAAAGTAATAAGGAACCACATTAACGCATCATTATATTTTTTATGACCATGGTTACAATGTGTAGATTGAAAGAAGATGTTGCTATTTATAACGCGCGGCACAGTGTTGGCACGGCGTCGAAGGTCTTCGTCCAAAGCGAGAACGACTCAAATGCGTTAGGAAACCGCAGAGAGGTCGGGGGAAGGCAGCCTCGCTGTTAGCCGGCGCCAACATTATTTTATGATTTTACACGAAGGCTTTCGTGACCATTGTTATCCATAGTCTAGCTCTTTTTATGAGTTGGGTACAAGGATCTTGTTCCTGATTAAGCTGATTTCAACTATCAGCGAAACGTCGTACCTTCATTGTAAATATTGTGGTCTCGCTCTCCAACATACCGGTGTGCTAAAGTAGTAAAAAGATCTAGACTATGGATTATTTTATGATGTTATCGGCCAATTAATTAGCGTGCTTTGGTTATGCGAGTGAAACCGGGGAACCCGGAGGAGACCCACGCAGAACGGGGGGAGAAACACGCAAACGCCACGCAGAAATGTACCCGAGGTGGGAATCAAACAGCATCGGGCAGGATCTTCTTTCTGTGAGGCGCAGAGGTTGTCCCAGCGATAGAACGCCATGGAACACGAGCGACGTGGGTGGTGACGTCGCACTAACAAAGTAAGACTGACGTTTCTTCCAGCGTGGGAGACGAAACCTCGCGAGGGACACGGCTGTACCGAAAGAACAACTCCGTAGAGCAACCGTCATGAATCGAGCCGTGTCAAACCCACATCGGTACGTTGATAACAATTAAATTTACCTAAAAAAAACCCACAACTTATCCGGTTACCGCAACACGACCTTCGCGGCTTAACCGCTCGCGCCGCCGTTCTGCGTTCGTCATCCGCGACTATCACAGGCGCGCCGTGAGTACTCGCGGGAACGGCGACAAAGTTTAAATCGTACGCGTTAGCGATTGGGGGGGGGGAGGAATTCGTCACCTCGCGCCGATGTTGCCTGGCTCGTACCCGACTGGGACTCGCCGGAGCTGCTCCGCGCTAAACGCACGAAACTAACTTTTGATCGCGGCTCGCCGAAGCGGCGGGATTTTTTTTTTTATCGCGTGCGGTACCTTGCGGAACTTTTTGCGAAGTTACAGCTGAGAAGACGCGTTGA
Organism: Geotria australis; assembly: GCA_036362915.1. NCBI lineage: Eukaryota > Metazoa > Chordata > Hyperoartia > Petromyzontiformes > Geotriidae > Geotria > Geotria australis. The sequence goes on along the minus strand of JAZEWU010000048.1, from coordinate 3,111,820 downwards.
GCTGTGTGTGTGTGTGTGTGGTTTTTTTTGGTGTTGTTGGAAAGATAATAACCGCGGCACGCCGTTTAGAATTGTACGTTCGGCAAGGGACATTTCAGTTGTTTGGTTTTTTTTAAGCTGCGAGGAAACGTTGAGTTACGTCGATCTGTTTAACGGTTGTCCAGCGGATATGTGTAAGCGGACGGGCAAATGGCGCAAGGTAGGGCTACACCCATGATAAGACGCTAGTCCATCGTAGGGCACTGAGGAATTTTTATTCGATAGGCCAATTAACCTGGGCCGCAGCAGCAGCAGCACAGAGGGATAATTAGTTGGCACAGCATCCTCGGATTCACCCAGACACAATCGTAACTCAGGACGCCTGACGATGCCTCCAACGTGTGAGAGGAGACAAACCGTCACGAATGAGCGAGAGAAAGAGAGCGAGCTCAGTGACACGGCTATCCCGAAAGAACAGCTTCGAAAAAGCAACCGTCATGCGTGGAGCCGTGAAAAGCTACATCGGTACAACGTTGAAATAAGTTCTGCGCGTCTCGGCGGTAGCCGGCGGTCACATTTCCGCGCGCGATAATTCACGCCGCGTGTTCCTCTAAGCGTCGGTCCCCGGTGCGATTTAAATATAACTTGTCTCACCGGCAGAAAGCGCGCTTCAATAAATAACGACTCCATATCCCCCCCCCCGCTCAGCCCCGTCCGACACCGGCAGCCGCGTCCAGATACATTCCCCGTGTTCCTTGATGACGCACCGAGTCCGCGTTGTGTACACGCGGCGCGATTTAGCGACACGCCGACTGAGAAACGGCGAGTGTTCTGCGTTAACCCCCTTGCGCTGTGTCTCTTCCCTCTCCACGCTCCAACGCGGCCCGTTTCATCGACGCTCCTAGTCAGCAACAATTTTCGCACCGGCGGCATTCTTCAGCCATCTCCTCCCTGCCTCGTTGGCCTCTTCTGAAGAAACAGGGTAGACCGAGAGATTTCGGGAACAGGGTGGCACGGTGGCGCGGTGAGTAGCAATGCCGACTCACAGCGTGAAGGACCCCGGTTCGATTCCCGGCTAGGAGGACATGTTTCTGCGTGGAGTTTGCATGTTATCTCCGCCGTGTCTGATGGGGTTTTCGCCGGGTACTTCGGTTTCCTCCCACAACTTAAAAAAACACTCATCAATTAATTGGCCGATAATAACATAATATATAGGACGCTGTGTGTGGCGGTATGTTGGCGCCGCCAAACCGCCTGGCTGCCTCCTCCGCCTCTCTGCGGTGTCCTCGCGCCTCTGAGTCGTTCGTTCTCTCTTCGAGTGAATTACCTTCGATATTTAATGAATATGCGCCACGCGTTATAAGTACAATTTATCATATCCATCCATCCGTCCATTTTCTAAACCGCTTGTCCTGGTGAGGGTCGCGGTGTCAGCAGTCCAAGGATAGTGGACCAGACATCCCTTTCCTCAGCAACAGATTCCAGCCCTTCCTATTTATTATAATTACTATATTATCATTATTATCCATCGCCCATCCGCGAAGGGAACCTCCGCTTCCCCGGAGGATGATGCCGCCGAGGAGCGTTCCCTCTCGCCGCCGTTTGGCGAAACAACACACCCCCGGAGCTACGCGGAGCGCGCCCGCTCTACAGATGGTCTCTTCCTCTGTCTCCGACAAAAAAACACGGAGCGTAAAGATGCCATCTGCGCTTCCTCCAAGATTCAAACGACCGAGCGCGATCCCCCCCCTACCCCCCACGGCTCCCCCCACCTCGCGCCGCCCTGACGGATACAGCCACCCATGCATCCATCCACCGTCAGAAACCGCTTGATCCTGTACAGGGTTTGCGGTGAGCCGGAGCCTATCCCGGCAGACGCAGACCGCGAGGCACGGCTATGCCCAGGACGGGACGCCAGTCCATCGTAGGGAACAGCGGGCACTTTAGTCCGCAAGCCTAACCCTAACGCTAACCTATGCGGCAGCACGTCTTGTGGGAGGAAACCGGAGTGCCCGGCGAAAACCCACGCGGACACGGGGAAGAACGTGCAAACTCCACACAGAAAAGCACCCGAGCCGGGATGCAGTATTTGGCATATTTGGCGCCGGCTAACCGTGTGGCTGCCTTCCCCCTTCCCGCCTCTCTGCATGTTTCTTGCGGCGTCTGAGTCGAGAGTCTTTATCATTAAATTGCTCCCGGTGCCCTGCAATGGTCTGGCGTCCCATCCAGAGGTATAGCCCTACCTTGCGCCCTGCGTTTACCGAAATAGTCTCTGGTTCACCGCGACCCAGCACAGAAGTAAGCGGATTCTGATAAAGAACGAATGAGTACATCACACATGCATTGTTACGCTGCGATTGCAATACACGTCCGTGGTGAAACAGTCAGCTACACTGGACTTCCCATCCAGAGGTCACCGGTTCGCTTCCATCTCCCAACCCGGCAACTGAAACGATTGTTTCTTAAATCAGCCCCCTCCCAGGCCCCAGCGTGCGGCGAGCATAATTGGGCAATGTTCTTTCCGGCTGTGGCAAACGCAGCAGTATCAAACGGGTACACGCTGCAACGGTTGGTGGGTTTGAGCGTGGACACTGCCGCCTGTCTCAAGACAGGCCGGCAAGCGTGACAAGAGTCGACCAAATCACCCTCTAGAGGGCCTGCGTGGAGCTGCTCTCAAGCCAGGGTCCATCCGGCAGCAGGCACGCGAGCGAGCAATTGCAGGGCTGCTCCTTGACCCTCTCTGTCTGTATAGTCATCGTTGTATACAACGCTTTGCGATCGTTTGGATGAAAGGCGCTTCCATCCATCCGTTGTCAGAAAGCGCTTAAGCCTTTGCAGGGTCGTGGTGAGCCGAAGCCTATCCCGGGAGACACAGGGCGCAAGGCAGGGCAATACCCAGGATGGGACGCCAGTCTATTACAGGGCAACGGGAGCAATTTAGTCCGCAGGCCAATTAACCTATGCTGCAGCAGCAGCAGCAGCATGTCTTTGGACTGTGGGAGGAAACCGGAGTGCCCGGCAAAAACCCCGGTGGACACGGGGAGAACATGCAAACTCCACACAGAAAGGCACCTGAGCCGGGATTCGAACCCGGGTTTTCTTGCTCTGAGGCGGCGGCGTTTCTCACCGCGCCACCGTGCCGCCTCTATTTATTTAATGTATGTCTGTATTACAAAGAAAAGCCTTATAACAGGCCTCAAAGCGGCAGGGCTCTTCTGCTAAATCATGTCTGTATAGTTGGCGTGATTAATGTTCGGTGCGGTGTATAGCCACGCGCGAAAATGACCGACATAAATGCCGCTGTTGCAACAAATTTGATCCCGAAACCCTTGCTCTAACCGCAAAAGTCACGATTGAGAATCTTGAAATAATTGGGCGTACTATTTTCCCATTAACACCGCACTTTGCGGCAACATTACCCTTGGCAGGGCGGTCGGGGCGTTAATTCTAGCGGCACTTTTACCAGATTGCGGGAGGATAGTATATTATTTAGCGCGAGTGGCGGTTAAATTGGCCCGGACACGGAGCAGCCCCAAACGTGCAAATTTACTGCCAGACCTCCTTCCCCCCACAGATGAGCCAGCGGATAGGTCACAGGGGTCAAAGTCTCCCCTCCCGGGGATTCTGGGTCTGGTTTGTTTTCCTCTGATGCTCAGCGAACACGGCAACATGGCTGGCACAGTGGCACAACCACCTCCATCCATCCATCCATTTTCAGTCAGTCAGTCAGTCATTTTCAGAAACCGCTTAATCCCATACAGGGTCGCGGTGAGCCGGAGCCTATCCCGGCAGACATAGGGCGCGAGGCAGAGCTATGCCCTGGATGGGACTCCAGTCCATCACAGGGCACAACTTCGTATGAATCTCTATGTATCTCTATGAGTCTCTGTGTCTTTATGAGTATCTATGTATCTCTATGAGTCTCTGTGTCTCTATAATAATAATATCAATTTATATAGCGCCTTTCACCCGAGGGTCACAAAGCGCTGCACAAGGGCCGCGAAGAGGACGGCATGTCAACAACGAAAAAAATCAACCATGGGTCTCTATGAGTCTCCCCGTGTGTCTCTACGTGTGTCTCTCTGTATCTCTATGGGTCTCTATGTATCTGTCTAGCTTTCACTTTATACAATTGCAGCTCATCGAAGATCCCAGGGAGATCGAGACAGACTCTTTGGATAACCACGTCACGCCCGTATCTCAATCAGGATAATGTTATAAAAAGTAAAAATTACATTTTTTGTTTAAAAGTAATTTAGAATAATAATGTACCGATGTAGGTTTTCACGGCTCGAGGCATGAATATATTTGCAAATGTTTGATTTAAAAAAATAAGTGAACTTTTTACCGTTTTTGGACAGATTTGTATTTAAAAAATTGCATTGAAAAAAAACATGAAAAAAGGAATTACAATTTCTTATATTGTTTTAAATATTTTTTTTAAAGATACGGATGCTAGGCGCCCGACCGCTCTTAAACCCACGGCGTATTATATCATTATAATAGCATCAACATTCCGATGCGTGGAGCGAAATCTTACACCCTTAATTGATCGCGATCACGTGAGGCGGGCACGCTGACCGGCCACACTACCCCGCCACTCCGCTGTACACCACGCTACACCGCACCGCACCACGTCTCACCACACCGCACCGCAGAACACCGGAGCTAAAGGCCCGAGTCTTCCGCCCTCCCACCAGCGCAGACGTTATTTACGACCCCGCGTTGGCACCGCGGCTAGCCACGTGCCGATGCGGCACGAACGGCCGCCGAGCCACGGCTCGGTCCAAATCGTCAGGGCCGCGGATTAACGCCGGAGAATTCTTAATGGGAAACGGGAGTCGTGTGGAGGGGGGGCGGGTGGGTGAGGAAGCGTACTTATTATGCTCAACGCCTTTGCGCAACTCTGTTCCAAGTCGCGTTAGGAATGTAGGAGCGCAGTCGAATATTTTAGGTTGAGGTTAAACGCGTGTTTTGTTTGGGTTTGTTGCGTCATTGTGAGCGGATGCTTTGCCCGAGTGTGTTTTCATTGTTATTTTTTTTTTGCCAGAGTTTTTATTGGGCGGCACGGTCGTGTGGTGAGTAACGCTGCCGCATCACAGCAAGAAGCCCCGGGTTCGAATCCCGACTCGGGTGTCTTTCTGTGTGGCGTTTGCATGTTCTCCTCGTTTTCGCCGGCCACTCCGGTTACTTCCCACAGTCCAAAGACATGCTACGGCATAGCTTAACTGGCCTGCGGACTAAATTGCCCCCGGTGCCCCGTGATGAACTGGCGTCCTATCCGGAGTATAGCCCTGCCTTGCACTCTGTGTCTGCCGGGATAGGCACCGGCTCACCGCGACCCTGTACAGGCTTAAGCGGTTTCTGACAACGGATGGATTGAAACCGCTTAATCCTGTACCCTGTATTGGATTAAGCGGTTTCAGAAAATGACTGACTGACTGACATGGCTTAATCCTGTCCAGGGTCGCGGTCAGAAACCGCTTAATCCTGTACAGGGTCGCGGTGATCCGGAGCCTATCCCGGCAGACACAGGGCGCAAGGCAGGGATATACCGAGGCTGGGACGCCAGTCAGGTCGCACAGCGTTGTATGGAACTAAGACAGGCCAGAGTGTGTGGCTGCTGCTGTCTCCATACTCGTCTGTGGAGTCGTCCTCTCTACAGGGAAGGTTACGAGAAACAGTGAGAAGGACGGAAGGCGGGTTAAAAAACAAACCGAAAAACGAGGTGACAGCCAGAGCTCACGATGTAGTAGGCGAAGGAGGGAATGGGGTCAGAGGGAAAGCGAATCAACAAAGGCGGCCCCACCCAAGGCAATCAAACCTCAACCCAGCCGTGGTCACCGTCTGCAAATATGAGAGGGAGGCAGAAGGGCGGAGAGAAACAGGCCAGAGCGAGGCCCTCTTCAATTACAGCCTTAACAGTCTTCCCGGAGCAGTGGAGCGATACATTGCGGGCCAATATAGGCGAGTGACATCGTGGACCAGCAAGTCAGCTTCATGGATCGCCCTCTGCTGCTTATCTGCTGCTCTCCGGAGCAAAGGCAGAGATGGTTAGAGAGAGGAGGGAGAGGCGAGAGGGGAGGGAGCCGCAAACACAAACGCTGCAGAAAGAGACGCAGGCACGTGATATTATATATTGCACGTCGACTCGCTGCCGCAGGCAATACTGCTTACTGCGGCTAACGCCGGGGCTGTAAGCGCTGGCCCAATCAATAGCGCTAAAGATTTGGCCAAGCGGCGGAGATTTAACTTCGGTTATTTATTTATTTATCATCACCACTTTCAATTTCGGGCCCGTGGAAGCCGCCAAACTTATCGCGAACATTTATCAGCCGTGTGTGTTTTGGTAACTTAGTGAGTCCGGGACGAGACGGATTGCTGGGTTCACCCGGATTGTTTGCCCGCTCTCGTTGTTGTCTCTGACACATGGCGCAAGGCAGGGCTGTACCTAAGATGGGACGCCTGTCCATCAAAGAGCACCGGGGGAAATATTGTCCGCAAAGCCAATTCATCTATGCAGCAGCAGGCATCGGGACAGTGGGAGGAACCCGGAGTGCCCGGCGAAAACCCATGCGGACACAGGGCGGAATATGCAAACTCCGCACAGAAAGGCACCCGAGCCGGGATACGAACCCGGTGGCTTCTTGCTGTGAGGCGGCAGCGCTACTCACCGCGCCACCGTGCCGCCACCATTTGAATATATTTTCACTTAATTTCATAGATTGCTGCTACGTTTGCGCTATCCGAGCAGCGCAAACACACATGAACAACCACAACAACAACAGCCGCCGTTCTCCACCACTTGGCGGTGACGTCTCCGCGGCGCCTGTGCCAGGCCAGGTGCACTTTGAGGCCCCCTGCCTTGCGCCAGATCCCGGCTCCGATGATCTATAACCGCTTCGGCGTTCCGAGCGAGAGTTCAATTTAATTGAAAAGCAAGTGGCAGCGTTGTTAAACCGTGCTCATCAAAGGGTAAAAACAGCCTACTTTAAACACTGCCCATTTAGGAAGATTACATTTCATGGGAAACCAAGCCCTCTAAATTGCCCTGAATTAAAACTCTTGTCTGTTTAAAAGCACGAGTAATGTCGCAATATTTATTTATTTCAGAGTCAAGGGGGTAGGCCTAAATGGCTCCGCGCAAACTGTGAGCTTCCCTTCATTATTACCGCGAGTTAAATATACAAATGGCATTCGGGGGAATTATCGCGCACACTTATTGTTCTCGGTTATTTATTCATTCCGTGCAAGTTCTCCCCGACGAGCTAGTTTGTTTTTTGGAAAAAAACCAATATCTTTCCCCCATCCATCCTTTCCTGCCTCTCCCCGTGGGCCTCCTTCTGAGGGCATTTGCACGATTAATCTCGCGAGCGTTTAGCCCGGACACAATTCGCGAAACGAAAACCGCGCCTCTGTTAGTAGCGCTGCCGCCTCACAGCAAGGAGGACCCGGGGTTTCGAATCCCGGCTCGGGTCCCTTTCTGTGCGGAGTTTGCATGTTCTCACCCCGTGTCCGCGTGGGGTTATTCACCGGGCACTCCGGTTTCCTCCCACAGTCCAAAGACACGCTGCATGCATAGGTTAATTGGCCTGCAGACTAAATTGCCCCCGGTGCCCTGTGATGGACCGGCGTCCTAAGCTAGGTATAGCCCTGCCATGTATCCTCTATCTGCCGGGATAGGCTCCGGCTCACCGCAACCATGTACAGGATTAAACTGTTTCTGACAATGAATGAATCCTTCTCTAATCGCTGTGTTTCAATTCCTCTCCCTCAAAGTAATTCTAAGCGCGCCGTGCTGTTTTGCGCACTTTCACTTTGCGTTCGATGTCGCCGTTCGTTAATAACCGTGCCTACGAACCGTGCCCACACCCATTGCGAATTAAGCGAGAAATACAATATCGCTTCGTGTGATCGCCAAACACTCATTAAGGTTTCCTGCCAGCAAACCACCGGGAATAGTAATAATAATAATTATATAAATTTATATAGCGCCTTTCACCCGAGGGTCACAAAGCGCGGCACGGTAGCGCAGTGGGTATCGCTGCCGCCTCACAGCAAGAAGGACCCGGGTTCGAATCCCGGCTCGGGTGCCTTTCTTTGTGGAGTTTGCATGTTCTCCCCGTGTCTGCGTGGGTTTTCGCCGGGCACTCTGGTTTCCTCCCACCGTCCAAAGCGATGCTGCCAGGTTATTTGGCGTACTGACTAAATTTCCCTAGGCTCCCTGCGATGGACTGGCGTCCCATCCTCGGTGTTCCCCTGCCTTGCGCCCTGTGTCTGCCGGGATAGGCTCCGGTTCACCGCGACCCTGTACAGGATTAAGCGGTTTCTGAAAATGGATGGATGGATGGATGATCAACAGCAATACACAATGTTGCACAAGAAAACCATGCAGGGCATTAATCTATTCGTTTACGTTTTATAAGTATCAGCATCAAATAACTGCGTTTCAAGTCGATATTATGCTCACTGCGTGCGCGGGTGCGACATTTCGTTTACTTTTTTTTCAGGGTAAAATCCATTACATTATCCTAAATTATACACAATTAGTACTACATCTGGTTCAAGTTAATTTAGTATCCTGCGTCCATCTCTGCCAGGCGAACGGGGCCCTGGAAACCAGGACTCCTAATTAATTTTGGTAATTAAATAGGTGGAGTTTAATACGTCCTATTTATAGCGGCTAAATTTACTGCTCGGAACATCTTGTGACCCGAAATTAAAACATTTATGTGGGCATTCACACATTTATAGGTACGTACCTTGGGTAATAAGTTAATCCGTGTAGGGTGGCACAAAATTATCGAGCTGCCAATCGATCGGCTCAAGAGGACTGCATTACAACAGTAACAACATCTGGCAGATTGTAATTTGACACCGTCGTGGAAATCTAACCCCGTGAAACGAACGGGAGTCTTTTCCGCTGCGTCGTGCCGGTCGTACCGCGTGTCGCTTGCCACGGAGTCCGACGTTTCGTTCTGACGTGTTACGATTTCACCATCCATTTTATTTCCTAAGCAGCTCGTCCTGGTGAGGGTCGCGGCGGCAGCTGTTTAAGAAGGGATAACCAGACGTCCCTTTTCGTCAGCTACAGATTCAGGCTCTTACTGAGGGATTCCCAGGCATGCTCACGCCAGCCGAGAGAGATAATCCCTCCAGCGTGTCCTGGGTCGGCCTCTAGGTCTCCAGCGTGACACAATGTAATGCCGTAAAATCGTTGCATTACCGTGTGATTGTATACGTTGATCGCGTCGGTTTGTCGGTACGTTTGTCGCGTCGCTGGAAAGCCGCATTCCAGAGCTTGCGAGCTCACCGGGTATTTTCTGCTGTGATAACAAACATCTATCTATCTTTCTGTGAGAATAAACCGGAGAACCCGTAGGAAACCCACGCAGAACAGGGGGGGCGAGAGACCACGCAAACTCCGCATAGAAAGGCGCGCGATGCAGCAATCGAACCGCCTCGGGCAGGACCTTCTCTCTGTGAGTCACGGATATTACCGTGGCTCGTTACGCTAAACACAACATCGGAGAGCCTCCCGTATTTTGTGGAAACACGACTGTCACTGTGAAGAGTTGGAATAATGTCAAGCTATGGAAAAGCCGCGAGGTAGGGGAGGTGGGGATTGGTTTGAAGATGAAAGCCCACGTAGATAATTCTTAAGCGTAGCCCGAAGATTACTTGCAAACAAGCTACACGTTTACAACTCCAGCGATGATTCATGGGGAGAAAGAATATTGCGAGAGGCTGCTGAAATCAAACAAATAATTCGCCAACACCGCCGAGGAAATATGAAAACGAGGCGCTTGATTAATACGACACGATTCTGGTGGAAAGAGAGAGAGAGCCGCAGCTGAAATTTGCTTCCAAGCGTTGCTCTTACGAAACGTCGCGAAATACAGAGCTAAACCTCATCATCATCATCCTCAAAAACCGCTTGATCCTGTCAAGGGTTGCGGTGAGCCGGAGCCTATCCCGGCAGAGGCAAGGCGCAAGGCAGGGCTATACCCATGATGGAATGCCAGTCCATCACAAAGCACCGGAGGGGGGCAACTTAGACCGGAGGCCAATTAACCTATGTAGCAGCTTATCTTTGGACTGTGAGAGGAAACCGGAGTGCCCGGCGAAAACCCACGCGGACACGGGGACAACATGCAAACGCCACACAGAAAGTCACCCGTGCCGCTGATTCGAACCCGGATCCTTCTTGCTGTGAGACGGCAGCCCTACTCACCGCTACGCCACCGTGCCGCTCCTGCATCCACGGAGAGCGGTGATACTCAACATCCCTCGCGTGCGGGCCGAGGGGTCGAGAGCCGAGGAATCGGGGGAACGAGGAGACATTCCGCGGAAAAACACAACCCGCGAGTTCCACCGAGGCTGGTGGCCCCATTCTGCCAGAGCAGCGCGGCCCACGCTTTTTTGCTCTTGATTTAACTCTCCAGATGAAAACCGTCGGCGCTCGGAATATGGCACCGGGTGTCGCCCGCTCGCGTAATCGCGGCCGCGAACCACCGAGAAGCTGGCAGTGAGCGCGGGCGACGCCGAGGCAGCGTCTGGGCGGTGGGGTGGTGCGGCAAGGTGGCACGGCGGTAAATTCCGCGCCTCGCGAAATGAAGGGCCTGCCAGAGGCGGTTCGATCCCCGAGGCGGTTCCATCCGTGCGGAGTTTTGCGCGTTTATCGATGGATGGATAGATGGATGGATGAATAGATGGATTGATATAGATGGATGGATACATTGATACATAGATGATGGATCGATAGATGTAGATAAATGCCATTGCAGCGCTTTGTGACCCTCGGGTGAAAGGCGCTATATAAATTGAATTATTATTATTATTATTAGATCGATAGATTACATAGATATATTACATAGATAGATAAGTGTTTATTGTGTCTGCCGGGATAGGCTTCGGCTCACCGCGACCCTGTACGGGATTAAGCGGTTTCAGAAAATAGATGGATGGATGCCCAGTGAGCTTGCAAGCTCTTTACATTATTCCCGCGAGACCCCAAAACACGCGAATTGACAGCAAAAAAGTTGTCACGTTGCAAAGTTGTCAAAGTGGCCGGGAAAAAATGGAACTACAGAGGATGAGCGGAACGCTGAGCGGATACGGTGGCGCTACTCACCACACCACTGTGCCGCCAACTTTCCCTAGGAGACATTTAAACATTGGCATTTGCGTTGTGTAGAACCGCGTTTCAATGGGGCCAGCCTTGTGAATGTTATAGCCTTTCGTGTCAGACAGGATGTGCACTGTGGAAATGGCACGGCACCTAGACATTTCATGGCTCCAGGAATTGATCCGTGAAGCCCAACGCATTGGCAGATGCACGCGGCGCTTTGTCTATACAGCTGCCTATACGGGGAGCGCTGTCCCACTCCATAAAGTGTCCATCAAAGTCACATTTGTTCCAAGTGGCATGAAATTAAATTCGTCCGTCGTATTAAATTTGATTTTTCACGTAATTTTGGCTTATTCCGGCGGCGAGAATTCTGAAATTTCCGTTTGATCGACGCTGGATGAACACGTCCGGCAATGCGTATCAAAGGTGGCGCTCGGAGCGTGGATGAGAGGGCCTTGTTTTTGGGAGTGGCTTCAGGCGTCGGTCTGCGTTTATAGTCGTGGAAATTATTCTAACACAGGGTGGTGCACTGCCCGCTGTGGGAGCTCCGAACGGAAATGAACATCACGCGTGGAACAGAATCACGGAGCAAAATGTAACAGCCGCATCCCAACCTTCTTTAGTTGGAGGGTCTCCGGAACGTTATTGGTTTGGAACCTCTCCCCCCAGACCTGTTCACGAAGGGAGACCTTAGCAAAAGTGTTAGACTCCAGATCTGCTCAGCAACTGAGACCCTAGCAGGAGTTCCAAACTCCAAGTGGCATAGCTCCCGGGTTCATTGTAACACACAAACCCCTCCACCACAATAAGTTCACGATCCATAAATCTAAACAGACAAACCACGGTTTGTGGATCGGCAGGTTGTGTACTCGGGGGTAAAGTGTGGGTACTCCCCTTCACGCAAGAAATCTGGCCATGTTGGAAGAGTAGGCCAAACAACCTTCTGCACCTCAAGGCTCACTTCACCCACTTGGATCTGGTCTCCACTGACCACTCGGTGGCCCTCGCGGCCCACTGATGGGTCGCCACCCACCGGTTGAGAACGACGGTCTCTAGTCAAAACCCATCCGGCGGCAGTGGCGCGAGCGAGGCAATTGCAGGGCTGCGCTTTTCACTTTCACCGTTTACATTACGCGCATTGCTATTGCGGCCACATGGGGCTTCCGGAAAACGCCGCTTCGCTCCGACATAAATATGGAGATATCATCGCTGGGGCATCTCGCTGCCATTACGAGGAGCATTTTGCCTACACGTTGACCTCAAATGACCGGGGACATCCGACTGTGCAGCGCTTTGTGACCCTCGGGTGAAAGGCGCTATATAAATGCTATTATTATTATTATTAACTCCCGTGCACGTCGCGAGAGAGATAGTTTGTTTAGGGTAAATATTACAGCGCGACTCACTTTTGTATTTTGCGTATAATAATGATAATCTGAATCAATGCTATTTAGAACGCGTGGCACATATTCAGGCAGTTTCGAAGGTATTTATTCGAAGAGAGTACGACTCAGTGGCGCGATGACACTGCGAAGAGGCGGAGGACGGAGGCGCCGTTCTGTGCGGAGCTTGTGTGTTCTCTCCCCCTGTTCTGCGTGGGTTTCCACCGGGGTTCTCCGGTCTCCTACCACAACTAAAATAACACTCAATAATCAAGTGGCCACAACAACAACCGCCGTTCGCCACTAAGTGGCGGTCACGTCACCACGGCGCCTGTGCCAGGCCATATGCACCTCAAGGTGCAATCAAGTGGCCGATACCATCATAACAAAACAGGACGCAGTGTCTGGCTGGTTGGCGCCGACTAACCCGCATTTGCTGCCTCCCTCCCGTCTCTCTGCGGTTTTCTTCGCACCTCCGAGCCGTTCTCTCTTCAAAACGGACACCTTCGACACTGAACGAATGCAGCCACGCGTTACAAATCATAACATTGTTTTTTTCATTTTTATTATTACTAGAGCACGGGCAAAAAGTTGCGCAGGAGGAACTTTAAAGATCAGCGACTTGCTCACACCTCGCGGACAGAGCAGGCCCGGACTTTTTGCACAAAAGGCGGCCGGCGAAATCACCTTTCCCGACTGCAATAAAACTTGCAAAGTGGTGCATGTCCTGTCGCGACATTCACACAACTGGGCCCACAACGTTCCGCCTGAAGGTCAGCTCATTCATCAAGCATTCCCCTGTCCTCCCCGCAGATGGAATGCCATTTGGTCTGGACCCTGCTTTCAGCTTTTTTATTTTTACTTATTTATTTACCCACTTTAAAATATTCATTCGGAGCTGTGTCCGCGTTGCAAGGCTCGCCGCAAAGAGGGGAAAAAAATACGTATAATTTTTCGCCGTCTGAAATAATTCCCGAAAATAAAGAAGAAAAAAAATCGCCTGGCGCTCGGGCATCTGCATATCGGGCAGAGTGAGAAGCCCCCCACGGATAAGAGGCGCGGGCCGACGCTGCAGTTTGTCGACCCGGCGAGGATTTGACGCTATAAACATCGCAAGCGCCTGGATTAATTCGCGGCGGTTGTTTTTTGCGGTATGGGCGGCACGGTGGCGCAGTGCGCAGCGCTGCCGCCTCACAGCAAGAAGTCTCCCGGGTTCGAATCCCGGCTCGGGGGCCTTTCTGTGTGGCGTTTGCATGCTCTCTCCCCATGTCCGCGTGGGTTTTCGCCGGGCACTCCGGTTTCCTCCCACCGTCCACAGACATGCTGCCAGGTTAATTGGCCCACTGAGTAAAATCGCCCCAGGTGCCCCGCGATGGACTGGCGTCCCACCCTCGGTATCGCCCTGCCTTGCGCCCTGTGTCTGCCGGGATAGTCTCCGGCTCACCGCGACCCTGCACCGGATTAAGCTGTTTCAGAAAATGGACGGATGGATGAATGTTTTGCGATAGAGGTTCACAGTCTGCAGCCTTTCTCTCTCTCTCTCTCTCACAGGGGCACGGAGCTCAGTCCGCAGCGGCGCAGCGGCGCTTCGGAGAGCGTCGATACATCGTCGCATCCGCGGGGAACTGAGTTAGCACCGCGGAGGTCCCGGTTCGAGCCCCGTGCGTCTCGCTCGCGCCGGGCAGCGCTCGATAGCTGCTCGAGACCGGATTTAATGATCTCGACCGGATCAACAAACACTCACGATGAATACAAAATAAAAAACACGACTAGATATTAAATTCAAGGAGCGGCGGCACGGTGGCGCGGTGAGTAGCGCTGCCGCCTCACAGGAGGATCCCCGGGTTCGAATCCCAGCTCGGGTGTCTTTCCGTGTGGAGTTTGCATGTTCTCCCCGTGTCCACGTGGGTTTTCGGCAGGCACTCCGGTTTCCTCCACAGTCCAACGATATGCTGCTGCTGCTGCATAGGTGAATTGGCCTGCGGACTAAATTACACCCGGTGCCCCGTGATGGACTTGCGTCCCATCCTGGGTATAACCGTGCCTTGCGCCCTGTGTCTGCCGGGTAATTCTCCGACCCTGTAAAGGATTAAGCGGTTTCTGACAATGAATGAATGAATGAATCATCGGATGTAAATCTTCCATGATACCAGCTGTCTCACCTGGAGTCCAGCTCACCTGCTAGGGTCTCCCTTGGTGAACATGCCTGGGGGGGAGGTTCCCAGACAAACAACGATCCGGAGACCCTCCGACTAAAAGAGGTTGGCGTCAGGAAGGGCTTCCAACCGGCCGTACAACTCTGCTCAATACCACGACCATTGTGGGGCGACCGGCCAATCCGGGTTAACCTGGACATCGGCCGTTTACACCGACAACAACAACAACACGTGATTAGGTGACACTGCATTGGCCGCGGGGCACGAGCACAAATAACGAAATTACAAAAACACGGAGCGCGTATCCGTCAAGAACACCGTGGCCTTGAAATGAAAATACAAAAGGGCAATGTTTTTTGCTGGCGATGGCCCCCTTTTTCCCCCCCTTCTTTATAGCGCACGGGGTGTGCAGAGAGCCCAGAGAGACGGGCTTAATGAGAGCTGGAGTCCGCCACTCCCTGTGGCTACAACGGGTGGTCAGACGAGAAGGGAGGAGGGGGTTAGGAGCGAGGGGGGTGGGCACCCAGAGTGGGACAGGACCCAATGGGAATGTGTGAATGGCCCAGTAGTCGCTCAGAAACCTCCAATCGGGAATCCGTTTTGAGTTCAGAAGCTTCAGATTGTGAATCGCTTAAGAAAGAGCCACTCTCTAGATAGCCGTGCTGCGGTAAACAGGCGCGCGCGAATCAATATGTAGCCAAGTTAAGAGGGAATGGATGATTCTCAATTTCTCCCCGCTGATACCCTCGACAAATGCGGCGTTTCAAGCCTCGGCACACAGCGCGATGATACCGGCAGAGAGAAGAAGAAAAAACATTGATAAACTTCACACCAGGGAGCCTGCAGACGCGGTTTCCCAGCCTGAAATACGTTGCGATTAAACACGTGTGCGTACGTTCATGTACACCGAGGGCGGTTATTGAAGGCGGTCTCGGATAGAAATGATAAAATATAGGAGCAAAGAGATAGTTTGAAGTGCTGATGTAGGTTTTCACGGCTCGATGCATGAAAATCGCTTTGCAAGGCTGATCACGCTTCCAACGTGGGAGGCGAAACGTCGCCTCCCACGTTTTCACGGCTCGATGCATGAAAATCGCTGAAACCGACGGCTAATACTACTTGTTACTTGATGAAAACGTAATAAAAAAATAAATGAACATGAAACCATGAAGACAGCACACTGTTTGGTCCGAGAGTAGCCGCTGCATCAGAACGCGCCGCCATTTCCCCAGACCCCAGCGTCGGCACCCACATGGAAGGACTTGGCTTGAATTGACTTGTCTTGGAGCTTGGCTTGGCATGGGCCGGCTTGGCTCCACATCAGCTTGGCCCGACCTGACCTGGCTTGGCCCGCAAGGCCGCGGGTGTGGTAGGCCGCCGGAGCAGGCCCAGGCCCCGATTTGTAACTATCGACGCTATGGAATCGAGCACAAACTTCACAGCTCACGACGAACTAAAATGTTTTTGTTTTTTTTAAACCCACTCAAGACGAACGCGCTAGAGACCTGTACAAGCAACCGCGTATTTTAAGTCAAGTCTGGAGTTTAAACGGCTCGATAAGTGGGAGTGAATGTATCTGGAAGGAAGCCACGGGGCGTAGCAGAGAAAGGACGAAACTCATCCTACGAGACGGAGCGTCGATCGTGCGCGCACGCAGTCTCCAGTTCACGCTTCAACTTAAACATCGGCTGGCGAAATTCCGCATTCGATAATAGTGAAAAACGCGGCATGGCAAAAACCGCAAAAGATAGTTTCGGCCTCCCACAAATCACCGTCGTGGATTTTTACAGCGACGCTTAACGAACGCACAATTGATGGCGCAAACGCGCTTCCGCGTTTAGGATCCGTACCATTACGGGGACGGCTCGTTTGCCGCGGGAAGTCTACAAAGTAGTCCGTTAGACGCCGCTTCACCGTTCCTTGTAAATGATGACACACGTCCGGTGACTTTGGAACCGAATTCCACGGCTGTAGCGCTATTATACACCCCCTCGCGGGGGGAGGCTAAGGCTGGCTCACAAGGCCATCCGTTGTGCTATCGGTGCTGGCGATAAACGGTTGAGATCATCCATCCGTTTTCTGAAACCGCTTAATCCCGTACAGGGTCGCGGTGAGCCGGAGCCTATCCCGGCAGACAAAGAGCGAAAGGCAGGGGGATACCGTGGATGGGACGCCAGTCCATCGCAGGGCACCTGGGGCAATTTTACTCAGTAGGCTAATTTATCTGGCAGCACGTCTTTGGACGGTGGGAGGAAACCAGAGTGCCCGGAGAAAACCACCACTATCTCTTCTTCATCCAGCAGTGGATTGATCCAGGCTGTTGGTGATAACGACGGTAATCGTGCCGGTAAGGCAAACGATTGTTATTTGTCTGTGTTTACGGGTTGTCTTTAATGCACAATACATATTTATTATGGTTGCGGTTAACGACGCAAGTGGATCATTGATTAATCTGTAGTGACGTCACCGCTCAGGATCCATGCAAAGCGTCATGTGTCAGTGTTTCTCAACGCGCGCAAGTCATATGCAAAGTTAATGGCAAAGCTGCGATTAGACTAATGGAGCGAACACACTAGCACAGATTAAAATAAATTGATGAGGAACAACACAAATGAGACGTTAAAATGAGACAACAAACAGCAGTAGCGAGAAACGGCACAAACTCATTACGTGTTTCTGTGAAGCGTTTCGAACTTAATTCTATTTTCCACATAAATAACAAACTTTTTTCTCTTAATGAAGCAGCCTCTTTGCTTTCCGCCCCAATGTTATCAAGCTGAATTTGTTTGAACATTCTCTGTGGACTTCTTCTTCTTTGCGATTCTTCGAAGCGCGATGTTAAATTACAGTTTCCCATTTTCTTACACAGCCCCTTGCATTTTCATTGAAGTCCGCAAGGTCTTTTGAGCTGCAGAGGTTAGGTAGTAGAGCACAGACAAGGCAGTGTTCCATAGTATGGTCTGCTTCTCCACATTCACAGGTGGTTGGGCCGGTCTTGTAGCCCCATCTGACGGCTCGATGAATGAGAATTGCTCTCCACAGTTGTCGTTTCGGGATGGCCGTGTCGGGTGTTCCTTTCTCCCCTTCACGATGTTCGCCTCAGACTTTGGAGATAGCAGAACGCCTGATGATGCCTCTGACTTGGTAGGCGAAACGTCGCGAAGGAGAAACAACGAACACTCGACGCGGCTATCACAAAGGAAGCTTAATGAGTGGTCTTAATTATTCACAATTGCCGAGCTGGGGAATGTCTTTCATTCCGAAATTTAAGAAGTTAAAATTCCTATTGCCCAGTGTGTATTGCATGAAATGTTCTCATGCGTTGGTGTAATTATTGTTTAACGCGTCTTGCATTAAGCATTCTGAAGCCGCGTTGCATTTCCTCTGAGCTTTTCCCTGATTTTCAAAACACCGACCCGGGTAGGATGCGCACTGGCTGCCTTGCCATTGAAATGCGTTTAGATAGGCGATGTTTATCTGAAAGCGATGCAGTTATTGCTCTGCCGGTCAATAAGGACTTCCTTACATCTTCAAAATAGGCTCCCTTCACGTATTGCTTCTATCCCCAGCTCTTGTCAGATGGCCGCATCCACTACAAAGCGCGCGTCCGACTATTAAGAGCGACGCGAGACTCAAAACACAATTTACTGACACGCGCCGGTAAAATAACACAACGTAAAGCGGCGCCTCTGCCGTGCGTGACACTCACACAACACACAAAGACAAAGATCCCCCGTGTAGCCTTAACAGACTATAGGTGCAAGAGCTGTTAGCGAGCACGTATGAAGGTCGACACGGCACACGAGGAGGGTGGGTGACTAGCACCACGCCCGGCCGCCGTTGTCGACCTAGGGGAGGCCCTGGACCGGTTCAGAAAATCGTCACTGGTGTTGACCGTGAGCGGGATTCGAACTCGGGTGGCCAGATTTGTAGCCCAGCGCGCTAACCACTGGGCCACCGCTCCCCACATACACCCCGCGTGACACAGACACACAACACGCTCCCCAGTGCCCACCACCAACACCCCTCCACCCCCCTGCCTTGCAAACAAATGTTTTTAAAGTGGCCAAAATGAGGCAGCATTATTGATTCATTTAATCTTCCGCGTCCCGCGTTGAAGACGGAAAGGTCGCGCCGGCTTGCAAAAGCAGTTCCATCAAAAATTACCCGGTCGCCCTCCGCCAAGCACGCCGATGCTTATTTAGACGAACTAGCAGAGTGCCTGCCCTACGAATGACCTTGTTCCAAGCGTGCAACGCGTGCCTCTGACGTCAGGAGGAAGAGTGCCCGAGTGGGTTGACAGTACTAGCGTAAAAAGTGCGAATTGACAGATGAGATGGTGGTGAAATTTTGGAAGGGCACTCAACGGGTGCAACGCGCCTGGAGAAAATGCGCGCGTTACAAAAGTAAATGTATTATTATTATCAGTAAGCGAGAAGTAAAGCTGACGTAATAATAATAATAGCATTTTATATAGCGACTTTTACACGAGGGTCACAAAGCGCTTCACAAGGGCCGCGAAGAGAACGGCACGTCAACAACGACAGAAAAAAACAACCAATAAAAACCAAAACAACAAAAAATAAATGATTAAGGCTGCTTCGAATGTACTGAAAGGTCGTGCAACTGGGAGACAGGGAGGGATGGAGCGGGAGACATAGGGACAGAGAGACAGGAAGACAGAGAGACAGACACGAGGGGGAAACAACGCCCATTCAAATCAACAACGTAAGATGTAAAAGCCTTGGTGCTGCGCGGATTAAAATATATATACAAACACAATATATACAAACACTTGATCCATTACGTCGTCTCATCTCATTGTCGGAAACCGCTTAATCCTGTACAGGGTCACGGTGAGCTGGAGCCTATCCCGGCAGACACAGCGCGCAAGGCAGGGTTATACCTACGATCGGACGCCAGTCCATCACAGGGCACCGGGGGCAATTTAATCGGAAGGCTAATTAACCTCTGCAGCAGCATGTCTTTGGACTGTGGGAGGAAACCTCAATATATTTGATCGTAACTGTTAACAACGAAAATACCCACGGCCGTGCGTTAACGCGACAGATACAAACCGAAACGCACGAACATAGCACCGCGTGTGTACAACGTTAAGGCCGCAATGTTATTGACGGTCTGTTTTTTTTCAAAATCTTATTTAGGGGGTGGGGGGTCAGGTGTCAGCCGGCACCAATTTGGCTGCGGGTCTTCGCGCGGAGGCCCTTTCGTTGCCATCGTACATCACACCGCTCTGCCAGCTCGCTAAGGCCGCGGGCGTTCATCACGGTGGCATCGGTGTTGGGGCGCTCGTGTGTGTGGGGGGGCATGCCACGTCATCGGGGATGGATCGAAGCCACCCTTTCCACGTCACCTCCCTACGCCCGTCTCGGGCGAAGTGAAGGCCGTGACACGGCGGAGCGCCGATATGAATCGTGCCGTCGTCACGCGTTTCCATCCATACATTTTCATCCGTCCATCCATTTTCAGAAACAGCTTAATCCTGTACTACAGCGTCGCGGTGAGCCGGAGCCTATCCCGGCAGGCACAGGGCGCAAGGCAGGGGAACACCGAGGACGGGACGCCAGTCCATTGCAGGGCGCCAAGGGAAATGTAGTATTGTACGCCAATTAAACTGGCAGTCATTGGACGGTGGTGAGGAGACCGGAGTGCCCGGCGAAAACCCAGGCGGACACGGGGAGAACATGCGAACTCCACACAGAAAGGCCCCCGAGCCGAGATTCGAACCCGGGGACTTCTTGCTGTGAGGCGGCAGCGATACCCACTACGCCACCGTGCCGCCCGTCACGCGTTTCCCGCGCTGTTCATTCCGGAGTTTAATGCTGTTATATGTAGACAGACAAAGATACAGGCAACAATCCCTCCCCCCCACACTTCCCCGTATAGGCTTTACGAACTGTAGGGGCAAGTGCTGTTAAGGGGCGACTGTAAAGCCCGGAACGGCGCAGGGTGCTTTGGTGTGGCCTGTACCGTGAACACGCCTGCATTTTTCTCCCACTGGTACTCGTTTGAGGTCGAGTCGACCTAAGGGAGGCCCGGGACCGGGTTGGGATAATCGTGACCGGTGTTCGTTAGCCGTGAGTGGGAATCAAACCCGGGTTAGCAGGACAGAGCGTTAACCACTACGCTGCCACCTCCGCACTATCTGTAAAACACACACACAGACAGACACTTGTGAAAAACAACTAGATTCCATTTCATTTCCCCAGAAAAAATAAAAACCTGCTCATGCATTTACGAACGGATGTAAATTGCGCCTCCCAATTACTCGTTTTTTTTTTGTTCTCGACGAAATCTGAATAAGCATTGAAATATGAATGATGGGTTAAGAAAATGAATGCTAAAAACGAGCGCATTTTCTGCCACGGTCAGATATGGCGATGAAGCGGGATGGAAGCCCCCTGAGTGAGAGAGATTGGCGAGACCTAATTGTCGCCGGCGGGCTGCGCTGGTCGTGGTGGAGGTAGGGGGACAGGAGTTTGCGGGAAATCAGCGCGCGGCCTCGCGTGTGTTGGTTTGGTGATAAGCACAAATAACGCACGAAAGCACTGGTCAGGACATTGCCATTAACAGTCGCCTCTTCACCGACGCACAACATACCGACTGAGCCAGGCTCCGCGCCTCCGAATCAACGGGTGGAACGCGCCCGGAGAATATGCGCGCGTTACAAAAATATATTATTATATTATTAGTGCACCATGAAAGTACGGAGAGAGAGAGAGATATGTTTGCGTGTGTGAATTATGGGCACGGTAGCGTGCCGAGTAGCGCCGCCGCGTTACAGCAAGAAGGTTCCCCCGTTCGAATCCCGACTCGGGGGGCCTTTCTGTGTGGAGTTTGCATGTTCTTCCCGTGTCCGCGTAGATTTTCGCCGGG
>JAZEWU010000048.1:3078355-3090205 GCA_036362915.1 Geotria australis | reverse complement strand
CATAGACCATTATATTTTTAGACTTTGATACGTGCCAAATTAAAAATGGATGGCGGGCCACAGTTGGCCCGCGGGCCGTAGTTTGGACACCCCTGATGTAGAGGGTTAAGCGGTTTCTAACAATGGATGGATTGATGATTCGTACAACAGCGCTGCGGCTGCCTAACCCAGCTCAGCTCTTGCTCCATCTCTCACTCATATCCCCCGACTCTGTATTCGGTCATATCCGCGTCTACTCCACGTTAGAGATCGACCGATGTACATGGCCCGGTCTTAATTGCGTTTGTGTATGAACAGGAATCACCCTTCACACAATCATAAATCATCAATGCGGCTCAAGTCTTTGCTAGAGGATGAACATGCAAGAGCATTCATACTCAAGTAGTTTGATAGTGGTTGCTTAATTATTGATTGGATGGTGTTAGTGTCAGACATCGGAAGTGTCGAGGAGGTGCCGGTCTCAATGTCCCCGAGTCTGATCGTGACAGCTCGTTCATAAACGAATGCACGCGGGCGGTGGGAGCTCACACCGTGCCGCGCTTGCCACTCTACCGCTTGACCGAGGCGAACAAACCGGTTTGGAGAGGCCTGCCTCGTCACCCAACCCCCCACTACACAAACACGCCGCTCTGAACATCGCTCACTCAAACACACGCTAATGTCACGCAGTCTCACACATATTCCACTCACTCACACCAAACAACCAACAACTACGGCAAACGGCATTACCCATCACGTAATGCTGATAGGAATTCACCCCAACCCTGGACCCTCCATTCCAACCGCCACCCTCTCAGGACTACGCAATAACATGACACGGGCAGCCCTCGGGGTTCCCCCAGAGACCTGGGAGCTGCTCAAACAATTAGGGATACACAAACAGCAAAACACACGGGGCTGCAGAGGAGGAAGAAGCCGCCGGAATACGACTCGTTTGTCCTCTGCTGCAACGGGATTTCAACCTGCCAAGCACAGGGCGGCTGTCAAGTGGCGGTGACGTCACCATGGCGCCTGTGCCATGCCATATACACCTTGAGGCCACTGAAGTGTCGAAGGCTCGCCGACAGGAGGTCACAGGACAGACCCAGGTGTCATGGGCTGCCTGACCGAGATCACTGGCAGATGCCCCACCTGTGCTACCCACTGTGCCAACTCTATCTGCGTCTCACCCAGATGCCAATCCACTCTAATCATCGCGGTGAAGTATGGTCAAACAATCCTCGCTGTGACAAACGTAGCTTGGGAAGGCCTTCACTCAGCAGTGATTTGACGACGTGCCATACATTTTTCGTAAAATTAAATATTTCTTAAATTGCCGGGAGTAAGCGAAGCTTTTTCGCTATCTGCCATTTTGACTCTAGGCCAAAGAGAGTGGTAATTAATTGATTGTAGAAATAAGTGACGATTAAACAACCAGACATGTTTAATTATAAAACTATTTACAAACTGCCTTAATTAGGCTCCATGTGCGACTCTACTGATATCCGTTTGCAGTGTGGAATTTTGCAATACTCAAATTCTTCGGTATCTCTGTTTGCCAGTGGTGCTCGTTTCGAACGGTCGTCCCTGGACCAGCGTTGACAACGCATCTCTGCTCCAGGCTAAACTTAAATAATTGATTCGTAATAATAATAAATGCTATTTATAACGCGCCTCGCCCATTCGTTCAATGTCGACGGCATTCGAAGAGAGAACGATTCAGGGACGCGAAGGAAACCGCAGAGAGACAGAGCGAAGGCAGCCACGCAGCCAGCCGGCGCCAACATTTGCCAGACACCACGTCTTAAATATTATGATGTTATCGGCCAATTAATGAGTTTTTTTCGTGAGAAGAAATCGGAGAGCCTGGAGGAAGCCCACGCAGAACAGATGTAGAACACACAAACTCCACACAGAAAGGTGCCTGAGGTGGGACTCGAACCGCCTCGGGCAGCACCTTCGTTCCGTGAGGCGCAGATGTTACCACAATGCCTCCCAGCCGCCCCGATTATAGAAATGTACCAATTACAGAAATGCACTTAATTAATTTAATTACGCATTTGAGAGGTGGTTATTGAGCAAAAGGAGGAGATGCACCCGGCAGTGTATCTTTTAATAAACGCATTCATGTTAATGGGACCGCAAACCATTAAAAATGCAACACACTCCACGCTCGCGCAATCTGTTGTTCTCCGGCTAATCCAAACAAATTGGGACTTGGCCCCCAAGAATAAGTTTCGAAAATTAGTTGGCAGAGAAACGATGCAACTGCTTACAGCCCCTAAGCTATGGTGGTCATTTCTGGCATCCCGAATTCCACCGAGGCCAGATGCTCATGCCATTATTTTCTAATTGTTTTATTCAGACCTTTGTTTAAAGCCACTCAAAATCTAACGATGCTGTCGTCTGTTTATTATCAACAATACATCGACGTGTCCTAGCGAAGCGGAAATCTTGCAATCGCGAGTGACGACCACAGCTAGTTCGGGATGCCATGCAACACGTTACGATACGATGTTTAGATTTTGCAGCGCGATGGCACGTTGAGTAGCGCTGCCGCCTCACAGCAAGAAGGACCCTGGTTCCAATCCCGGCTCGGGTGCCTTACTGCGTGGAGTTTCCACGTTTTCCCCATGTCAGCGTGGGTTGTTCACCGGGTACTCCGGTTTCCTACCAAATTCTAAACACGTGCTGCAGCCCAGGGTTAATTGGCCTGCTGACTACATTTTTTACACGTAATTAGAAAAATTATGCAGTCACAGAATTGCCGCGGCATCAATTACTCTGAAATTAATGCAATGGAATACGGCAATTTAATTTGAGGACAGCTATTTATTTACGGCTTTAAATGTTGCATTTGTTATTCTGCGAGTACTTCGTCGAGAAACAAACTAATTGCCATCCAGTCATTTTCGAAACCGCTTGTCCTGGTGAGGGTCGCGGTGGCAGCAGTCCAAGGAGAGTGGACCAGACGTCCCTTTCCTCAGCAACAGATTCCAGCTCTTCCTGAGGCGTTCCCAGGCCAGCCGAAGGATATAATCCCTCCAGCGTGTCCTGGGTCGGCCTCTAGGTCTCCGCCCAGTGGGCCGTGCCTGGACTACCTCCCGAGGGAGCCTTCGGGGGGGCATCCTAACCAGACGCCCGAATCACCTCAAATGGCTCCTCTCAATCCGAAGAAGCAGCGATTCTACTCTGAGGTTGTCCCGGATTTCTGTGCTAATTGCGAAATGTAAAATGAGCTACGGTAATCACGATGTAACATATTTTCTGGCAAACGAACAATATGATTATCGTGGATTTTACACAGCATGATTATCGAAGTTTGTCCATGACACCTGCACCCTTGCCTTTGCGTTCTCACCCAGTTAAATAAAACGACATTTAAACTACGCGAAACAGTGGATTTTTCCACAGCCCGCGCGCCCCCCAATGGGGGCGCGCGGGCTGCAGCTCCCTGTGTTTTACGTATTTATTTAGCTTTAATTTGTTGTACATTTGTCACTTTCCATCTGCTCCTTTTCTCTTTGGTTGGTGGTTTGTTTCTGTGTAACTTTGGTGTTTGTTTTGTTGTCTGCCATGCTCTTATTGCTTGTTTTTTGTTGTCTGTTTTGCACGGCCTACTCCTGGCCCAGACCTGCCCTGCCTAAACTCGCCTCGTGGTGTCGCGTATGGAAGTTGTGTTTTGTTGTTGTGGGTGCCTGCGGTTTTTTTTTTGCTGTTGCGTGTTCTTGTGCTTCAATGTTGATTGTTTAATTTGCATTGGCGTTGTTTCCCCCTCGTGTCTGTCTTTCTGTCTTCCTGTCTCTGTGTCCCTGTGTCTCTCCCTGTTGCTCACCCTCCCTCCCTGTCTCCCTCCGTGTTTGTCTTCAAGGAAGTGACGGCCATCTTAGGGGACGCTGGTAGAATGTTGCCGCTCTTAAGATTGCCAGTTTCACGACCTTTCAGTATATTCGAAGTAGCCTTAATCATTTATTTTCTGTTGCTTTGGTTTTTATTGTTTTTTCTTCGTTGTTGGCATGTCGTCCTCTTCGCGGCCCTTGTGCAGCGCTTTGTGACCCTCGGGTGAAAGGCACTATATAAATTGAAATTATTATTATTATTATCTGCGTCTCACAGAAAGGAAGTCCTGCCCAAGGTGGTTCGATTCCCGCCTTGTGGCACCTTTCTGTGTGGAGTTTATGTGTTTCCCCCCCCTGTTCTGCGTGGGTTACCTCAGGGTACTCCGGTTTCTTCCCACAACTGCAAAACACTCACGAATGAATTGGCCGATAACATTGTAAGAAATCATAATATATCGGGTGCAGTGTCTGGCGGGTTGGCGCCGGCTGACCGTCTAGCTGACCCCCCTCCCCCCGTGGTTTCTTCGCGCCCCCGTATCCATGTCTCATCCAAGAGCGGGCATGGAATTTGCGTGGCACATGATACTTTGTTTCATCCACCTGTAATGACCTATGATCAGACGGAAGTGACCGCGTCATCCCCGCCCTACGGAGAATGATGTAATGAGGAAACCAGTTCAAGTCGACGTCGGTCCTTACACACCTAATTTAAACACCAAACCCGTAGCAAATTCACACACCCGCCAGTAAAGTTTGGACATTCACACAACACTCGAGAAAAAAATAAAATAAAAACATATTCACATTTAAAGTTGACTTTGAGAAATAAGCCTGGGAGAGAGCGTGAAACAAAACCCAAAATACGATACGAAACAATTTCGAACATGTGTAATGTAATTTAATGGACAATTACTTTTCTGAAAAATAATCATCAATCTTGTGTTTGCGCGGGGCACGAGTCGGAGGTTGGGACTGCGCCAGTTCCACGGCTGCTGCAAAAAGTCAGGCTCGCTGGGAGCCTCGATGTGCCTTGGGCTCCGATAATTACCCTCCACAATAACATGACGGTAATTAAAATACCATTGGCGATTAATAATACAGCTCGCGTTTTGTAACGTATTTTTTTCCAATTCTCTTCACGGCGTTATGTCGCATTACTTATTTAGTTGTTCGGGATTTTTGAGAGCGGCGTTTGCCGTACTCTTGATTGTTTTGCTTAATCCGTGCGGTTGTTGTTGTTTGCCAGGAATTCCGCTCGCGGAGCTTGCACACTCGCTGGGTATTTTCTGCTGTGATAATAAACGTCTGTCTCTCTGTCTGTTACACCGGGATAGCCTTGATTCGCGTTGGAACGATCGGCTAAAAGTGTGTGTCGTTTGTTTTCAAACGACACTCGGTAAGGGAAATGGCCTAAACAGCTCCGTGCAGGACCCCACTGAACACGAGACTCGAGGTTAGGTTACTGCTTTTCTGGATGAACACAGGACGTTCTCTCGTGAAAAATGTGCAAACCACATTTCCTGGAGAGAATATTAATTCGCCCTACTTGCTTTACTGCCTCCTGTTGATGCGTTGCATTTAGACCCTGTAACATTTGAATGTGTGTCATAAAGTTACACTGTGTTGGCATGCTCCCACAGTGTCATCGTGAAGCACACTACGACCTGGGCCTTCCCCAGGTCGACTCGGCATGAAACGAGAACCTGGCGCCGTGTGGAAACGGCCGGCTATGACAATGACCACAGCACCGCCTTGTGGGCCGCGTCGGCCTTAATGAGTGCTCGCAAACAGCACTTGCCCCAACTATCTGTCAAAGGCAATATAATAGGGGATCCTGGTCTTTGTGCTGACCAAGCCTACAGTGCTGAAGCGAGCCCAAAGGGACACAAACTTTCTGGGAAAGCCGATGTTCCAGCCGTCACGTCACAAATAACGCTTTGCACCCACAACAGTCCCCAGGAGCAATTAGGATCTCCTTTTTTTTTCTTAGTTTTTACGTCTTTTTTTTAAGTCTGGCTTGCTTCAAGTTTGGCAGCACATCACAAACAGACAGGTGCGTTAGAAGAAAAAAAAAACTCAGAAGTGCACACTGACAGCATTGTGCTCCCTTCCGCTGTTACATGTCTTGAGATCGTCAAATACAAAGAGTAATAATGCACATCAACATGGGCAGTGTCCAGTTAAAAATGAAACGGTACGTGTGGGGTTTGTACAGGCAGCCTGCGACCGGCAAGTGCAGCGAATTAATGGCACCTGAATGAGGCGCGCTTCGTAATGTATTACCTTTAATTATTCATGCGCGAATCTAATTTTTGGTTCAGACACTGGTGATTTTCATCGTTGAAAATTGATTTCCTTTAAAATGAATTAATGTTGAAAGTACATCTATTCACAAATATATTCATCAAGTTGTCCTCAGAATTTAATTAGGATTGTACGATTTTTTTTTTAAATCATCAGTTTTTTTTTTTGCTAAATTGAACAACGTTTAGCCCCTGTGGATCCAGAAAGACATCCTTTTCCTCTAACATCCGCGAGTGGAAAATCCTCAAATGATTCGGCACGGTGATGATCTTTTTATAATGTGTCTTAAAATATAACGTGTCTTTAAATAATGCTGTAATTCCAAACAAAATCAGGTTGCGTACCTTTAATCTAGCTCCGTGCCGTCGGCCCAACAAAGTATCGAGGCAAATAAAAACTTTATTCCTGGAGGGTCTCACTCATTCATTAATTCAATGTCATCACCGTAAGCCTACATATTTTCACGTGACCCAACCTAAACGAGCTTTGTTATGTTTAACATCGGTCACGAAAGCCTTCAAGTTGTATTATTACTATTTATTATCCTGTGTGTGGCCCAGCGCAGAGCCTGCATAGTGTGGAATACAGACAGCGAATTGACCCGGAGCACATTTTCCCCTCTACAGACTCCATACACGCCGTTACAAAGAGCGCTTCGCTCTTGTGAAATGCGGCGTGCAATGTTTTGCACAAATAAGGGGATGAGAGGACAGGCTTAGTACTCTTGAGTGAGCCTCCATTTATTGCATTGTTGCTCAAAACACATCCCGAAGGGACAGGTTGGAAGCAGCGACTTGAAAGTCTCGGAGCCGGGGGGGCCGCTGGTAATTTGGCGAACGCACCCGCAATCTTCAAGGGTGTTTGACTGACATTCCCTTCATGCCTCTCTCTCGTAGCACCGTCTTCGACGTGTTGTCGGATTGGTGCCGCGTGTTGTTCAGTTAGGCGTCCGACGATTCCCTCCGCGAGCAAAACCGCCTGGCTGCCCCTTCCGGCTCTCTGCACTTTCCTCGCTACGCCTCTGAGTCGTTCTCCCGTCGATTGAGTACCTTCGACAGTGAATGAATATGTGCGTGTTATCCATCCATCCATCCATTTCCTGAAACCACTTAATCCCGTACAGGGTCGCGATGAGCCGCAGCCTATCCCGGCAGACACTGGGCGCAAGGCAGGGGGATACCGAGGATGGGACGCCAGTCCATCGCAGGGCACCTTGGGCAATTTTTACTCAGTAGGCAAATTAACCTGGCAGCATGTCTTTGGACGGTGGGAGGAAACCGGAGTGCCCGGCGAAAACCGACGCGGACATGGGGAGAACATGCAAACGCCACACAGAAAGGCCCCCGAGCTGGGATTCGAACCCGGGTCCTTCTTGCTGTGAGGCGGCAGCGATACCCACTACGCCACCGTGCCGCCCCTGTGCGTGTTATAAATGTAAAATTATTATTAATTGATCGACGCTGGGCAGCGAGCTGAGACCCCAGCCGTTCTCGACCGTCGGTGGGCCGCGAGCGCCACCTAGTGGGCCGTGGAGACCAGCCCCCCAGTGGGCCTTGAGGTGCACAAGGTTGAGAACCCCTGGGTTAAACGAAATGTGGTATACGCTAAGGGGAGATCTGGCACAACGCAGTAGAAACCCTCTCTAACGTTGGCCTAAAGCTCACTGACAGCTAACCTTCGTCGACGACACTTTGGCGTTTAGGGGGAAACATATATTCATAATAGGTGACGTATCGGGTAATGGCCCTTCTTCATAGCACGCACATGGAGATGCCCGTAGAGAGAGATTGAGTGGACGATGTTATGGGAGGGAACCGTAGAACCCGGAGGAAACCCACGCAGAACCAGGGGGAGAGAACACACAATCTCCACGTAGAAAGGCGCCCGAGGTGGGAATCGAACCAGCACGGGCAAGACCTTCTTTCTGTGACACGCGGATGTCACCGCTGAACGGCCACCCCTCCGCCCGTTGTTGTTGCATTACTTAACCGCGATTGATTTTGAGATTCACATCTCATTTCCGGAGGGCGGGTTTCTCTCCGATAGGACGGCAGCAGTAGATCAGTGACATTTCAAATTTACGGACAACAAGGGTGCATTATTAAAATGGAATGGCGTACCGCAATTAATAACGCACGGGGCTGAGCGGGCGGGCCGGTTAGGCGTCATCGTTATTTACGCGGCCGCGATGTCCCTCCGTGCTTCTGTTTGTTCCCCGTGTAGCGTCCAGAGGCGCCTGCAGATCCCCGATCCGAGTTGAACGCGGAGCGAATGCAAAATCGTTATCCGCGTCGCTGCCTCCTCAGCCAGCGGCACGATGGGAATTCCGCAACGGCACGAAAACGCGATTGCAAGGCCGCCCCTCGTTTTTGCAGGGCTTGCCTGCGTTCGATTCCTGGATTGGGTGGCGTTTCCGTGCGCATTTTGCGCGTTCTCTCCCTGTGTCCGCGTGGGTTTTTGCCGGGCACTCCGGTTTCCTTTCACCGTCCAAAGAGACATGCTGCCAGTTTAATTGGCGTACTGAATAAATTTCCACAGACGCCCTTCGATGGACTGGCGTCCCATCCTCGGTGTTCCCCTGCCTTGCGCCCTGTGTCTGCCGGGATAGGCTCCGGTTCACCGCGACCCTGTACAGGATTAATAATAATAGCATTTATAGAGCGCCTCTCACCCAAGGGTCGCAAAGCACTGCACAAGGCTGTGGAGAAAACGGCATGTCAACAACATCAAGACAGATTAACTAAGAGTCAAGCAATAGTGATAAATTATAGGACATAGGACATAAAGACAACAGATGTTCCCGAGCAAACGCAGATCGGGGGAGAGAGAGAGAAAGAGCCAACGTCTCGGCATGGCACCACTGACCCGCACCAACAGTCCAAAGTCCAAGCCAGAGGAAGGAATAAATGTTCCCGTGAAGGCGCAGGTAGGAAGAGAGCCAACATCCTGGCACGACAGCATTGAGCCGCATCAGTAGTCATAACCGGAGGGTTAGGGTTTCTGAAAATGAATGGATGGAACAGTTGAACATTGCGACGGGATGTTGACCCGGCCGTGACCTTTGTCGCGACATCACGCGCGGACAAAAAACGACGGACCGACGTCTCTGGGGCGACTGTGTGGGGGGGGTCGCGTCCGTCGCTCCTCCGCCGTGTCGCCTCCGGTCGAGCGGCGCAAGAGGTTATTGACAGACGCCCGAGGCTGTGTACGTTTGGGAACGGGGATTTTGTGAAACTCCTGAACCCTACCAACCGCTGGGAAAAGGGGGGTGAGGGTGGCGGGTGGCGGGGGAGGAGGGAGGGAGGAACACAACAACAAAAAGAGAATGAAAAAAAACCCCGTCCGTTAAATGAACAAGGCTGGGAAAAAAAAAAAACGACGCGCGACAAGGTTCAATGCCACCGGACGAAACCGGAGACCTTTGTGTAATGGATTTTGGGTGCCTTACACGGTTAAATGTCATAGTTCAATCTCAGCAGGAGTAATGCACAGCCCCTCTTTAGAACTCGGAAGGTCAGCTCAAAGCTTTTTGTGCGCTGGCTTTAAAGGGGGGGGAGAGGAAAAAAAATGAATTTGTAGTGGGGGGAATTTTCCGCCCCTCCTCTCTGCCCTCGCAACTTTGTGCGAGCGTTACATTTGCGGGAGCGTGTAACAATCGCGACGATGATTTAAAGCCCCCGTAAATAAATAAATAACGCGCTGCTGTGCGGGAAACGCATGGGGGCTCCATCAGATCACATGGTGATGTATGAGATGTGGATTTCTGCACATTGGTCCCCTGATACAGCCCGGCCTAATCCACGCGATGGACCAATTCCGGCTTGTGTTCCCCTGCACGTGTGTGGTTGTGTGTGTGTGTGTTGTTATGTGCGTGTGTGGTTTTGTGCGGTTGTGCGGTGCGGCATCAAGGTGCACCTGACCTGGCACAGGCGCCGCCGTGGTGACGTCACCGCCACTTTGGTGGCAAACTGTGGTTGTTGTTGTTATCGTTGTTTGTTGCGTGGCTGCGTTTGTTTGTTTGTCTTTGTAGTGCAGCCATATAGTGCGCAGCGCTGCAAACCCGGCCACCCGAGTTTAATTCCCGCTCACGGCCAGCACCAATCACGAATTTCCGACCCTGTTCTGGGCTTCTCCGAGGTCGAGTCAGTCTGGTGCGGTGTGTAAACATCGCCACTGGGGAGACAAAAGCGGCTGGGCGTAGTGCAGGCCACCCACCCACCCACTCGTGTGCCGTTCTGACCTTGACAGGAGTTCGCGAACAGCACTTGACCATTCAGTCTGTTAAGGCTATACGGAGAGCGGTGATGGGGGGGAGTGGGAACTTTATCTTTGCATTTATCGAGGATCGGTGGACGAGGTGTACTTCTGCTCCGAGGGTCATTTACCTCCCGTCGCGTTACCGCGCGGCGCTCGCGGGCACACGGGGAATTCAAACCCATTTCGAGGATTCGAAATGGCCTCGCGCGTAACCGATCGATATTAATTGCCCGGTGGAAGGGAGAAACAAAAAAATATATATATATAAAATAACGAAATATAAAAAAATTAAATTGCGTTATGGCGCAACTCGCGTGTCCTTGTTAATTGCTCGCGAGACGGCGGAACGGCACTCTCGCGATGAAGCGCCGCTTCGTGCGGCCGTGCGATCTCTACCGCAGATAGGGCTTGTGCTAAATCAGGTTAATTAGTCTTCGCGCTGAGAGGGGGCTTTCGATGCCCGCTGCCAACGCGTGGATCTGCGGGCGGAGGCTCAGGGCGTTTCCAGCGCAGCAGCGCTGCAATTGCACGCCGACCTTGACAGGCGGAATAAGGCTAATAATAATACGCAACGGAAAGTGAGGCGTACGCAAAGAAGCGCGGAGAGATGCCATCCGTCCATTTTCAGAAACCGCCTAATCCTGTACGGGGTCGCGGTGAGCCGGAGCCCATCCCGGCAGACACAGGGCGCAAGGCAGGGGAACACCGAGGATGGGACGCCAGTTCATCGCAGGGCGCCTGGGGACATTTAGTCCGTGCGCCAGTTAACCTGGCAGCGTGTCTTTGGACGGCGGGAGGAAACCGGAGCGCCCGGCTGAAAACCCACGTGGACACGGGAAGAACATGCAAACTCCACACAGAAAGGCCCCCGAGCCAAGATTCGAACCCGGGCGTTTTTGCTGTGAGGCGGCAGCGCTACCCACTACGCCACCGTTCCGCGCGGAGAGATGCGTTGTTGGAACATTACTTGCTGGAGGGGCAGGCACGGTGACGCGGTGAGTGTCGTTACGGCCACGCAGCAAGAACGTACCCGGGTTCGAGTCCCTGGCTCGGGCGCCTTTCTTTGTGGTGTTTTCATGTGCTCCCCCGTGTCCGTGTGGGTTTTCGCCGGGTACTCCGGTTTACCACCCGCAGTACAAATACATGCTGCTGCCGAGGTAATTTGTCCAAAGTTGTCCGCAGTGCCCTGAGATGTCGTAACGTGCTGGCTCCTCCCCGCCGGACAACTGTTGAAAAGAGCTACATAGCTCGACAGCTCCTTCCAATTTAGATAAAAACTGACTGACTGAAGCGTTTGAAGGCAAAAGGGGCCCCGACTAAATATGAATCGCAGAGTCGAGCGATCTTCATCTCTCCATCTCCCTCGCGAAACGTCGCAAGGCAGATGGAGATCGCTCGACACGGCTAGCCCGGAAAGAACAACTCTGAAGAGCAACCATCATGAATCGAGCCGTCTTCTTCTTTGCGATTC
>JAZEWU010000048.1:3053279-3075970 GCA_036362915.1 Geotria australis | reverse complement strand
TTTATAGCGCGCCTTTCACCCGAGGGTCACAAAGCGCTGCACCCCCCCTGTCCTGCGTGGGTTTTTCTCCCAGGTTCTCCGAGTTTTTTCTCCAACATATAAAACGCACTCGTGAATAAATTTGGCCGATAACATTATAATACTGTATATAGGAAGCAGTGTCTGGCGGGTTGGCGCCGGCTGACCACCTGGCTGACTCCCCCCCCTCTCTGCGGTTTCCTCGCTACGTCTCCGTACCCGTGTCTCTTCCCTGACAAGACGTGGAATTTGCGCGACGCGTTGTAAATATCATTCTTATCTTGGTGCGATGGTTGGCACATTGGACTTTTGGTCGACACTTTGATTTAGTATCCTGGTACGCATGTGAAGGAGAGGGCAGGTTTCATAAATCCCACTCTCTGCTAAATTTTGCCCCACTGAGAAGAATGTATGGCTTCACCGAGGTAAGCTGATCTGCACAACGTGCGGTGGGGTAAAGTGTGAGTACCGACACCTATTCCGTTACGTGCAGAGGTGAAAGTAAGGCAGCGCGGTCCGGTAAAAAATCCGAAGAAGCATTCAGTTGGAGGCATAGCCAGGTTCATGAATGGCCCAGCTGAAGGCTGTGTTTTTTTATACGTGTCCTACTACACTGTATTCTATACATCTTAGTACACGTGTGTTACATATCTGCAGTGGTGTACGTCTGTGTTCTTAACGAGAGATGGTATTTTTTTCCGCACATTCCGAAGTGGGATTGCTCGCCTCTAGGCGCGTCTTTCAATTCGCATTTGAAGTTCAGCTATTAGTCAGCGTGTCTCGTATCACGCATTCTAAACTCTTCAGCCTAATGAACGGTTTATTGCTGCAGTACTGCACGTGTGGTTATGTAGATCTAGTCCACATTCATTCAGAGACCTGGCGATGCCTCCAACGCGGGAGCAGGCGAAACGTCGCGTGTGCAGAAGAAGCAGGCGAGATAAGGAACACTCGACACGGCAATCCCGAAACAACAGCTACGGAGAGAAATCCTCACCGTTTTCCACGTCTCGCGTCCGTTCCGCTGCCGACGGAAATCGTGCGGAGAGTGACCGAGTTAAGCGCTGCCGCGATTAGTAAGCAGGGAGCGTTGCGCGGGGAACCACAGAGGAGACAACAACAACCGGCCACACGCCCACAGATGGCATCTTCGCTCATTTGTGCCTCGGAATCCCGCCTCGGGCATCTCTGCGCGTGACATCTGCGTCACTCACAACTGGCGTGTGCACGTCTCACCTGGATTTAACGGTCTAATAGGGGGAGAAGTGTCTGGAAATCCGTTAAATCTGGATCTTTATATGATGATATGCACGGTGGCGCAGTGGGTATCGCTGCCGCCTCACAGCTAGAAGGTGCCGAGTTCGAATCCCCGGTTTGGGGGCCTTTCTGTGTGGAGGTTGCATGTTCTCGCCGTGTCCGCGTGGGTTTTCGCCGGGCACTCCGGCTTCCTCCCACCGTCCAAAGACATGCTGCCAGGTTAATTGGACTACTGAGTAAATTTGCCTCAGGTGCCCTGCGATGGACTGGCGTCTCATCCTGGGTATACCCCTGCCTTGCGCCCTGTGTCTGCCGAGATAGGCTCCGGCTCACCGTGACCCTATACAGAAATAAGTACTTTGTGACCCTCGGGTGAAAGGCGCTATATAAAATGCTGTTATTGTTATATATATAGACACACGCAACTTAAGACACGTGTGCCGAATATAAGAACCTCAGAGTGCAGGGGCAACTCGAGTAGCGCGGTGCATCCGTTAAAATCGAGTTTACGACTCTGTGTATGCATATAATGACTTTGCATCACTTTCAGGCGATAATTAGCTTACACCTGCCCAACCAATTCAGCCCAGGGGCTGAGATGATCGAGTTAGCCACCGTCCTAATTCGATTTCCCACCTCCAAAGGGAATTCCAGCGCCGGCGATAGGCGTCAAATGATGGGGGGGAGGGAAAGCGATGAGGCGAGAGGTGGGAGGCGAACGTGATGACTGGAGATCGTGCCTGCGGAATGGATGAACGCTTCATCCATCCATCCATTGTCAGAAACCGCTTAATCCCGTAGAGGTCGCGGTGAGCCGGAGCCTATCCCGGCAGACACAGGGCGCAGGGCAGGGATATACCTAGAATGGGACGTCAGTCCATCACAGGGCACCGGGAGCAATTTAGTCCCTCCATCCATCTATCCATTTTCAAACCCGCTCGTCCTGGTGAGGGTCGCGGTGGCAGCAGTCCACGGAGAGTGGACCAGACATCCGCAGGCCAATTAACCTATGCGGCATATATTTGGACCGCGAGAGGAAACCGGAGCTCCCGGCGAAAACCCACGCGGACACGGGAAGAACATGCAAACTTCACACAGAAAGGCGCCCGAGCCGGGATTCGAATCAGGGGACCTTAGTGCCACCCTAGGCACGAACTCGCATGCGTTAATCAAGCGGCCGCGATATGAAAACAGAGACAAACATCCATCCATTAAACAAGGCGGCGCAGAGAGACGTAACGTTGATCTTTTTGTACAATTAATTAAACTCGCGGACCGACACGACACGATACTCGGCGCACGTAGCGAATGTGTTTCCACTAACTTTACCCACATGGATTACAGACTTTAAAGCTCCTTATGAGTAGAATAATAATAATAATAACCCTGTTCCCTGTGGCATGCCTATTTATTGTCGGGGGTTAGCAAGGGTTAATTGAATTAACGTGCACGAGCCGGGCGGGTGCTGTTTGCACATATAGATGCGAGCGGCGTCTGTCTGGCCATGGATATGTGCGCGCGGTGCATTTTAATTTTATTTACATCAGCTGTGGCGAGCCGCGCTGGCCACAGATGTTTTAACAGCATCACAACACAGCATGGGCGGCACGGTGGCACGGTGAGTAGCGCTGCCACCTCACAGAAATAAAACCCCGGGTTCGAATACCGGCTCGGGGGTGCCTTTCTGTGTGGAGTTTGCATGTTTTAACCCCGTGTCCGCGTGGGTTTTCGCCCGGCTCTCCAGCTTCCTCCGACAGTTCCAAGACATGCTGCTACATAGGTTAATTGGACTGCGGACTAAATGGTCCCCGGTGCTCTGTGATGGACTGGCGTCCTATTAAGGAGATAGCCCTGCCTTGTGACCTGTGTCTACCGGGATAGGCTCCGGCTCACCGCAAACCCTGTACAGGATTAAGCGGTTTCTGACAATGAGATAAGATGAGAGATGAGGAACGCTCGATACGGTTATCCCGAATGAACAGCTTTCGAGAGCAATTCTCATACATCGAGCCGTGACAACCAACATCAGCACCGAGCGCCAAGCAGTAACCACGCATCTTGTCAACACGACTGATCGATCGTGAAATAATCGTGGAATTGTCCGTATACCAAACGTCGCTCAGCCAGCCCCTCCCCATACCGTGCAATTGCCCCCATGGTTAGAGGGTTACATAAACTTCCCCTACCTCCATCCCTTTTGTCGGTTGCCTATATGACCGGTCAGTTTCCACATGCGGCGATTAAAACACCTGATGATGCCTCTAACGCGGGTGGCGAGGGAGAGAGGGAGTGCGCTCAGTGACACGGCTATCCCGAAAACAACAGCTCTGAAGAGCAACCATCAACGGTTAAGAGCGTTAGTGGCCGCCGTGCCTCCACCTCGTGCACCGCTGCAGCCTTCACAGCGGTTTCGCCGACAGCACTTTCCCCCAGCAGACCGTGCGGGGCCGGCCGTGTGATCTTTATCTTTGTCTTTTTGTTTTTTTACGAGCGCTCCGAGAGAGCGCCGGGCTTTATTTAGGCAGCTGATGTGAACACCTTGACTTTGAGTGGGCGCCGGATGGCGGACCAGATTTATGGGCCACCCGCTTGCCATCACCAAAACGCGGACCATGGAAATAATAACTCACCCAAGCAATTCCCAACCCCCGTGGATGGGTCGCCTGTCAGGGAGCGAGGGAGCCGAGAGAGAGAGAGCAGGCATTGCGAGCCCTCTGCACAAGGGTTAGTCACCCACGCTGCACCGGGCCAGATGAGCAATGACTTACGGGCCTCCTATGCAAACAAGATACAGTCCGTGGCTTTCATTTATTTTCCCGTCCGCCCCCTTTCCCCCTGCCCCCGCCCCTGCAACCGGCCATACCACCCGTGTGGCCGAGTAACGTCACGATGTACCACTGGCAGTCATCGACCTGTCTACATTGAGTGGACGGAAGAATCCCTCGGGAGGGGGGTCTCAGTCAGTTTGTATTTAAGCTGCAAGGAGCCGTCGAGCTGTGTAGCTCTTGTTAACGGTTGTCCAGCGGGGAGCGGTAAGAGAGTTGCAAACGTCTCAGGGCACCGGGTGCAGTTTAGGTCAGGACAATTAACCTAGGCGGCGTGTTTTCTGACTGTGGGAGGAAACCGGAGTGCACGGCGAAAACCCACGCGAACACGGGGAGAACGTGTAAACTCCGCCTAGAAAGGCGCCCCAGGCAGGGATCGAACCGCCACGGGCAGGACTTTATTTCTGTAAGGCGCGGATGGTACCACTGCGCCACCCATGGCAATCATAGTAATATAATTACAAAAGAATAATGCTCTTTCATTTATACAGGAGGAGGGTTATTTTACACAGTACATATCTGTGTACGTATTTATGTTACAGAGTACGGACAGGTGTATCGTTTAATAGGAAACAGACGCAGAAAACACAAACTCCGCACAGAAGAGCACCAATGCCTCAATCATTCTTCTCCTCAAAACAGGATGAATGAATGAACCACTGTAAATCATTGCGGCGCCACTATCCAATGAAGAAGGGCCGTTGCCTGTAACGTTGCCTGTAAGAGTCTTCTCTCTTTGACGGCAGTGTTATTGATCAATGTGCCGAGTTGTTTTGCCTTATCCCTATGGCTCTGTTATTCCACGTGTGTATAAATCGTGCTCAAAGGTCATTGGGGAGAGAATAATGAAAGATTTAGAGGCCAAACAGCCACACACGAGCAAACTAGGTTTAGGGATGCCTTCATCCACATACACTGTCAATACGATTGAGGACAGGATTAATGAATATCAAATACCGTTGTGCCGAGGCTTTATAGACTATGAAAGGGCATTTGACTCGGTGACAATCGATTCAAGCATTCAAAATTTCACAACCCCCCAAAAAATATATATCTAAAAACAATGATGGAAATTTCACAATACAATGCACGGATAAAATAAACGGGTAGAAATAATTAAAAAAAACATTTTTTTTTTTACTAAATTGAAAAAACAACTACACTTGAGATTGCCTGAGATAAGAAGTAAAATAAAATAAGATGAATCACACAAGGAGAGGCGCTTTCACCACAGGTGCTCAGGGTGGATTGGGAAAATGTTGTGCCAAAAACATGATTTCAGAAATAAAGGCGCAACCATAAAGATAGAAACTTTAAGCCATCTCCGGTTTGTTGATAACATATTAAATTGTTGATAACATATTCACGATAACAACTAGGGCGGCACAGAGGTGCACTACGTAGTGCTACCGCCTCACAGCAAGAAGAACCTAGGTTCAATTCCCGGCTGAGGTGCTTTTTTGTGTGAAATTTGCATTCTCTCTCCGTGTCCGCGTGGGTTTTCGTCGGGTACTCCTGTTACCTCCCACAGTCCAAATACATGCTGCTTAGGTTAATAGCCCTGATTAAACTGTCCCTGATACCCTGCGATGGACTGGCATCCTATCAAAGGTAGAGTCCTGCCTTATGCCCTGTGTTTTCTGGGATAAGATCTGGCTTCACCACGTCTCGACAGGCTTTTGCAGGCACTGTTATAGAACGAATAAAAATATCAACTAGTGTAAATGAACTAGGCGAGCGATTGAACAACTTGATAAAAGTGGTCGAGCCGTTCGGTTCATGAAAAATATGACCAAATCAAAAGCCATCCGACAATATCCGTTGGAAGTCGACAACTCGATAACACACCCATGGTGAACCAGCAGCAGTTGTATTAAGTATATATGTGCACCAAAGCAGGCTGCAGTGATTTCGCAAAACTTAACCCAATAGAGAAAAAGCAAAATCCCATTTTCGCAGCAGAAAAAGGCTGAAAAGTTGGAACAAATTCTGACAAAGTGCACGAAGAAAGGCAAGAAAGCCACATGCTGTGAATTCCATCGAGAGACGGAAAAGGTAACACGTGGAGTAGAGAACACACTCGATCGAGAGGCAGCATGTTGGCCGTTGACAAAGGCAAGTGTATGAGCACCTTTTTTGCCAATGTACAGATAATGTTAAAAAATATATGTGCAAAGACATGGTGCAAGCCTGGACAAGCCTTGGCCAGCGGAGCCAGGTGAGGGTGGGGGCGAGTGACGCGTCACCCCCCGCCCTACGGGGAATGATGTAATGGGGGCTTTTCCCTCCGCCCCTTAGTGTTTAAGGGGATTATGGCTGCTAAAGATAGTTTAAAGGGGGGTGACGTTAGAGGTGACATCAGATGCCTTTGCATGATATAAGGCGGGCGCCCAGGTACGGTTGGAGAGTCTTGTGAGGGGAAGTCCTGAAGGAGGTTCTGTGTGAGAAGTCCAGAACGAGGTGTGCGTCCCGGATGCCGGTATGTTCCGGAGGCGTGCTGGCAGTGCCCGACCAGCTGTGTGAGCTAAGGAGCAGAGTGGAGCGCTCCACTGCTAGCTTGTAACTAAATGGCGTGCCTGTGAGCGGGGAGCTCGGTGATAGCAAGCTTGAGCGGTCGTAGTGACGGACTGCTGTTCATGTGAGAAGTCTTGCTGGTGAATTAAAAGACAATCTGCTTAGAAGCCTGTGCTTCGACCTTCATCTGTGGGGGGGGTTAGTCGGCGGCTCCTGGGTCACGCCGACCAACGTGTGCTCTTGTCTTCGTGGCGTTCGTATTGACGGACGGGAACGTGGTTAAAGACCCGACGGCTCATCCTGACACGAGAGTCGAGCCGTCCCTTACATATGCATGGTTTTACCTTTTCTGGCAATGAGACAAGCCAATGGTAGGCAGTAATAACATGAGCACCTCAAAGAAAGAAAGTCCTGCCCGAAGCGGTTTGGGTCCCACCACAGGCGCCTTTCTGTGTGGAGTTTGTGTGTTCTCTCCCTCTGTTCTGTGTGGGTTTCCTGTCGTGTTCTTCGGTTTTCTCCCTCAACTAAAAAAACACTTGGAAATGAATTGGCCCATAACATCATAATATATAGGAAGCAGTGTCTGGCCAGTTGGCGCCAGCTGACCGCCTGGCAGCCTCTCTGCGGTTTTCTGGCGTCTCTGTGTCTTGTCCATGACTAGGCGTGGAGGTTGTGCACGTTATAAATTATCTTGTTATTACTGATGATAATACTTTAGATTTCCACGGCAGCTTTCACCCAGAGGTCACCAAACACCTATCTCCCCTATACTAGAAATGTGTTGTGGTCTCAAATTACATTTTATAGGCTCTTGTTTTACATAACCCCACATTCGACCTGGTAACCTTTACGATCAACGGAACACTTCTGTCAATAAGACCGTGACCTTTAAACGCAATGTATATAATTAGCTGACGTTTCAGGCAATGGGCCTTCTTTATCGCACGTGAAAAAGGGTCATGCGACATAACGTTTTGATGTGCTATGCAGCTGAGCCACATTACATGCTTTTCATTCTAAGGTCACGCCGTTATTGAGAAATGTGTTCGAGTGTTTTTGTTGTTTGTGCCTGTGCACCACTATCCACGCGGAATGTAGACAATTTGTTTGACCGTTACAATGTCATTATGTAGGTTTCACAGATCGATGTGAGAGAATTTCTCTCAAGAGCAATCTTGCGGGATAGCTGTGTCGAGGGTTCCTCCTCTATCCTTTGAAGGAGGAGGCTATCCCGAAAGAACAAATACCCTCGAAATTGAATAAATATGTGCACGTAATAATATTCATTTATTTATTTATATGCATGTGCAACACTGTGATTATGGCTTACCTTATAATTATGGCTTACGTTATAACGCTGCAAAATTTAATGCTGTTGCATTACCTTCTGATTTTATACATTGTTTATGATGGTTAATTCGCGCGTTTGTTGTATCACAGGAATCCCACTTCCAGAGCTTGCAAGGTCACATTGTATTTTCTGCTGTAATAATAAACATCTATCTATCTATCATCACTCAGTTTCAGAAAGCCTCATAATGCCTCCAATGTTGGAGGTGAAACGGCGCGAAGGAGAGACGGGGAGCGCTCGACACGGCTATCCAGAAAGAACAGCTTAATAGAGCAATTCCCAAACACACAAACTCTGGAAAGCAATTCTCACGGGTGCAGTGGTATGTGGTGGTTTGAGAGTGCTAATGGTATCACGGCAGCCAGGGCTACAGCACTTTTGGACAAAGACGTTCATTATTTCCAAAGCCTCGCTGGCTGTGCTCTCTTTAATAGACACTCATCCTGCTCAATCCCCACTCCAGCACAAAGCCCACACGAGTAGAATCTCACCTTTGCTTGTGTCGTCATGAAATCGCCTATTACGGTATTGTTGCTCCGCATTTCCTCCTTATTTAGGGGTTCATCCTTCGCACGCTCGCGTCGTCATAAGCCATGGTTAATCCGCTGCTGGATGACGGCTTCCTCCATGCCAAGGTCATCTCTCGCGATCCAGCGATGAGGAGGAAACACGCTTGAGCACCCTTCCACCTGTATCCTAGCGAGGCGGCAGCACTATTCAACGCGCCACCGTGCCGCCAAAGCATCACGAATCGAGCCGTGAAAACCTACATCGGTACAACAACAATGCGGCAGTGTACGCAGTGTATGGGAGCGCGATTTGTCTCGCTCGGATCACTCTGTTCCATCAGAGCGGAGAGCCGCGAGTGACCGAGTGATCGCGATCGCTGGGCAGCAAGGGAATATGTCCAACCAAGCAGCACAACGTCCCTCGCAAGGGGGCATTTTCGTGACCAAGGGAGTGAGGGCTCGGATCACTCCGTTCCATCAGAGTAGAGCTCCGCGAGTGACCGAGTGATCGCGATCGCTGGGCAGCAAGGAAATATATCCAACCAAGCAGCCCACCGACCCTCGCAAGGGGGCATTCCCGTGACCCCGGGAGTCAGAATTCGGATCACTCCGTTCCATCAGGGTGAAGAGCTGAGATCGATATCAGTGATCGCGATCGCTGGGCAGCGAGGACATATATCCGACCAGCCCACCGACCTTCGCAAGGGGGCATTCTGGTGACCCCGGGAGTCAGGGATCCGAGCGCCTCTGTCTGTACGCCAATCGATTTTGGTGTCGGGAACACTTGTAATTTTCGACGGATATT
This sequence comes from Geotria australis, assembly GCA_036362915.1. Lineage (NCBI taxonomy): Eukaryota > Metazoa > Chordata > Hyperoartia > Petromyzontiformes > Geotriidae > Geotria > Geotria australis. The sequence goes on along the minus strand of JAZEWU010000048.1, from coordinate 3,066,691 downwards.
AAAACGCAGCGCTCTTCGATGAGACGTGATGAACGGTGACCTAATTAGATGTCTCGTTCGCCCCACCCCCCTCTTCTGTGGCTCGAGTTTGACCCGTGAACTCGGCGTGGGAAAAAAATCCTTCTCGAAAAGCAACAGGCTTACGCGCTGTGGTAACATCTGCGCCTCCTCGCAGAAAGAAGGTCCTGCACGTGACGGTTCGATTCCTGCCTCGGGCGCATTTCTGTGTGGAGTTTGTGTGTTCTCTCCCACTGTTCTGCGTGGGTTTCCTCCGGGTTGTTCAATATCCACCCACAACAAAACATAAAACACTCGTTAATTGGCCGACAACATAATATAGGATGCAGTAAATTTAACGTGAAGACGCGCAATATATTATAGATAGTACGCAGTGGTTGGCAGGAAGGCGCCCGCTAACCGCGTGGCTGCCTCCTGCCACCTCTCTTTCATCCAGTGCCGATATAGAACACAACACTTTCAGCTAAACCATTCAGAAACCTGCTGATACCAGTATCAAAAAAGGCCCATTAATTATCTGCTAACATCATAATATACAATATGCAGTGTCTGGCGGGTAGGCGCCGGCCAACCGCGTGGCTGCCTTCCTCCGCCTCTCTGCAGTTTCCTGTGAATAGACCTCTCTGTGAACGAATACCTTCCACTTCGAAAGAACAGGTGCGCGTTATAAATTGTTGCAATGAAACATATTAACATTTAAATCGAGCTAGGGACCTAATGTGGTGTTGACAGTGAGACGACTGTTTCCATGACAACCGGTTCTTGCTCGTTTGTAGACGAGCGAATTCCCTTTCGCACAATAATTCACACTTGGACCTAAACCCTCAAAGGGCCTATTTATTTATTGTCGCTTTAAGACCCGTTTTCACTGCACATAAAACACAAGGTAATGTATTTTTTTCTATCCGTTAACTTTTATTTTCTCCCCCGACACGGTGAACACCGTTTCTTCGCCGTTCACTAGACAGTTCCATTTTGCTTCGAAGGTGCTGCAAGATTAACGTACAACGTGTTCCTGTTGTTGTTATTGCTGCAGTATGTGTGTATAGGTAGCAGTGGGAGCGAAAGTGTAACACTGCGCTAGTGTAACACGGTATAGTTGTGACACAGCCACCCGAGTTCGATTCCCGCTCACGGCCACCAACACCAGTGGCGATTTTCTGAACCGATCCTCAGCCTCCCCTATGTCGACTCACCCTCAATGAGTACCTCGTGTGGTGTGTAAACATCCTCAATAAGGAGACAAACATCTTAGGGCGAAGAGGGCCTCAATAACCATTCCCAGATTTCACCACTGGATGGCAGACGTAATCAATGATGGTTCATACCCTTGCACAACTGCAAATTAGAAAGACAGAGAGCTGATACTTGTTTATTTACATCAGAGAGGGCGTTACGAAAAGTGAAATGCATTGACTAATGATTCCTGCAATACAATGACAACAGTACATTATTGCAATCCAAGTACATTTTATGATCCAACATTGATTTAACCTGTCCAGGTGGCATCGTGGTTAGAGCGGTGGACTCATAATTAAAGGGGAGTTTACTCCGAACCTAGTTTGAGGTCAGCTCAGCTCACCGGGTCCGTCAGGTATATAAAAACACTACTGTGTGAGAAGTCGTGTTATGGATGGAATGGGCCCTGGAAATAGGAATGTGGAATGTACATTGCTGGTTGAGGACAACTAATAACGACGGGCTCCGCCACAATCCTTATTCAAATGTGGTGACAAATTGAGGTTTACTTTTGAAAAGCCACTTCAGTACTTCAAAGCTGGGCTCCTGGTATCAGATCAGCACAACCGAAAGGGAATTCAGCCTGTGCAAAAGTTTACAGAAATGTAAATTCAAAACAGAATCCATCAGATTACGAAAATTTTACTTTATATTGCTTTATCTGTTACCTTATTTGATATTGCAAAGCCGAAATGTAATGCATATGAAGACTAAGATAAAGCTGATTCTTTATTTGAATATCATTTGCAAAGAATTCCGACTCCATGTGTAGCAGTGGTGCCGTATACTGCACTAAGAAACTGACCACCCGGGTATGATTCCTGGCTGTGGATACAGTCGGTGGAAAGTCACGTGAACTGGTGCTTGCCTCTCCTAGGTCGACTCGGCTTTTAAATTACTACAGCCAATACCTTCACTGAGCCGCCTTGGATCCCTATACGAATTACAATTTCTACCGAGCTGCAATTGTATAAAGCGATCGGTGATTTTGGGGCCGCACGGTGGCACGGTGAATAGCGCTGCCACCTCACAACAAGAAGGGCCCAGGTTCGAATCACGGCTCAAGTACCTTTCTGTGTGGAGTTTGCACGTGCTCCCCGTGTCTGTGTGGGGTTTTGCCGGGAACTCCGGTTTTCTACCACAGTCCAAAGACATGCACAGCTGCATAGGTTAAAATGGCCTGCGGACTAAATTGCCATCCCACTTTCGCACTGCTTTGCCTCCAATAATTTCTTGGAAATATTTTACCTGTTTGTCTTTTGCAACACTGTGTATTACTGTTCACCTTTTGATTATGACTTACGCTTTATCTCTGCACAATTTAACGCTGTACATTTGTTACATTCGTTGCATTACCTTTTGAATTTTTATCATGTTTATGTTGGTTAATCCGCACGTTTGTCGTTTCACAGGAATCCCGCGTCTAGGGCGATTAAGCTCACAAGGTATTTTCAGCTGTAATAATAAACATCTATCTGTCTATCTACCGGGTGTGGCAGTTATGGACAACACGAGCGCTAGGAAGACAAAGACGGCCGGGTAATTCTGCTGCCCACACCACACCCCTCTCGAGTGGCGTGCCAGGTTTCATGGGTGCTTGATAACGGCAGTAGCTCCTAAATTCTGTTATAGGCTTTATGGAGGGCACTTGTGTCCGTGTGGGAATGGTTATTTACTGGACTGGATTATAGACAACAACTTTATTGGAACCTATAAAACGTAAGCTTTAAATATAAAATGTATATTCTCAAACGATAAATGTCAATGCGCCAAAGAGGGCACTCACGCTTGTGTGGAGAAGACGGTAAATGAGGCAGGCGTGAAATTGTTTGATCACACACCGCTAGTGGAAAGGCCTCGACGAGAGGTAGTCACAGAGAGGTAGTCACAGAGAGGCCCTCTAGATTGACTTTGGTCTACTCTTCCCACACTATCCAGAGGCTTGGAAGAGGGCAGCAGAGTGGCACAGCGGTAAGATCTCCATCTCACAGAAAGTCCTGCCCGAGGCAGTTGGATTACCACCTTTTGCTCCTTTCTGTGTGGAGTTTGTCCATCCATCCATCGTCAGAAACCACTTAATCCAGTACAGGGTTGCGATGAGCCGGAGCCTATCCCGGCAAATACAGGGCACAAGGCAGGGCTATACCCAGGATAGCACGCCAGTCCATTGTGTAGAATTTGTGTCGAATTTGTGTCTTCTATATATCATTGTGACATCGTAATAAGGCGAAATGTTGACGCTGGCTAACCACGTGGCTGCTTCCTCGCACCTCTGATTCGCTCTCTTCGAAGGAATCCCTTTGACATTGAACGAATATGCGTGCCTTAGAAGTTGCACAGTATTTATTATTATTGACCCACCAATTGACTAACTGCGGTGGGCCCATTTATACTGCACGCGTGCCGTATTGGATTTTGAAACGGCCCGCTGACATCACTTGCCCCCCTACACTCTGTTCAGGCGACACGGAGGATCTTTGACAGGTGACAAAGCAGATGACACCTTTGCGCACAGGGAGGTGACGAGTCCTAATAACAAGCTCACACACGGCACTCGCTGTACAAGTAAACTGCTGTTTTGTTCTTCCTAATAAATCTTTCGCAGAGCGTTTCGTAATATCCGTGAGCCGAACGGGGTGACACGGTGGCGTGTTGAGTAGCGCTGCTGCCTCACGGAAAGACAGAGGTGGGTTCGATCCCTGGCTCGTGTACCTTTCTGTGTGGAGATTGCACGCATTCCCCCCGTGTCTACGTGGGTTTTCGCCGGGTACTCTGGTTTCCTCCCACAGTCCAAAGACATGCTGCTGCCTAGGTTGATTATCCTGACGAAATTGCCCTCCACACCCGCAGGTGCCCTGAGATGTTTTAACTTGTTTACGCCTCCCCCGCTGAACAACTGTTAAAAAGATCTAGATAGCTCAACGGATTTTTCCGGCTTTATACAAAACCTGACTGGCAGATGTTACAAAGATGGCTGGCGAGTCTTCACAGAAAGGTGGCTGGTCATAATAACAAGCTCACATACAGCAGCTGGCATGGGAATCCCTCCTACTCAAGACCTCCCTCCTGGCTCAGAAACACCATGGATTCAGTGGAAGACACTCAACCGCCTGAGAACTAGAACGGGACGATCAAAAGCTGCTGCTTTGGTCAGATGGGGCTACAAGACCGGCCCAACCACCTGTGAATGTGGAGAAGCAGACCATCCTATGGAGCACTGCCTTGTCTGCGCTCTACTACCCAACCTCTGCAGCTCAAAAGACCTTGCAGAGTAAAATAAAAATGCGAAGAACTGTGTTAAGAAATGGGAAACTGTCATATAACCATCACGCTTTGAAGAATCGAAAAGAAGAAGACATACAGCAGGCACTCACTGTGCAAGAACACACGGACAAACTTAGTCTGTTCTTAGGACGGACCCTTTGGAAAGCGATTCGTACCGTGGGCTGCACTCGCCTTCTGCGCGTAAAAAGCACACCTTGCTATTTACGGTGTATACGTGGAATAAAGAGTCAAGTAATTAATAGGCCAGCAGGATTGGACACGGCAGCATTGTGCCGGAAGATTGAGTAGCCAAGTCTCCCGGCCAGCCTATCTCTCTCTCTCGCTCGCTGCCGTTCCTTTATGCCGGGGCGAGGAAAGAGAGTTGCGGGGCAGCTGGGATGTGGGGAGCTTTTACGAGCAGGACAAAGATTTACCGGCTTCGCCAACGTTGTCCGCGGGGGACCCCTAGCTCAGGTGAAGGGGAGGAGGTTGGGAAGGTGTGCACTCTATCTATGCTAGGGTGTGTAATGTGTTTACCAAGCCGGGAGCTTCACTCTCAAAAACCGCGCGGCAGCGTGGCGCAGTTGTAACATCCGCGGCTCGCGGAAAGAAGGTCCCGCCCGAGGCGGTTCGATTCCGGCGTCGGGCGCCTTTTCGCCTGAGGTCTGTGTGTTCGAGAATCGCTCTAACAACGCTGTTTTTTTCGGGATAGCCGTGTGGAGCGTTGCACCTCTCTCCTTCGCGACGTTTTGCCTCCCACGTTGGAGCCGTCATCAAGCATCATCAGGCGTTTCTGAATGGAATAGAAATGCATGATGGGAGGCGAAACGTCAAATTTTCTTCAAGCTTGAAGGAACCGTTGAGCTCTGTAGCTCATTTTAACTGTCGCCTAGTGGGGAAGGGTAAGCAAATTGAAACATCTCAGGGCACCGGGGGGTATTTATTCAGGACAATTAACCTAGCTATTCCAGACCTGTTCACCAAGGGAAACCCTAGCAAAAGCGCCAGATTCTAGGTGTCACAGCTCTGGAAGTCATTGCTACCCGCAAACCCCTCCACCACAATAAAATTACGAATCCAGCAGTGGATCGACGAAAAAAAACGGAACGCTTCAGCGCCGCGTAGCTTCCACTAAACATACACGTCTGCGAACATTTTGAGTAAACGACTAACAATGTACAGTGCAGCGGCGATTCCGCGGAGGCTAATTGAAACACGCCAGGATATAATGATACATCTGCGGAAAAGGGCACGAGACAAGGGCAGATGGGCACAGGTCGTTGGATAAGGGCCCCTGTGAGGGCATGGGTCTCGCAGGGTTAGGGGCAATGCCACTGCTGTGAGGACAGAGGTCAACGAACGGGGTCATATTGTAAATCTGGATATGGATTGCTATGATTATGGGTCTCTGTCACTGCGTATGTCGATATTTTTGCCTCGTTAAATCTTTCGGGAGCTGCGAATGGAAATGTAAACGCCCCGTATGATTATCTGTTTAAAAAAATATATATAATTATCTTGGGAGTTACAATTGCTCTTGATTATAATTACGATTATGGTATTCTTAAATTGTAATTTCTTTGTCTTAAGTGCCGGAAAAAAATAAATAAATTGCACGTTTGTTTTTTTCTTCTCTTTTTTTCTTACATTTCATCTCCATGGAAATTTCATTTAAAATATTTAAATCTAAACAGCACACGCTATTATCTAAATGCGAGACAATTATTGTTTTGGGTATTTTTTCAAAAACGGTGCAAATTCAAAGCCACCTAAAATGATAGCCAATTCCAACGGCATGACCGCATCTGAATGCTAATTTTCCACGAGGTTAAATTTTCCCGTGTCAAGTTTGATGTGCAATTAAGCACCGCTCCCGCAGTTGCAAAATTAGTAGTTAATTAACTCCCAGCTCATTACCAACACACACTCTGTGTTAGCTGCGCGCTTAATGCAGCGCCTTACGAAGGCCTGAGCGGTTTGCAGTAAGCATGCAGACCGGCCTTGTAAAGTTGTCAACGTAATTTCATTAAGCGTGAGATTTTCTTCTGAGGAGGTGCTCTTTCGGGATAGCCGTGTCGGGCATTGCTCCTTTCTCCATTGCTATGTTGGAGGTGCACCTCCGCGGCCTTTGTGCAGCGCTTTGTGACCCTCGGGTGAAAGGCGCTCTCTAAATGCTCTTATTATATAATGCGTTCTAATCAACAGCGCAAAAACACGCAACATTTTACAGCGAAACCATTCAGAAGCCTAACGATACCTCCAACGTGGGAGACGAAACGTCGCAACGGAGAGAGGAGGAACGCTCGCAACGTCTATCCAAAAAGAGCAGCTCTTGAGAGCAATTCTTGCACATCGTCTGTATAGGTTAATCTACCCACTGGTCAGCGTTGAAGAGTAGGCCAAATACATTTTAGAGGAGTTCCCTCTAGTGCAAGGCCATCTGCTAGCAGTGGTGGGAGTGATCAGTTGCAGAAATCGAAGGTTTTACCCATTCGCAGCATCATCATCCGCACCAGCGGTCTGAACCACGGGGAAAAACCCAGGCAATTTCAGGAGGGGGGCACCCATGAGATGGGGGCACGGATGGCCGGCCGTTTGGCCAAGCGATGTGGAAGTCAGTGTAAGTGGAGGACGGAGGGGTCGTCATTTAATTTTTCCTGGGGTCCCAGAATTACGAAGACCGTCCCCAATCAATCACCGCTGCTGCATGAAGGTCTCCCATGCTGCCCTCGTTGTGCCACGCAACAATCATTCTCTCTCCTGCACATGCCCTGATCTTGTTAAAAATCATTTTAATTTTTTTAATTTCTAACGCGCACATATGCAGTCTCTGTCGAAGGTACTCATTCGACGAGAGAACGACTCAGAGGCGCGAGGAAAGTGCAAAGATGCGGAGGAGGCAGCCAGGCGGTTTGCCGACGCCATATTGCCACATACTGCTTCCTATACATTATGATATTATCGGCCAAATAATGAATGAGTGTTTTTTTTACTCGTGGGAGGAAACCGGAGAACATGGAAGAAACCCACGCAGAACAGGGGGAGAACACACAAACTCCACACAGAAAGGCGCCCGAGCCGGGATTCGAACCCGGGGTCTTCTTGCTGTGAGCCGCAGACGATACCACTGCGCCACCCTGCCGTCTTCTCTGCAGTGGTCATCCCCCGGGGTGCATTCCTTCCTTCCACTGCGGCTAATAACAATAATTCAACGGACATCCGGAGCGACAGCATATGTTTGCGCAATTACTGACGGACGCGTGTCGGTGTGATTTCCCGCGCGTACCCTTATTCGCGAGACGCGTCAAAACGACCGAGACGTTATGAATAAGTATCGAATGACGCGTCTCTTTAAGTGGAAACATTTGATTCCGTACGGAGGATTGAGAAAAATACCGCGCTCCGCACGTATCCATTACAGGGCGGAAGAACCACCCATGCGAAAAAATTACAACCTTTGTTTGATCCGATTACGTTGCTTATGGGGCAAATTACAAGTTGCGTGCTCACCAAACTGAATTAAAAACAAACCTCGGCGGGATGTTTTTTGCCGCACGGACTGAACACTCCACTCGCGGTGAACGCCGGCACTCGTGCGAAGTGTGGGCGAGAAGTGCCCAAACCGCCGCCAATATTTGGCAAAGAAGCGCCGGGTGTCAACGCAACTCTCGCGGGCAATCTCGGCGTCGCATGTGCGACGGCCGACACCCGCTAGCAGTGATGATAATAATAATAATAGCATTTATAGAGCGCCTTTCACCCAAAAGTCACAAAGCGCTGCACAGGGCTGCGGAGAGAACGGCACGCCAACAACGTTAGAGAACGGAAAATCAGCAACTACAATGCAGAACGCGCCGCGTGCTGAAGACAAGATCGACTGGGAGGTGCGAGAGGCGGCAGCCGTAGTGGATAGCGCGCTGCGCTACGTATCCGGTCACCCGGGTGTGGCAGGCCCGAAGGAGCAGGCCCGGGCTCCGAAGCTCGCCTGTCTGAGACCGCGTTGGTAGAGGTTGTCCACTGTCGTTCTGAAAATGGTGTCTAGCAGTAACTGACGGCTGCAGTTGAATCATTGATGAAGACGTAGTAAAAAAAACGAACATAAAAAACATGAAAACACCGTACTTTGGTCTGAGAGTGGCTGCAGCATAGGGAACGCGCCGCCAATGTAGCCCCGGGGAGGGGCCTTTGCTTTGAGGTCAAAGCAAAGGCCAGGGGGCAGTTGTCAACTTGGATCGCCGGCTTTAGCCGCTTCAGAGTCGGAATTGAACTCGGCTCACCGGGTTTACAGCGCGGCGTGCTAACCTCTACCCCAGCGTCTCAGCGGCATCGGCAGGAAACACTTTCCTGAGTGAGGTTTTACAGGAATCGTCTCTCTGGGAGGCAACACCTGTTGCGAGTCTGACACGGTGCCCTGTTGCAGAGCGCACACGTGGTTTTCGTCACGAAAATGACAATGCGAATCACGTGCTGAAGTGGGAATTGACCCTAAATATTTCTATTACGCCCGCACTGAGGCAAAGCGATTTTGGATATCTGAGAAAATTACAATGTTATAGTCCCAGATGGATTTCGCAAAAGAGAGCTATATTGTCTCGGTGGGTTTTATATAGCTGGTTATGAAACACTGTATTGAGTTTTTTTTTTCGTCTTTTACGCCCACAGCAGTACACCTGATTTCCAAGTTATTCCACGTCAGGCTGCGAAACGGTGCTGTAGACGGGATGACATTTTGGCTTTAAGCATATTGAATTTTGGATTTTTAATCAGAACTTTAATCCCATATCAGAATTTTGGAATCCTTTAGACTCCGCCCGTATCAGAGCTGCCACAGTGGTAACGGTCAGCGTGCCGCCCTTCTAAATCAGAGCGGTCCGGTTCAATCCCGGCCTCTGGAGGCGGCAGTTGGAACAAATGGGAACGCGAATGACATTTCCCTCCACGGCCTCTGTGCACCGATGATTATAAATGGTTACGCCCAAGTGCAGTTAGTCGATCGACAGATCATGTGCAGTGAGGTAAATAATGTTACAATATATAACGCGCGGCACAGTATTCGTTCAATGCCAAAGGTATTTGTTCAAAGAGACAACGACTCAGATAGCTAGATAGATGTCCGCTATTGCAGCAGAATATACCCGGTGAGCGTGCTCGCTATGGAAGCGGGATTCCTGCGATACAACAAACGAACGAATTAGCCCACGAAACAATTCACCGTTGCTCTTCGGAGCTGTTCTTTTGGGCTAGCCGTATCTAGCGCTCCCCATCTCTCCTTCGCGACATTTCCCTCCCACGTTGGAGGCATCTTCTTTTTTCCAATTCGATTCGAAGCGTGATGGTTATATGACAGTTTCCCATTGCAACAAGTTCTTCTTTAGATGCAAACAGCCCTTCAACATTTAGAGATATAATAATCAGTGCTGGCCTTAAAGGCGGGCATTGGCCTCTCTTCTTGCTCCAGACTGAGCGGCTTCTGGCATCTGTTGAGCTTCTGGACATCGTTGTCTTTCAGCTCGGCTTCGAATTGTTTGGTTGTATTTGCAGGAAATACCAAGTATTACTTGACAGGGATCGCGACGTGAACGCTTCTACCTTGATTCCCCATCTTCTTTGATGTAACTCTTATTAATTCGAAAAAAAGCATCCTTATTACCGCGTAGCGCGTGTGCGAGGTTAAAATGTCAAAGGAGGAAGAAAATAAAAAACCCCTAAACTAAAAAGGACATCCAGTTCATCTGCGTCTCTTTGGCAACTCAATTAGCATCACAGCTCTATGTGCGGGGCATCCTCAAAGAGAAACCAGTCATTAGTTTAAAGGTAATCTTGCTATTGGAGCAAAGATAAAAGAATCTCTGCAATTCCTAATGGAATAGTCCGCAATTAGAGAGTGTGCTTATTAGGTTAATGGACATTACAAGTGATCATGTTCTGAGCTGTTCTTATCCGAGACAGGGGAGCGAGCCAAAGCCTGCTTGCTAATTGCCAGACGTTGTTATGAAACAGATCGTATAAATAATGCACGGGGTGTTCCGTGCCGCGTATCAATTGCCGCGACTGGAGTTTCGGCCGGTCGGCGACGCGTCTAAACTTCTGTTGCGCCAAGAGCGAGAAGTTTCGTAAGGCCAACTCTCTCTCTCTCTCTTCCCGCTGCTTGAACTTTCAGACTATTGCGTATGCAAGAGGCGAAGGAGGAACGCCGTGGCCATAACCAATAACCCCGGGCAGTGGCGTGCAGAGGTTTGGTGATGCCCGGGTCCAACTCCTTGATTGTATGCCCCCAAGACTCAAGTACAGGGCCTCGTACTGAGAAATGTAAAGTTGCACTTACTTTTCAGTTCTGTCTTGGAGGCTGCCGTTAAAACAAGCCATCTAGTGACAACTTTGGGAACTATAATTCATAAAATGAGTTGTAAGGCAGTACTATAACGTGTCGACGGTCATCGACAGGACACAGTGGATGATGAAAAATAATGTCGATCGGCGTCGGCAGGGCACTTAAAGAGTTAATCGGCAATACGCACAGTATTTACATGTAACGGGTTCTCTACTGTGGTCTCGCTTATTAAAACACGGATCCACATTCACACCAGATTGTGGGACTGTTTAATTTCACACTTTGATTGGATGCCCCCCCCCTGAAATGGATGCCCCTCTCTGCACGGCTGCTGACCCCCGGGTCTCACACTCGCAGCTTCTTCCCACCGGCAAAAAATATCGGCATGCACCGATCGTCGTGTTTCATTGCGAACGCACCGATATTCTACTTCCTCGCCCTAACCCCGTGTGCTCAAACAAAGCAAAACCACGCGGCCTCATCGGCGAGCGCACTCGATTCTACATCGAGTTGCGCTGACATTTCTGCGACGTGCTTACATAGGTTTTCACGGCTCGATTCATGACGGTCGCTCTTCAGAGCTGTCCTTTCGGGATAGCCGTGTCAGTGAGCGCTCTCCCTCTGTCCGTCGCGACGCTTCGCCTCCCACGCGTGATGATGCTTCCAACGTGGGAGGCGAAACTTCGAGAAGGACGGAGGAGCAAAGCTGGACACGGCTATCCCGAAAGAACAGCGACGGGGAGCAAAATTAACAAACCATTAAAAAAACGGACAGAGAGAAAGAAAAATAACACCCGTTAATTATTTGGCCAATAATATCATAATAAATAGGAAGCTGTGTGTGGCAATATGGCGCCGGCAAAACCGCCTGGCTGCCTCCTCCGCCTCTCTGCGCTCTCCTCGCTAGGCCTCCGAGTCGTTCTCTCGTCGAATGAGTACCTTCGACAGTGAATGAATATGTGCCACGCGTTATAAATGTAAAATTATTATTATTATTAAACCACCAGGCCAGGCGATCGTATCGAACTCACGACCTCTACAGTGAAAGGGCCAGCGGAGCTGAACAACGCAGGACGTCAGCGTGGTTCGGAATGCGTAAGTGTGTGTTTCATTTACTCTACTAACACACTGCGAACACGATGCAGCAGCAGCAACAGTGGGAGGTGTGACCGGACGCGCGTAATTGGTGGTGCGCCTGTCACGAAAGATGAGCAAAGATATCGGTGCCTCCTGCAAAACTCGGCCAATTGACAAAAAAATTGATGGATGGGAGGCTTAGTTCCGGGATACACAGCTCTGGCCAAACGTTTGCAGAGGCAAGCAAGCCTCGTCCGAAGTAAACTTGTTACCGCGGTAAAATTTAGGACACTGAACAACGCCGCGCTGGATTCTCACCCATTGATGTGTAAAATCGCAAGACCGTAACGTTTTACAGTGATGCGTCACTCGCCTGTGTGGTGCGGTGTGCATGACTAGGTAACGCAACGAAAACAGAAAAAAAAATCTTGGGCAATTTGCCCAATGTGGCCAATTAAATAGACCAGTCAATATTTTTCCCTGCAACCAATTAAATAAATGGCCCGCGCGCATAGGTCATGCCTGGGGATTACGGTTAAGAGAGCATATTTTATGTCGGCTGCACAGGTTAGCATTTCAACAAGACACACGACACGCTGGGGCAACACGGGCGCCCCGAAAATGGAAACCACAAAAATAATAGAATATAACTTAAGTTCAACTGTCAATCACATGAATAAACCGAACTATTAATTTCACACCAGCGCACAGGTGCTTCAGTGTACGCGAGAAAGGTGGGGCGATTCTAAAGCCGTAAAAAAAACAAACAAACAGGCATTTGCGAAATAGATAAAACCCATTATTTACATGCGGCGCAAATTCCATTGTACGAAAAACTGCTGCACAGGCACGCTCTTAAAGCAGCGGAGCGGCTCAAAACAAATGCCTTCGAGGACGAAACCGGATTTTTCTTTCGTACCCTAATTGCTTCACATCCCGGTGAACAATTATTACAGCCGAGGCCCAGAAACCGGGCCGCAGACAAACCGCAGCGTGGAAAATACGCGCACGCGCGCCATAACGCACGACAACGCCAGCCAGGCCCAACGTCTCTGGAAATTTCCGCGGGTTAATACCGTTTTTTTCGGCCCGCTTTGCATTAATTTCCACGCGATGCCTCGTGTCTTCATTCCTCGCTCGGTGGGCGCTGATAAAGTTTGACATGCCTTTTTTGACAGCCGCGCTATAATGAATGCTGACCTGGCGTTATTTGCAAACGGGCGTTTCTTTGCGATTTATTCCCTTCACGGCCTGACCCGTTCCTCTAAACCGAATGCCTGAATCGCTCCTACCATTTTATTTTTTGGCCCACACCGCCCACCTTCCTTTTTTTTGTCAACCCGGTGCCGAAAGAAAATGTACACAGGTGCAGCTTGAGACATCCACTGAATTTTGATCACTTTTTGGAAGTCGACGAGGGTAAAGGCAAAGGTGCAGCCCTGCAATTAAGCCACTCGCGCCACTGCCCGTGTTCTGGTTGGGT
>JAZEWU010000048.1:3009989-3024981 GCA_036362915.1 Geotria australis | reverse complement strand
ATGGTGGCAATACTGTGACTAATCATGAGCAGCAGTGTAGCACAGTGGTAACATCCGCGCCTCACAGAAAGCAGGTCATGTCCGGGGCGGTTCGACTCCCGCCTCTGGCGCCTTTCTGTGAGGATTTTGCATGTTCTGCGTTGGTTTCCTCCGTGTTCTCCGGTTTCCTCCCAGAACTACCAAAAAAAAAAACCACACTTAATAATCAACCGACCAATACCATCACAATACATAGGGACGCATTGTCTGGCGGGTTGGCGTCGTCTGACCGCCTTTCCTGCCTGCCCCCCACCTCGCCCACCTCTCTGCCGTTTCTCACAGCGCCTTGGGGACATCTGGGTTCGAAGGCGGCACACGTATTTAAACACACTAAGTTATCCTTGTAAATTAAACGGGGCAAACAAACTCACGAATATCATCAGCGCGCAGTGTGCCGTGGCGCAGCGACGCGCGTACGACTGACTCTTGCAACGTTTAAACTCGGATATTAATTAGCAATCAGCGAGGGTCTGCTGCCAGGCCGGCATGCCAGGCACGTGATTCGCCCTCCGTCTCCCAAATTTTGCGCCCGTGCCCGCCAGATGTATGGCACTCTCTCACATCCTCCTCTCTCCTCCTTCTCCGCGTGTCCCAACGTTTGCAGAGGCAGCCTCTGCAAACATTAACTCTGGCTCAACCCCGGGGGGGCGGACGAGTTATTTCGCTCCGACACCCGCGACGTACGTTATCGCGCGCGCGCACACGATAATAATAGTATCATTTATAGAGCGCCTTTCACCCGAGGGTCACAAAGCGCTGCACAAGGCTGTGGAGAGAACGGCATGTCAATAACATCAAGACAGATTAACTGAGAGTCAAGCAATAGCGATAAATTATAGGACATAGGACATAAAGACAGCAGGAAATAAATAATAATAATTCTACAACAAGCAAGGAGGGAACAGATGTACCCGAGCAGACGCAGATCGGAAGAGAGAGAGAGAGCCAACATCTCGGCACGGCACGGCTCCACAACGACAAAGATCCCCCGTATAGACTTAGCAACACTCGCAGGATCAAGTGCTGTTGGCGAGCGGTGTCTACGATGAAGGGCGGCATGTCTTTGGACGGTGGGAGGAAACCGGAGTGCCCGGCGAAAGCCCACGCGGACACGGTGAGAACATGCAAACTCCACACAGAAAGGCTCCCGAGCCGAGATTCGAACCCGGGACCTTCTTGCTGTGAGGCGGCAAGCTACCCACTACGCCACCGTGCCGCCCCCACCAAACGCAAATGTTTCCCAAAGTAAATATATGCAGCAGATTTCTTCCTGCAGCTAAGAGTTTCTCAAATTCCACAGGCTAGTGACACTCACTGACTGAGATTCCAATCTTTCTAGAAAAAAAAACGTTCTGCCAAACCCTTCGGCAGCCTTTTGTGAAAAAGAAAAAAATTTCGGTTGATTAAGCGTGTATTTGTAACGCGTGAAAATGTCCGGCAGCAAGGCGTAAGCAAGTTACAACGTCTCAGGGCACAGGGGCCAGTTTAGTCAGGACAATTAAGCTAAGCAACAGCAACGTGTCTTTGGACTGTAGGATAAAACCGGAGTACCCGTCGAAAACCAACGCGGACACGGGAAGAACATGCAAACTCCGCACAGAAAGGCAGCACCCGAGCCGGGAATCGAACCCAAGAGTTCTTACTGTGAAGCGGCAGGGCTTCTCCCTCCGTGTTTGTCTTTAAGGAAGTGACGGCCATCTTAGGGGACGCTGGCAGATTTTTGCCAATGTTAAGATTGCCAGTTTCACAACCTTTCAGTGTATTCGAAGAAGCCTTAATCATTAAGTTTTTGTTGCTTTGGTTTTTATTAGCTGTTTTTTTTTCTGTCGTTGACATGCCGTTCTCTCCGCGGCCCTTGTGCAGCGCTTTGTGACCCTCTGGTGAAAGGCGCTCTATAACTGCTATTAGTATTACTCACGGCGCCCCCGTGCCACTCCTGGCATTACACGCACAGCAAGTGGATTACGTAAAGCCCAAAGCAAAGCAGATGCACTCTGTCAACAAGCTGCTTGCAGCCAGATAATATTGCCCGAGTCGGGCGAACAACTTCCACTTTGTAAAATATTTAGTGGGTCTGACGTTGTATTTGCTCGCGCCAGGCTTCTGGATTGGAAGCGGCTGAGAATATTAGACCCTCAATGG
The DNA here is from genome assembly GCA_036362915.1 of Geotria australis. Lineage (NCBI taxonomy): Eukaryota > Metazoa > Chordata > Hyperoartia > Petromyzontiformes > Geotriidae > Geotria > Geotria australis. The sequence continues at coordinate 3,022,800 of JAZEWU010000048.1, read as the reverse complement.
GTTTTTATTAAGTTGAGTTCATACCAAGAAGCCACGGGCCAATCAGGCAGGCTCTGACTTTTATTGAAACAGCGCTGCCAATCTGAGAATTTTGTGACATTTGCAAGCAGAACACCTCGCGTGACATTTTCTAGGCATGGTTATAGAGGCATCAACTTTGTTTTACCTCCATGGAATCAAACCGTTGTGTTCTTTTGCAGTTTCGAAGAGGCAGAAAAGTGTAATCGAATTCCGAATAATATAGTGGCGCCTGTCACCCGGACGTCCCAAGGCGCTGCAGGAAATGGCAGGAGTAAGGTGGAGTCAGTCAGCGCCAACGAACCAGATACTGCGTCCTATATATCTTCATGGTATTATGGCCAATGTTGGTCAGCAAATAATGACCTAGTCCGTGAAACAGGGTGGCCATAAATTACTGGCATACGTATTTCCATTTGAAATGTTAAATCTCCCATAGACTGCAATCTTAAATCCTCCCATAGACTTCAATGTTAAAATCTCTAATAGACTTCGATGTTAAATCCTCCCATAGACGTCCATGTTAAAATCTCCAATAGTGTACAATGTTAAATCCTCCCATAGACTTCAATGTTAAATCCTCCCAAAGATCACGCGTTCCCATCCTTTAGCACCTCAAAGCCCTCTCGGGTCTGGTCTCCAGGGACCGCTAGGTGGCGCTCACGGCCCACTGATGGGTCGCGACCCACAGGTATGCGAGCATCGGCGCTAAACCGCTGCCCATACCACTCCTAAGCGCGCGCGAAACGGATAGCAAATAATATTCGCCGAGATGTTTACGATTGAATGAATGAATATTAAATGAAACTGTTGCGAACCAAAACAACGCGTGAATTTCACCGCGAAACAGGCGCCCGCGTGTCTGTCTGTGTGTGTGACATTCACATCTGATCGCTGCGCCACTCTGTTTTTCAACCGCCGCGATATTACGCTTGAAATATTATTTCAATAACACCGGCTCAGTGTCCCCGTTAGTCTTTATATGGCGTGATCCGGTAAGAGAACGGCTTGCCACTCTGACATACACCGCGGCGTCGCGCCAATGGTCCGTCCTCCTATGTTTAATCCAAGCAGCCACATGCTCAGCTTTAAATAATTCAAGAACGGCATTGGGCGGCAGGGTGGCGTGGCGGTAACATCTGCGACTCCTCGCAGAAATAAGGTCCTTCCCGGGGTGGTTCGATTTCCCGCCTCGGGCGCCTTTCTGTGTGGAGTTTGCATGTTCTCCCGGTGTCCGCGTGGGCTTTCGCCGGGCACTCCCGGTTTTCTCTCACAGTCCAAATACATGATTCTGCTGCATAGGTTAATCGACCTGCTGACTAAATTATCCCCCAGTGCACTGTGATGGACCGGCGTCCCATACAGAGCATATCCCTGCATTGCACCCTGTGTCTGCCGGGATTGGCTCCAGCTCAACGCAACCCCGTGCATAAATAAGCGGTTTCCGACAACGAGAAACAAATGAATAACGATGCGGTGATGAGTATCGGTCCTGATGCGTCGCGGGAGAATCCACACGAGGGGGCACACCGGGCAGCTTTCACAGCCTGTCACAGCACGTCCGCCGCTCTCCCACGAACGGCTAACCCGTGGCAAGGGCAAGCCACATTTAATCACTTATTTACTTATGAGATCCACTACATTTCTGCCTTTGTTCCGGTCAAATTATTCCACCCGCTAATAGCGTGCTAATGTGTGCATCCCCCTCAAACCCCCCGCCCCAGGAAGGGAATGTGAGCTGTTGACAGCTTGCAAGGGCACCAGTGAGCGCGTTTACAAAGAGTCGTTACGACTAGCCCTAAACTCGCCTCGCCACCGTGTGTAAGGGATTCGTACAAATTGTTTTGCGAGAATAAAAAGCTAAACATTGCTTTGCTCGCTACCTCGCTCGCTCGACGTTCAATGAACGTCCGTGTAAGTGAATGGCACGTGTGCTCACGGTCTCACGGGGAACGGGGGCTGTGCGGCACGGCACGCCGCCTCTCAGTGTGAATGCACCTCGGTGTATCTCGCGTCTGTGTGTTGTGTGTGTGTGTGTGTTGGGGTTGGGGGAGCGGTGGCGCAGCGCTTAGCGCGCTAGATTACGAACCCGGCGAGATCGAGTTTGATTCCCGCTCACGGCAAACACCACTTGATCTTCTTTTTCTTTTCGATTCTTCGAAGCGTGATGGTTATATGACAGTTTCCAATTTCTTTACACAGTTCTTTGCATTTTTATTGAACACTGCAAGGTATTTTGAGCTGCAGAGGTTGGGTAGTAGAGCGCAGACAAGGCAGTGCTCCATAGTATGGTCTGCTTCTCCACATTCACAGGGTCTGCTTCACCACTTGATGATTTGAATTTAACGCGAAGGCTTTCGTGACCGATGTTATCCATATCCACGGCTCGATTCACGGTGGTTACTTTTCCAAAGCTATTCGTTCGGGACGCCCGTGTCGCTGATCGCTCTGCCTTCTCTCCCACGCGACGTTTCGCCTCCCACTTCGGAGGCATAGTCAGGTTTGGGAGGCGAAACGTCTCAAGAGAGAAAGGGAGATCGCTCAGTGACACGGCTATCCCGAAAGAACAGCTCTGAAAAGCCACCATCATGAATCGAGCCGTGAGCAGCTACACCAATAAACCCGTGAACTCGCTGCTGCGCACCACCGTGCCGCCTTCCTAAGCTCACATTGTATATAATTTCCTTCCGTGGAGTACAAAGATAACATTGCTCGAGATGATAAGGGGATGACGAGGGATGGCGACCCATCCTCCCCGCGCCCTCATTGCCTCTAAACGTGTGGGCAGTTTAATCAGGCCAACATTTAATTGGCTTGTTCTTTACAGCTGCTGAAACTCATGCATTCTTAAATGACATTTCGGGCGAAAGTGGCTTCTGCGGCAGTCGTTAGGCGGCAAGGTGGTTATTTTCTGGAAGGCCATACTAATTATAGCGCGCAGCTGTCAACCCCGAGGTTAGGGACCTCAAACAAACTGGTAAACGACAGCGTGTTTGTGGTTCACGCCGCACGCGCTAAGCTGGCAAGTTCCAGTCTTCATCCCCCTTGTCCGCCTCCAACAACAACAACCGTCCTTCGCCACTAAGTGGCGGTGACGTCACCACGGCGCTTGTGCCAGGCCATATTCACCGTGAGGCCACGGGAAGCGTCGAAGGCTCGCCGACAGGATGTCACAGGAAACTGTCATATAACCATCACGCGTCGAAGAATCGAAAATAAGAAGGACAGACCGAGGTGTCACGGGCTGCCTCCACCTCCTCCACCTCCTCAGATCCCAAATAGCCTTAACAGACATGTAGGGGCAAGTGCCTCATTTGAGGCTGAGTCGACCTAGGGGAGGCCCGGGACCGGTTCCGAAAATCGTCACTGGTGTTGGCCGTGAGCGGGATTCGAACTCGGGTGGCCAGATTTGTAGCCCAGCGCGCTAACCACAGAGCCTCCTACACCTCCTCCTCCTCCTCCTCCACTACCACCTCCACCCGGGGGTTGAGCGGATGCGAGTGGAGGCCCGCCTTGCCGGCCGGCGGAGAAAAGTACCGGTTTGGACTGAATCTCTGACGAGGCTCCCAGGTGATGCGGTATTGATCGGAGGCACTGACTTCACACGACACAAAAAAAAACCACCACCTTTCTCCCCCTTCCTTCTGAATCCCTGGCGAGAAAGGCCCGCACAGGCAAAGATAAAGATTCCCCGTATAGCCCTAACGGACTGTATAGCCAAGTGCCGTTAACGAGTAGCACCTATGAAGGTCGACACGGCACACGCCCCAGCACACACACACACTCACCTCGCTTCTGCATTCAGCTGCTGAATTAAAGCAGGAAAATGCAGTGGTCACATCCGCCTCTCACGGTTGAAGGTCCTGCCCGAGGCGGTCCGATACCCGCCTCGGGCGCCTTTCTGTGTGGAGTGTGTGTGTCCCATAACTACATAACACTCATTAATTGGCCGAAAATACCATAGTGTATAGGATGCTTCTTCTTCTTTGCGATTCTTCGAAGCACGATGGTTAAATTACAGTTTCCCATTTTCTTACACAGCCCCTTGCATTTTCATTGAACTCCGCAAGGTCTTTTGGATGCTATGTCTGGCAAATGTTGGCACCGGCTCAGCGCGTAGCTGCCTTCCCCCTTACCGGCCTCTGTGCGGTTCCCTCGCGCCTCTGAGTCATTCTCTCTTCGAAGCAAGAGTACCTTCGACATCGCTGGCAGATTTTTACCGCTCTTAAGATTGCCAGTTTCACGACCTTACAGTATCTTCGAAGCAGCCTTAATCATTTATTTTTTGTTGCTTTGGTTTTTATTGGTTGTTTTTTCTTTCGTTGTTGACATGCCGTTCTCTTCGCGGCCCTTGTGAAGCGCTTTGTGACTCTCGGGTGAAAGGCGCTATATAAAATGCTATTATTATTATTATTATCGAACGAATACTGTACTACACGTTATAAATTCTAAAACTAAGTTTTTACATTAAGATGCACCGAAGCAAAGATTGTCTTTTTTTTTTATCTCTACCTAGAATGAGTAAGATAACATTCTATTCCATCTCACCACGAGCACGCTCCGGGCAAAGGCATCTGCAGGCAGTCACTTTTAATGGGTGGGTGGGTGAGTGTGAGGGTGAGTGACAGGGTGAGTGGATGAGTGACCCACAGACAAATCGCACACAATCCTACTCGCTGCTAACAGCCTGTGTGAGGCTCCACAGGGAAGCAATGTTGGGAGTGAGAGACGGTGAGCGGATGAGTAATGCGTGCGTAAGTGAATGAGTTAGTGGGTGGGTATGTGCATGAGTAGCTGGGTGAGTGGGTGGGTGAGTGAATGGGCGAGTCGGTGAGTGGGTGAGTGAATTAACGAGTGGGTTGGTTAGTGGGTGGCGTGGTTGAATGAGTGAGTGAGTGGGTGGATGTATGGTTGATTGAGTGGGTGAGTTAGCGGGTGAGTGAATGGGCGAGTCAGTGAGTCAATGAGTGAATGAATGAGTGACTCGGTGAGTGAATGAATGGAAGTGGTTTGGTGAGTGGGTGTGGTGGTGTGTGGTTGAGTCAGTGGACAGATGAGTGGGTAGGTGAGTGAGTCGGGTGGGATAATGAATGAGTGGGTAAGTGTGTGGTTGAGTGAGTGGGTGAGTGGCAGCAGCATGTGCTTCCCCTGTGTGATGAAATCGGACTACCCAGAGAAGGTCCCTTTCCCATAACCAAGGAATTATTGCTCAAAACTAAACATCCAAAGAACAATGTCTGAGGGTTGTTCCCATCTCTCTTCCCCTAATTCACTGCACTCAATTGAATTTAATCAGCTCTAAGTGATGAATCAACATCCCATCCCATCAATATTATTAGCTGGCTGACTGCTAGAGTTATGTTCGCAAAGGCCAATAAATACACGTGAAGAATGCAGTGTATATTTTTAAAAGTACTGATATGATTAAACGCAAAAAACAGCCTAGCGTTCATATCAGTCAGTTTTTTTTTTATGAAGCTAGAAGGAACCGTTGAGCTGTGTAGCTCTTTTAAACAGTTGTCCATTGGAGAGGGGTAAGCAAGTTACAACATATCAGGACACCGGGGGCAATGTCAGTCAGGATAATTAACCTAGGCAGAAGCATGCTTTGGACAGTGGGAGGAAACCGGAGTACCCGACGAAATCCCACGTGGACACGGGGGTGGGGGAGAACATGCAAACGCCACACAGAAAGTCACCCGAGCTGGGAATCGAACACGGGTAATTCTTGCCGTGAGGCGGCAGCGATACTCACCGCACCACCGTGCCGCCTACGGAATACGTGTTGGGGCGCTTTTTTCAGTATTCTCAATTTTTATTTTTTATTACAAATAACATCATAAAGCTATTCCCGCATTCATATACTCGCCCGAGGCCAGCTCTGAACATTTCATTATGATTCCGGTTTTGCATATAAATACAATGTCTGGCAGAGACTGTGGGTGAAATTCGGTAGCGAGGCAGGAGAAAGGAGCAGATCAACTGGGCCACTCTGCTCTAATAAAAGGTTGGTGGCATTTATAAATTTGGAGCATAATCAGTTCAGCTGATTTAAGAGAGGGCCCATGGCACATGAATGTAAAAACACATTGAGCATTTTCCCGATGTGTAGAGCAGCAATGGGTCATCGGAATACAAACTAATTGTTATCTATACAGTCTCTCCTCGAATTTCGACATGTGCAACTTACAATCACCCGGACATACGACGGCTGTCAGAGTAACCCTATTATATTATTTTCGAGTTCCGACGGTTGGTCGTTAAAGTCTAACGACGACCGCTCCGGCTGCCGTATGATAATATTGGCTTGCCGCGCTGTCGCGAGCCGGCCATATTTGTTATTGTCTGGGTCTCAGTCTGTGTCTTGGACTTACGACCAAATCGACTTAAGACGGGGTCATCCAAACGTAAACCCGTCGTAAGTCGAGGAGAGACTGTATGTTTGGTCGGTCAATATGATATATATTTTGTTACGTTGCACATACCATGTGTCAAAGATGTCCAGCCACTATCTATGACAGGGGTTTTCAATCTTGTGTATCTCAAGCCCCACTTGGACCTCTTGGGTCTGGTGGTGCTCGCGACCCACCGGTTGAGAATGGTGGGTCTATAGCGTTGAACAGACTGTTAGGGTAAATTGCTGTTAGTGAGCACCTCCGAAGGCCGGCACGGCACACGAGGGGGTGGTGTCACTGCTACCATAACGCACAGCCACCAAAGGCTGGGAGCCCCAAGACCGGTAGTCAACATTCTGGATGCTAGTTCGTTGAACAATACACCACCGGTTTATACAAAGACAAAGATACCCCGTATAGCCTTAACAATCTTGCGAGGTCAAGTTCCGTTAGCGAGCACCCATTAAGTCTGAAACGGCACACGAGGGGGTGGGTGACCAGCACCACGCACGGCCGCCTTCGTCTCCCTAGTGGCAATGTTTACACACCGCACTAGCTACTCATTTGTGGCTGAATTGACCTTGAGGAGACCCAGGATCGGTTCAAAAAATCGTCAGTGGTATCGGCCGTGAGCAGGGATCGAACTTGGGCCTCCGGGGTTCGCAGCGCAGCATGCTTACCAATACGTCACCGCTCCCCACAAAGACAAAGATTCCCCCGTATAGCCTTAACAGACTGTAGGAGTCAAGTGCCGTTAGGGAGCACCTAACAAAGGTTGACACGGCACACGACGGGGTGGGTGGCCACCACCCACGCCCGGATACGTACACACACAAACACATCGCCGCTCACACGCGAAGTGAATTCACACGTGAACGCGTGAACAGCGGAACCCTGAAGCCAGCGTGACTAATATTGATTATGGCTGGAAATGGTCGGTGCTCCTGTTTTCTTAATTAAGCTGCCAGGAATCGTGAAGATGATTTAAAAAATATAATGGAAATAAATACAAATTCGAAGCGCAATGTCTTCAGACAAATTAAACGCGCATATTTAATGGGAATTAGTCATTAGTTGTTGCTGGAGTCACAATGTTTAAGGGTGTGATGTCTTCTAATGTGTACATGCGTGGGTGTGCAAGCCGTGTCTCTACAATACACATACGACACGGGGTGAACCTTTGGCTCACCCTCACGGTCTTAAACGCGAAGTGGCGAAATGTTTAGAATTGTGCAGCCTCAAGATAATAATGGCAAGCGTCAGTAGGGGTTCTCAAACTTTTGCACGTCAAGGCCCACTTGAGTCTGGTCTCCACGGACCGCTAGGTGGCGCTCGCGACCCACTGATGGGTTGTGGTTGAGAACAGCGGCAGTACAGATATTTAAAAAAAAAAAAACTTTTTTTTGTGCCGATTTACCGTTCTCTATCGTTGTTGGGGTGCCGTTCTCTCCGTAGCCCTGTGCAGCGCTTTGTTACCCTCGGGTGAAAGGCGCTCTTTAAATGCTATTATTATTATTATCAATACAGGTGTATGAATTGGTTCGACATCATCATGGCCATTGTCTCAAACCATCAGCCACGGTCAATCTACTGCTGGATGAAGGCCGCCCCAAACATCCACAAGCTGAAATCCTACTGAGGAAAGATTAGGACGTGGAATTTCATTTACAAGCATCTCCCGATGTACCGAAGCTCTATTTACGGAAAAGCGTAATGATTAACTACATTTTGATATCGAGAAGTAACATTCCCTACAACAGATGTTTTTCTGTCTAAAAAATACGTACGCAATATGATTTAATTCATGGCCCGACTAAATCGCTCCGGTGCCCTTCGACGGACCGGCGTCCTATCCTGGGTATAACCCTACCTTGCGCACTGTGTCTGCCGGGATAGGCTCCGGCCCCCCGCGACCCTCTACACAGGATTGAGCAGGTGCTGACCGTCCTGATAGCGGTGTGTAGCGGCAAATCTCCAATGTTAAAGTTGAATATGTTACCTTTAATATGCTTTACTTATTTCACTATCGCAATACAGAACCTTAATCTTACCTGGTTACTTGAAAAATGTGTGCAATGCTACGTGTAAATGTTTGTTTTTGTTGGTCGATTTAAATGTGGTTATATATGAATCTTGTATATATTTTAATCATTGTCAGCAATTCGCATGTTTGCTGTGTCGCAGGAGTCCCGTAATAGGCTTGCAAGCTCACTGGGTATTTTTCTGCTGTAATAATACATATCTATCTATCTACGTTGCCTGTTGTAAGTCGAGGAGCAGGGAAACGTCCACCGGCCGACAGTTTCACATTCTGGAACGTTCTCCGACAACGACACGGCTGCTGCCGCCGGAGCTGTAATGAATTGGCGCGTTGCTTCACGGGACAAGTTGATTAATTGGCTGTGTCAGGCGAAGAATTTTACTCGCTCGATCTGACCCCAAAATCAATTATGTGTTGTGACATTCGGCTGCGGTGGCTGGGTCATGTTGCCCGCCTGCCCAGCCACTGTGTGCCCAAGCAGCTTCTGTTTGGTCGGATAGAGGGGGATGAACGGGCGCGGCACGTGCTGGAGAAGAGATGGACTTATTGTATTGCAGGACCTGGAGCTGAGTGGACTTGCTTCTTCTTTGCGATTCTTCGAAGCACGATGGTCAGCCTCTGGACATCGTTGTCTTTCAGCTCGGCCTCGAAGTGTTTGGTAGAATTCGCAGGCAATACCAAGTATTAACCTGACAGGGATCGCGACGTGAACGCTTCTACCTTGACCCCCAGTGGACTTGCTGAAGGACTGGTACCAGCTGTGTCAAGATCGACCTCTGTGGACGAGGGTCGTGAAGGACGTTACTGGGCAGTTGCAGGCAGTCGCCCTCCAGTAACAAGAGGGCAAAGGAGCGACGCTCACGCCAACGAGCGGAGCGCCGGGTGGGTAAAACACCGGGAGTTGGCGCAGTAGGGAGCACAAGTGGTGCATCTGCCAGTCGTCTCGGTCAGGCAGTCCGTGACATCTGGGTCTGTCCTGTGACCCCCGATCAGCGAGGCTCTGACACTTCACGTGGCCTCAGGGTGCATATGACCTGGCACAGGCGCGTGGTGACGTCATCACCACTTATTGGCGAATCGAGGTTATTGTTGTTATAATGTACTGTGCTATTATAGACTGTAGAGGCTATACGGGTGATATTTGTCTTTGTTCTGTAATAAAAATAATAACGGGGAGCGGTGGTGCAGCGGTTAGCGCGTCGCGCGATGAACCCATATAGCCTGAACATACGGTAGGGGTTTAGTGCTGTTAGCGAGTAGCACCTATGAAGGCCAGCACAGCACACCAGTGGGTGGGTGGGTGGCCAGCTCCACGCCGGGCCGCCTCTGTCTCCCGAGTGGTGATGTTTACACACTGCACCAGGTGCTCATTTGAGGCTGAGTCGACCTAGCGGAGGCCCAGGACACGCGAGCTGGCAATTATTCGGCAGTGGTGTGTGTGCAGTCTAGGAGAAGAGAAGAAGAAGAAGAAGAAAAAAACGAGCTTTCATTAAAATTCACATCAGCAGTGAACCGGCGAGAAGTAATGCTCGAATAGCAGACTGGGAACAAAAATATCAAATAAAAAAAACACAAAAATCACGGCGAAGCCACAGCGGGGCGGTGAGTATCGCTGGCGCCTCACAACAAGAAGGACCCGGGTTCGATACCCAGCCCCGGGTGCCTTTCCGTGTGGTGTTTGCATGTTATTCCACCCCTACCCCGTATCCGTGTGGTTTTCCGCCGGGCACTCCGGTTTCCTCCCACCGTCCAAAGACATGCTGCCAGGTTAATTTGCGTCCTGACTAAATTTCCCCAGGTGCCCTGCGATGGACTGGCGTCCTATCCTGGATATAGCCCTGCCTTGCGCCCTGTGTCTGCCGGGATAGGCTCTGGCTCACCGCGACGCTGTACAGGATTAAGCGGTTTCTGCAGATATTCCCAGTGAGCGTGCAAGCTCTGGAAGTGGGATTTCTGAAATAATGATAGCATTTTATAAAGCGCCTTTCACCCGAGGGTCACAAAGCGCGAGTTACTTCCTTACCCCTCCCAGCTGTGCTGTCTAACCTTCGCGACCGACTGCTTGTGAACCGTGAGTATACACTCAGCGAATTGGATACAATGGGGAGCACAAGTGGTGCCTCGGCCAGTCATCTCAGTCAGCCAGCCCGTGGCACCTGGGTCTGTCCCGTGACCTCCTTTCTGCGAGCGTTCGACACATCGCGTGACCTCAAAGTGCACCTGGCCTGGCACAGGCGCCGTGGAGACGTCACCGCCACGTTGCGGCGAACGGCGGTTCTTGTTGCTGTTGTTGTTGTTATAAATCCGTCGTGCGAAAATCGTGTCGGAAAGAGTTCCAAACAAACATCGCCAAGGCAGCGCGTTGCCAGCCCGTGAAGACGCAAGCTCAACACAGAGAGACACTAGGCCACATATTTATTATATTTACTATTCAATCACGCCTGTGCACGAAATGGGTGCTGTGGGGGTGGAGTGAAGAGCGATTAACAAAAAACACAATCTTAAAAGCCGAGCGTCAGTGGTGGATTTAAGTGATGCACTATTATGCAACCGATTTAAAATCGCGGCCGATTTGTAAAAATGAAAAAAGCAAACAAAAAAAGACACGGTTGTAAAGAAATCCTTCATCAACACAGATACAAAGAAGCCCGCCTAGCGATTGCAGTGATTGCAATAATATAACAGGTCTTATCTCGAAACAAAAAAAACCCATCCTATTGACAGCAAACACTTAGCGAAGTCCATTGATTTCGAAAATAACCGGAGGGCAGTAATGGGAACAGCAGCTGATTACAATTTCAGCATTGCAATCCAATGTGATTTAGTTTTGTGGAACAATCCAGCTGCCAGGAAATTGCAGTCTATTTAATAATGGTATTTATAACAATTGCTCTGCATTGCTGTTCTTCGGGATAGCCGTCGCAAGCGAGAGAGACAGAACACTCGACACGGCTATCCCAAAAGTCCAGCTATAGAGAGCAATTCTCATACATTGTGACGTGAAAACCAACATCAATACAAGAGTCTCGTCTCATTGTCAGAAAGCGCTTAATCCGCTATAGGGTCGCGATGAGCCAGAGCCTATCCCGGCAGACACAGGGCGCAAGGCAGGGTAATACCCAGGATAGGACGCCAGTCCATCACAGGGCAGCGGGGGCAATTTAGTCAGCAGGCCAATTAACCTATGCAGCAGCGTGTCTTTGGACTGTGGGAGCAAACCGGAGTGCCTGGCGAAAACCCACGAGGACACGGGCAGAACACCGCAAACTCCACACAGAAAGGCACCCGAGCCGGGATTCGATCGCGGGTCCTTCTTGCTGTGAGGCGGCAGCGCTGCTCACAGCGGCTCCCTGCCGCCCAACAACTGTTTACTTGAAAGATCTAAAATAACGGCTGCAATTTATAAACACAATATACAGGACATAGGCTGGACCGGATATTCTAATTGGCCGTTCTTTTTCAAGCAAGTTGCAACGGGAACCAGTTATTCCTGGAAAATACAACAGGTTATTTACTATTGTGTACTTGTTTTGTTTCCCAATTAACGATACAGGTATTCATTCGTAAACAAATACTTTTTGTCATAGGTTATACTGGATAGCCATCCATCCGTCCAGTGTCAGAAACTGTTTAATCCTGCACAGGGTTGCGGTGAGCTGGAGCCCATTCCGGCAGACACAGGGCGCAAGGCAGGGGATACCGAGGATGGGACGCCAGTCCATCGCAGGGCACCTGGCGCAATTAACCTGGCAGCATGTCTTTGGACGGTGGGAGGAAACCGAAGTGCCCGGCGGCGAAAACCCACCGCGGACACGGGGGGGAGAACACGTAAAAGTCACCACAGAAAGGCACCCGAGGCTGGGATTCGAACCCGGGGGTCCTTCTTGCTGCGAGGTCGGCTGCTCAGACAGTGCCACTCTATCAACCCGGCACGTTTGTGTATCAAAGCAATCCAGTGTGTGGGTTTCAGCTCCTGCAAATCTCCGCCTCCGGGAGATGTAATCTGGAGCCGCGTCCGGATTAAGACGAACGGCTGCGATAGCGGAGGCTCCGGCAAAAGCTCTGCTCCATCCCGGCAGCACCGGCGACCCCTGCACGCAACAACGAGCTTAGCGATTGATTCGTTACCGCAGAGAGGCTCCCACTGCCGACTGATCGCTATCAGCGGCAGTGTGGCCGCTGGTTACACTCGGGTCCGGTCGTGCGTGTGTAGCCCACCTCCCTCTCTCGTCCGTGTGTGTAGTGCCCCCTCCATGTGTGTAGACCCCCACGCTCACGTGCAGCCATATCGTAGCACGGTATCCATCCATTTTCAGAAACCGCTTAATCCTGTACAGGGTCGCGGTGAGCCGGAGCC
>JAZEWU010000048.1:2977301-3000818 GCA_036362915.1 Geotria australis | reverse complement strand
GGGGGGGGGTGATGTGGAGGTGGGAGAGGAATGAACACACAGCGAGCTGGCGGGATCTCCGAAATTAAACGCCGTAAATTGTCGACCGTGCAGCGATGAGAGAGATCGGAGCCCGAGTGCAACACCACCCCACCCCCCCCACCGCCCACGCCGCGCAAAGTGGCCGGTGAACGATGGTGCCTTGCGCGGCGGAGACAACGTTCAGTTTCAGTTTCGCCTCCCGCGTCGGGCGATGCGTCACTGTTAGAGAACGGCCCACGGAAGTGGATATTACGGGGCTACTGCTGCGGTCCCTTGTGACCCCTGGTCTGCACAGGAAAGGACAGCACCAAATTATTTTTCCTCCCGACGTCCAAAATCGTCGTCGCGTGGCAGTCAAAATTATGATGGTTGCGCTTGAGAGCTGTTCTTTCAGGATAGCCGTGTCGAGCGATTTCTCTCTCTCTCCCTCGCGACGTTTTGCTTCCGTCACGACGTTTCACCTCCCACGTTGGAGGCATGAACGCCTGACGATGCCCCCCAACGTGGGAGGCGAAACGTCGCGAGGGAGAGAGGGAAATCGCTCGACACGGCTATCCCGAAAGAACAGCTCTGAAAAGTAACCATCACGAATCGAGCCGCGAAAACCCACATCAGTACAGTAAAAATTATACTGATGTAGGTTTTGACGGCTCGGTGCTACGTCAACGATGACGCCGCCAACGCGGGAGGCGAAACGTCGCGAACGAGAGAGATGGCGGGAACGCTCGAGGAGCGATTCCCGACGCACGTTGCTCCGTCGACTTACTCTCGGTCAACGGTTTTCTTCTCCAGGGAGGTGAGGAACGTCCACGTCTCCTCCTTGGTCTTGCGGCACATCACCAGCACGGAGTCGGTCTTAACCTGCAACGAGGGGTGGAGCGGCGACATCGCGCGGCGACACACGGGTCAATCGGGCGCCCGACCCCACCCCTGACCCCACAGAGACGGAGCGGGGGAAGCCGAGATTCTGCACCGTGGTTGTGTTGAAAACTGCGGCGGCCAAGGGTCAAAAATGCGAGCTGCTGGAGACGGAGTGCGGCAAGCACAGATAGTGTGCAGCAAGCGCAAGTGTCACACTAAGAATGGGTGAACGTTACGCATATTGTACATTTTTGGGGGAGGGTTTAAGAAAGCAGAATTTTGAACGGTAGATCGTGTGCTGCGTTTAGATGCTAAACGTGATCGCGCGTTTAAATAGGTTGGAGACCATTGCTTTACAACCTCTTTATAACATTTGCTTTCGCGTGTACGCTATGACTGACATGCAAAATCCGTGACAATCGAGGACATTAGCGCTTAAGAATCAATTACGTTACACATGAGTTCAAGTTAATTGCTTCCGTTGTTTGTGAACATTTACTGTCGATTGGGCTTCCAGCGACGTGAGCGTTTGTTCGCTTTGGGTCGGCAGTGGCGGTGGCATGGTGGTTCGAGGCACCGCCCTAGAAACCCACACACCCCAGTTCGATCCCCCGTTCGCAGGCCGACATGAGTGACAAACATCTAAACCCGGCAGCCCGTAGATCTCCTCAGCCTCAAACGAGAACCGTACGTGCAAACGTCAGCACCGGGGAGACAAAGGCGGCCGGGCGCGGTGCTTTCCGCACCACCGGCTCTCCTGCGCGGCGCCCCCCTCCGCAAGGCTTCTCCTCGCTAACGCCACTTGCCCTAAAATCCCGTTCAAGGCTACCCGGCTACTTTCGCCTTGACTTTAATTATTGAAAGGGTGCGTGCACTTGGCCTGCGTGGCGTCGCACGCGCAAACACACGCGGTAGGGGGGGGAGCCGGCATTGCCCGCGGGCTGTTTGGCTGCGGCAGCGGGCGACGGCACAGGCCCCTGCGGCGCGAGCACCTCTTGCTGACGTCGCCCCTAGCACGGGGCCGCCGTTAATCCGGAGGATCGGTCGAACTCGGCGGGGAAGATTCGCGTGTTGGTAAAGATCAGTGGCGCGGCGTGGAGCGCTGCGCCCGCATTAGCCGGGGTGGCGGAGAGCCGAGGAGGCGGCGGCGCTTGCTACTCGCCGAGCCACCGTGTTGCCTGGACAGGAACCGCTAACGATAATACGACGATTCGTAACGCGACGCACGTATTTGTTCAGTGTCGAATGTATAGTCGCTCGAAGGGCGGACGATTCTGAAGGAAACCGCAGATAGGTGAGGAGGGGAAGGGCAGCCCGCGCGGTTAGCCGGCGCCAACGTTTGCCACACACTGAGTTCCAAATATTACGGCGTTATCGACCAATGCGTTAGGGTGTTTGTTTGTTGTTGCGGAAGGAACCCGGAGAAAAGCCACGCAGAACAGGGGGAGAACACACAGCTTCCAACGGGAGTGCGGGAGAGGCGGCGGCGTTACCTTCCAGGAGCTCTTGGCGGGGTCTATGGGATGGAGCAGCTCGATAATGCTCATGCTGTAGCTCTTGCCTTCGAAGTCCTTCACGAGCAGACTGAACGACCTGCGGAAAGGAACGGACGAGTGTTAAGATCTTACGACGGCAACATTTACAAAGTGTCCTGATGTAGGTCTTCACGCCTCGATTCGTGACGGTTGCTTTTGAAAGCCGTTCTTTCGGGATAGCCCTGTCCAGAGAGGGCGAGCGCTCCACACGGCTATCCCGAAAGAACAGCTTTGAAAGGCAACGGCCTTTGACAAAGTGTCACGTTTGCAAAAAAAAAAACCGCACATGCTTGGGGAAGAACATGAAAACAAAAAATGCTTTGATAATGTATGCATTGTCCTTGAAACAGCACAGTGAGTTTACAGTTTCAGCCCGGTCGGCTATGGCCGCACAACAACAATAACGACAATCGCGCTGCGTCAAAAGTGCTTGTGGAGTTCGTTTTGGCTACCTTTTAATCAATAATAATAATTTACATGTTTAAAGCGCCTTTCAAGTAAAGGTCATGACGTGCTGACAAAAAGCGATGCGTCATAAAGCTATGAATTTTAAACGTTGGTTTGACTCGAATGTCACTCGGAGGGAGGTCAACGGCGGCTGTCGCGCGAGCACACTCGCCTCTACTGTACGAGAATGGAGTTTTCACCACAGGAGACAGGACAGGCCCGCAGGACGGCTTGTGACCGATGACCTGCTGCTTTAAAGCTAAAAGATAAGTATCCAAAGCATATCCCTTTTTATCAGTTAGGTCATGTGAAAAAAATAAGTGTCGTGAACTCGCCTCCACCCGACACACCTAATCAGTAAGGTTTGTCACGTGAACAAAACGTGCTTCAGCTCACCGGTATGTTGGAGAGCAAACCCACAACATTTACATACCGGTGAGCTGAAGCAGTGAAGAATTGGCACGATATACAACGCTTCAGCAGAAACATGTAAAACTAAAATACGATTTGGGGATACTAGCCTGGTTAATGACATGCCAACGAATATTAGATATATTGCATTACAAATATTTGATTTTGGAATTCCAAAAAAAAAAATTACGAAACTAATTTTCGTAGCCCTTTTAATCAAAGCACCTAATTACGCATTACACAATTGGAAGCACATACATTGTGAGCCTTCGAGACTATCGCGTTCATAAGAAATATTTGCGTTCAGAGAATCGCAGTTTAAGAAATTTAATTAAACTGACTTTACGCCAACCGGAATAAAGCCAAGCATCAAAACAATGCAGTAAGAAAGCGAACTATAATAACGGAGCTACGGGTAATTGATATCGCAATAATCGGCACATCGCGATGACTCGATTTTCTCATGTTGCCGCTAATCGTTTATGACGGCAGCCCCTGCACAGTGAGTTTTAAGTAAATTTTAATTTAGGCTGGAAAGAACCGTTGAGATACGTAGCTCTTTTGAAGTTGTCCAGCGGGGAGGCGTAAGACTGTTACAACATCCCAGGGCACGGGGGGCAATTTAGTCAGGACAATTAACCTAGACGGTAGCATGTCTCTGGACTGTGGGTGGCAACCGGAGAACCCGTAGAAAACCCACGCAGAACGGGGCGGGGACACGCAAACTCCACGCAGAAACGCGCCCGAGGCGGGAGTCGAACCGCCTCGAATGACTTTATTTCCGCGGGCCGCGGCTGTTATCACCGCGCCACCTTGAACTGCCGGCAAAGCTAGCGAAGCGGCGGGGCAGCAGGCCTTGAGACAAGGTGCAGAGGACGGGGTGATGAATCGAGAACAACGGCCATCCGTACCAATCGAGATTAGATGAGACCACCGCTCGCTCGCGGCTTCGTATCGCACGTCACCGGGGCACTTTACGACTCCACTTGTCACGGGGAATGCATTACACACACGCGCGGAGAACAAACAGAATTCGCTATCGGCGCGGGGAGCGGCGGAACTATTTCAGTCGCACGGCCCGTGTCGTCGCGCGCGGGGGAAATAAAATAAAAATAACGCCGCGGAATCTAGCGCGGGCTTCACTGTAATCCGCTAATTAATTTGTCACCGCGAATATAGTCTCCGAATGCCGTCCCAAGTCATTCCAATTCAACATTTCAAAGAACAAATTTGCATTACTTCATCGTGACAATGAAATTTATGGTGAGCGCAAAAGTACAGTAATTAAATAACCACACTCCCCCCCCTTAAACACCCACACATTATTTTTTCAGCTTGCTCCACAAAGTCTGGCGCACGGAACTCCATTTTAACCCTCGCTCGTACCCAAAAATTTCGGCTACAAAACTATTTCTTCCAAATTAATACTCAAAATGCCGCAAGTGATACGCAGCTTGCCAACGCAGCGTGTCACAAGGCTGCCAACGGAAACGTATTTTTCACTGGGTATTTTTCTGCAGTAGTAATAATAACAATTTTCCATTTATAATGCGCACATATTCATTCACTGTCGAAGGTACTCATTCGACAAGAGAACGACTCAGAGGCGCGAGGAAAGCACAGAGAGGCGGAGGAGGCAGCAAGGCGGTTTGCCGGCGCCATATTTCCACACACTGCTTCCTATATATTAGGATGTTATCGGTAAATTAATTAATGAGTATTTTTTTAAGTTGTGGGAGGAAACCGGAGAGCCCGGAGGAAACTCACGCAGAACAGGGGGAGAACACACAAACTGCACACGGAAAGGCGCCCAAGGCGGGGATCGAACCTGCTCGGGCAAGACCATTCTTTCTGTGAGGCGCCGATGTTATCACTGCGCCACCCTGTCGCCCAATAATAAACATCTTTCTACCACTCTACGTATCAAGGCTCATAGGCCGTGGGGCTGCGCGACGGGCGGCAGAGGGTGCCGCGGTGACAATAATAATAGCAATTTGTGATGTCGTTGTACCGCACTTCTACGCTCCCACGACCCCGCCCGCCTTTGCCAAGCTGAACTGACCGGCGTGGTGATGTACGGTCAAACAACCTGCGCGACACGTGCGGTGTGCGGAAGCCTCGCCTAGCGATGGCCTGGCCACGGCTATCGACGATGATGATGATCAGGAGGAGTTTTACATTTGTTAAAAACTCATCCTGGTAATGCTGTGTCGAGGATGCGTATATCTCGATGTAGGTGTTCACGGCTCGATGCATGAGAATCGCTTTAATAATAATAATAATACTACAATTTGTAACACGCACAAATTCCACGCCCGGCCAGAGCGAGACACAGAAATTGAGGTGCTTTTCGAAACTGTTCTTACGGGATAGCCATGTCGAGCGCTCCCCCTCTTTCCTTCGCGACGTTTCGTCTCTCACGTTGAAGGCATCCTCAGGCGTACTGCGACTGAGTGAAAGATCAGTGTGCTATATGTTCCCTGATGCCAAAAGCAGTTCGCTGCCTTGCCTGCGTTCCTTTGATCCTTTGTCATAGGTCTTTCCAGCGAGTCCCGTTGTTAGTGTCTCCTGTGCGCCCGAGGGTGCCTCCGAAGTGAGAGGCGAAACGTCACGAAGGTAGGAGAGAGGGCGCGCGCTCGGCGACACACGGCTATCCCGAAAGAACAGCGTTGTAAGGCAATTCTCATGCGTGCCTCTGTACAGATAAAGAGGTTAAAGCTCGTAAATGAGGATGACTGCAGCAGGCGTTTAATAATTTGCCCCTTGCTGCCTCCATCTGCCAGCGCAACACTTAAACAAATTGTCAGGACTTCAGGCTGCGATTCAATTGACAAATCAACTCCCTTCACACCCGATCGTTCCCCCATTATTCCCGTACAGTTCTTAGCGAGCGCGGGTCGTGAATCGGAAATGATACGGCCGACGGCGCGTTGTCATCGGTGCAAAACAAAGCCTCGTAATGGCTACGGGTTGTTTGGAGATACAATTCGCTTGGAGACACAAATTTAGCGTTCTTAATGCAAAACACCACGGGGGGGGGGCTTTGCGGATAAAGTTTGACATTCATCAAACCCATTCGCCGATCAATCCCGCGCAAGGTTAGAGTAGAAGTAGAGAGTAAATGTTTATTATCACAGCAGAAAATAGCGTGCTCGGGTACATCTGTTGCCTCCTTGCTTGTTGTAGAATTATTATTATTGTCCTGTTGTCTTTATGTCCTATAATTTATCGCTACTGCTTGACTCTCAATTAATCTGTCTTGATGTTATTGACATGCTGTTCTCTCCAGAGCCTTGTGCAGCGCTTTGTGACCCTCGGGTGAAAGGCGCTCTATAAATGCTATTGTTATTATTAGCTTGTGACCCAAATCCTGCGATACAACAAATGTGCAAAAGAACCATCATGAACAACGGAAAAAATCAGAAGGTAATGCAACGACTTTAACGAAAAGGTTAAGCCAAAGGAGACACATATGTTCATAATTGATGCTTGGGTTAGGCCGAGGGTGACTCTGCATCTGACATCATCGGGTCAAGATCCAGGATGTTGGAATAAAATTCCGGGAAGTGAGAATGTTTATGGGAATACGGTGATGATGCGTCGGCACTGGTGCACAAGCACGATCAACAAAACAACGTCCCTTCCCCAATATGGTGTAAATAGATTTATGCACAGGCATAGTGAGTTTCTACGTACGGCCGTACGACAGCTGCCGTTTCAAATACGTACGCGAACGCTGCGAGGCACGTACGTCGAGCGTACCGGTTAATTTAAACGTTAGAATCCCACGCGTAGTTACGCGCCAAACACAACGCACGGCGTACCTCGTTGACCCTGCGAACGGACACGTTCCATTAGACGGCAGGCACCCGTTAATTTCGTTGAAAAAAATACTAGTAAAAAACAATTTTTTTTACAAAATACTATTTTAACAGGCAGGCCGATCTACCGCCAAATCTGTGCGTACGCCGAATGGACTCGGAAAACATTTACCGGGGCCAATTTGCGGAGCGGGCCGGTTCTGTTCAACTTTTTTTTTTATGTTATTGTCGCTTCTGCTTGTAAGACACGATATATTCTGCACCCAATTTCAACATCTGTGCGGCGCCGCGAAAATGTCAGCGGATGCAGCGGCGGGCTTCGGAAACATGATGCAGCGAGCGCGTGAGCGTAATAACGTGGCGCGCGGCTAATGTTAGCGCTCTGACAATGACGGATTGCCTCGGTGGTCGAATCTGGACGCTTCGGCGTAAACGGGGAAGACGAACCGGGGAGGAAACCCACCCCCCCCTCCTTATTGCGGTGTTTAAACAATTACCCCAATAGCGCGAAATCGGTCCATCCAGTCGGATAGTTTATTTTTTTTAAGATTTACAACATGGCCGGCACGGTGACTAAATAAAAGTGTCAGCCTAGGTGACGGCGCCTGTTGTGTAATTTTTTTGTCACGTGCTATTTGTTTTAACAGCGGTTTTGTTGACACATGCGTTGTCGGTACTTGTGCACCGCTGCCGAGGATATATCCCCAAATAATTTTGTTATTGTCGCTGGTCAACTCCAAATGGGGAGCCACAGCACACACATTAAGATCTACTGCTCTGGCCTTGTGCTATTCCTCTGCGGAGTAAGCATGTCCTGTCTGGAAGAGGTCAACCCATGCCAAGAAACTTGACCCGGCATTGAACAACACCTGCCGCCTGATCACTGGCTGCTTGAAACCCACAGACACAAACAACCTGTACCTCCTCGCTGGCATTGCCCCTGCTGATATCAGACGGGAAGTGGCCAGTCGAGTCGAGATGACAAAGGCTACTAGCGATGAACGCCACCTCCTTCATGGACGTCAACCCCCGGCCCAACGACTGAAGTCAAGAAAAAGCTTCCTCAGCCATGTGCAGCCCCTAACAACATCTCGAGGGGAAACCAGACTCCAGCTCTGGACGGAAAAGCTTGAGAGTGACCCTCCTGCAACTGGCATGGGAATCCCACCTGCTGAAGACTTCCCTCCTGGCTCAGATGCACCATGGATTCAGTGGAAGACACTCAACCGCCTGAGAACTAGAACGGAACGATCAAAAGATGCTTTGGTCAGATGGGGCTACAAGACCGGCCCAACCACCTGTGAATGTGGAGAAGCAGACCATACTATGGAACACTGCCTTGTCTGTGCTCTACTACCGAACCTCTCCAGCTCAAAAGACCTTGCGGAGTTCAATGAAAATGCAAGGGGCTGTGTAAGAAAATGGGAAACTGTAATTTAACCATCGCGCTTCGAAGAATCGCAAAGGAGAAGAAGACGGTTTCATCGGTGACCCCGTCGAGTTTTTTCCGGTTCACAGGACAGATCTTCAAATTCGCGACGCTGGCACCGTTGAGGTGGTTTGGACATCTGGTAAGGATGCCCCCTGGAAGGCTCCCCCGGGAAGTCTACCAGGCACGGCCCACTGGGCAGAGACCTAGAGGTCGACCCAGGACACGCTGGAGGGATTATATCCATCGACTGGCCTTGGAACGCCTGGGAATCCCCCCTCAGGAAGAGCTGGAATCTGTTGCTGAGGAAAGGGATGTCTGGTCCACTCTCCTTGGACTGCTGCCACCGCGACCCCCACCAGGACAAGCGGGTTTAGAAAATGGATGGATGGATGGCGCTGTGACCTTTTCATGATCACATCACGGGACCTTGAGCGTGCACAGACGGCGCGCCACGCTCCGCCGTAGTAACCGGGGCGGCCGCCTGGCTCGGCGGCTCGAACCGCGAACCCCCGCGACGAGCGGCAAACGGGGAACACCACCACCGGGCCGAGCCTCCGCGATCGTCAATTGTGTGATTTTTGCGTTTCGCGAGCGGGCCTCCCGGGCGCTCGTCCCAGGCAACGCTGGCCGCGCCCGTCACGAGTCACGTTCATCCGCGCGGGTCAACTCCGAGGTTAAAAGCGAATCAACGGCGAGGAAGTATAAAAGGCCGCGCGTGCGGTTGTCTCTCGAGATCGGCGTTTTTCTCGAGCCCTACGAGTTTTGACAGGTTAAGGGTCACCAGGTCTGTTGCCGGTGGCGGCGAGCTTGCTGGCCCGTCCACTTTGAAGTAAACAACGCCGGGCTCTGAGCGAAACGGTGTTTCGATCCTCTGTATGTCCTGTGCATATGGTAGAGTTGACAAATAAAGTTGAATTGAATTGAATCTCACCACTTGTTTTGCGGTCGCCGTTTCGGCGGTTGTGTGTTTGCGTGCGTGTGCGTGCGTGTCGGGATCGGATCTGTTGTGGTCGGGTGCGTTGCGCTACCGACCCGCCGACTAGAGTTCGATTGCCACTCCACGGCAAACACCGGTGACAATTTTCTGAACCGGTCCTGGGACTTCTCGAGTCGACCCGGCCTCAATGAGTACATGGTGCGGTGCGTACACATCACCGCTAGGGAGACAAAGGCGGCCGGGCTTGGTGCTGGCCACCAGGTGCTCTCTAACAGCACTTGATGCAATAAGTAAACAAATAGGGGGGGGGGGGTTTGGAGTGAAATCTTGAAAGAAATACAAATAAAAGCAAATCCAGTGATAGATATATATTATCCATCCATCCATAGTCAGAAACCGCATAATCCTAGTCTACAGGGTCGCGGTGAGCCGGAGCCTATCCCGGCAGACACGGGGCGCAAGGCAGGGCTATACCCTTGATGGGACGCCAGTCCATCAATCGCCACACCTGAATCTCAGTGGCTTCCACGTTGTTTCCCCATATAATACAGGATCATTCGCGGGCAAAGCAATGTTTCAGTCACAATGAATCAATGCGAATGCGCGCGGCATTGTGGGGAGCGAGACAAAGCCTTCTTTCCGGGCAGGAGGATTGAAGCCTTGGAACGTCAACGCGACGGGCAGAGCGCACTTCAAGAGAATCACGCGCGGAAATATCCGTTTCACCACGGTCACTCGCGGCTCCATACGTCAGGCGAGAAGACGTCTCAACGCCCCCCGCCCCGTACGCAGACAGGGATGCGGCGCAAGTCGCTTTACTGGAAATAACGTATAATAGCTATTTCAGAAAATGTTCGAAGTGTCCTCTCCATCATGTTCAACACACACGTTGCATCTTTGGACCGCTGAACGACACACGGCGCGGCGGCGGGCAGACGGCACAGTCCTGTGTTGTTATTATTCAACGTCTCGAACTCTTGGCATGTCAAATAATTACGCTCGGTAAAACGACTTATACCGCACCCCGTATGCGTGTGTGGGTTTGACTGTGACTGCGCGGAAGTGTGCCTTAATCATTTATTTTTTGTTGCCTTGGGTTTTTTATTGGTTGTTTTTTTCTTTCGTTGTTGACATGCCGTTCTCTTCGTGGCCCTGGTGCAGCGCTTTGTGACCCTTGGGTGAAAGGCGCTCTATAAAATGCCATTATTATTATTACCTCCTCACGTGCCGTGCTGGCCTTCATAATTGTTACTCGGTAACAGCACGTTCCCAAAAAGCCTGTTAAGGCTATAAAAGGGATCTTTATATTTGCCTATATGACAGAGGTTCAAATGAGTTCAGACCACAGGCTGTCAGAAATACTCTGGCCTCTGTCGCAGGGATGAACAGCGGTGTAAATGAAGCTGTAGTCCCTCCTTTAATCGACGAGCTTGAATACTTATCATTTAGTAAAGACAGAATTCGCGCCATTCTTACGGCACAAGGCCATCACAAACAAACGGCAAGCTCCACTGGCACGGCCTTCGATCGGTTGCCAACGGGGGACGAATTTGCTGAGCTTAATCGCAATCGAGTATTTTTTTGTAAATCCGGCCAAATTTTGACCACGAGGCCAACGCACGCAAAGGGCGAGCCCGTTTGGAATGACGTCACGGGACCTTTTAGCGACGCGAATCACGATTAATCCTCCGCCTGCCCGCAACCGTTCGACCTTCCTCCCCCATTGCGTCAACCTAACCGGCACCTCTTGTCATCTCCTATCACCTCCTACCGGGCGATTACCGCGGGCGCATTAATAATAAAATAGGCCCGTCGACTGCACAGTGGGCGTACAGATGCCCCTGACGTCACTCTAAATCAGCACGCTATTGTGTACCAGCGACAAGGTCCAAATTCAAAAAAATTACCCGCAAATTACTTATTCAGGAGTAATTGGCTGCAGACAATGTCCGTGAAATGTAGGGCAATCGTGATTGCCTCGCGCAATACGAACGGTACAAATACCAAATGCGCTAAATTATTAGCATCAAACATTATTATTATTATTATGCATCTCTGGCGTCCTAGCTCCCTCACGCTGCTTTGCTATAGGTTTCATAGACCAGTAACAGCAACATACTTCATTTATGTACCAATGGTAGAATGCATAGATTATGAAAAAATAATGCGAATATAATTTACGATCCGTGTTTATGTATTTCCGTATTTATGTATTCATTGTGGTGGAGTGGTTTGTGTGTTTCCAATGAACTCCAGAGCTCTGTCACCTGGAGTCTAGCGCTCCTGCTAGGGTCTTCTTTGGTGAACAGGTCTGGAGTCTAGCGCTCCTGTTAGGGTCTCCCTTGGTGAACAGGTCTGGGGGGAGGCGACAGACAAATAACGATCCGAAGACCCTCCGACTCAAGAAGGTTGTAGGCACTAAGTAAATCCGACCGTAAAATTTTGCTCCAAAACCACCATCATTGGGGGGGGGCAGCCAGCCAACCAGGGGCAACTTGGGACATCAGCTGTTTGAACCAGCAACATTTATTATTGGCTTAGGCCAAGGGTGGGATGGTGGCACGGCGAGTAGCGCTGCCGCCTCACAGCAAGAAGGCCCCAGGTTCGAACCGCAAAGCGTATACTCTTGTCGAATTTCACCGCTTGGATGGGCGACCTCCACGTGCCTAACGGGTGTCGTAGGCCGTGCAGAAGTACCGTGGATAGCAAACGGCAAGGTTCATTGCTGTACTCCTACTTGGTTGCGTGCATGCTCCTTTCGCCATCACCGACCGGCACTGACCAGCGTGGTGAAGTATGGTCCGAAAACCGGCCAACTAACGTGTCATTTCAACGGGGGTTCGAGGCGGCGCGGCCCCGTGGGCGCACGCGCCAGGCGCGCCCGACGCGCGCCGGTCCCCGGTGCCCACACCCGCCACCGCGACCGCTTCCGCGGAAAGTTACGCGAAACCCCGGCGAGCAACCTTCCCGCTCGGCCCTCGGAGTGATTGGCCGGAGCGAGATCAGGCCGCGGCTAATGGAACGGAACTCCCACACCTGGCGAGCTAGCGGGCGTCCCTCGCACGCGCGCGCGCGCCGAAAGCGCTCCCCTCAGGTCATTAAGTGCCGTGTTTTTCCCCAAGGTTGCGGCGTTGTTAGCGCGAGCCGAGGGCCGCTGTCGCGGCCCGTACGACGCGGCTCGGACTGCAATCGAATTGGACGCGGTGGCAGTGACGCCGGTGAGGGAGCGGTGGTGCGGCGGTTCGCGTGCTGCAACCGCAAACCCGGCGAGCCGAGCTCGATTCCCCCGCTAACGGCCAGTGGCAGTGACGGTTTTATGAACAGGTTCTGGGCCTCCCCTAGGCTTAATCCTTATATGGTTATTTGGCAGAAAAAAATGCGTGCAATGCTATGGTAAATGTTTTGTTGTTGATCGATTTAAATTTCGGTTATTTTTTAATCTTGTATATATTTTAAATATTGTCGGCAACTCGCATGTTTGTTGTGTCGCAGGAGTCCCGGGAGTAAAGAGCTTGCAAGCTCACAGGGTATTTTTCTGCTGTAATAATAATAACAAACATCTATCTATCTATGACTAGGTCTCAAACGAGTGCGCGCTGCCGCGTGTAAACGTTGCCACTAGGGAGACAAAGGCGGCCGGGCGTGGTGCTGGCCAACCACCCTGCTCGTGTGCCCCTGTTATTATTATTACAGTAGAAACATACCCAGTGAGCTTGTAATCTCTTTACGGGATTCCTGCATCGACACAACAAACAATGCGAATTGAAGGATATAATATTTTTTGTTATATAAAAATAATAAATTAACCAAAGAAAAAAACCCATTTACACACAACATTACATTGGGGAAAAACCGCGTGCCTCCCATGCCGTACCAGGGCCAGCCTAGCCCCGACACGGCTCACTTATGCTGTGGCCTTTATAGGTGCTACCCGCTAACATCACTTGACCCTACGGTCTGTCAAGGCTGTACGGGGGATTTTTGTCTGTCGGCGGATTGAGATGCTCGCACGAAGCAAGCTTATAGAACAACTCATTACGCACTTCACCAACGCCGCGGGGATTACACGTGTGTTTGGCAACCTGGGGGAGGAAAGTGGGGGGAAGAGGGTTGGGTGGGGATCTGGGGTGCTCGATCAGCGTGGCCCAAGAGAATTTTAATTATTAAAACATAATTATGCAAAACATCATTAACGCATCTGCGCTCGAGTATTAACGGTAAGCGCTCGCGAACTCTGTAAACAATGCCGTACACTGTGACGGTGTGGAGTACCTGTACGAAATGATTCGTAACAGAAACTCCAGCTGTAAATCTATTTGATGCAGTCGCCCAGCAATGGTTCGCGCGTATTTCTTTGCTCATCATCATCATCGTCGTCAGCCGTGGGGAATCCACCGCCGGGCCAATGCCTTCCCCCAAGCTGCTGGCATCTGTCGCAATTCTGCCATGTGACGATAATCCACATAGCACCGGCACGCGTTGTTTTTGCTCCGATTGCCATTTGCTATGTTGCAGTGCTCGTATTACGCTTTGCTGTTGCCTCGTGCCCTGTGTCTGCCGGGATAGGCTCCGGCTCAGCGCGACCCTGTACAGGATTAAGCGGTTTCTGAAAATGGATGGAAAATGGATGTACAGGGTTGAGTCTCTAAAATTCTCACCTGGTGAAAATATGGGAGGGAACAAAATTGTGTCACCCTCTTTCTAATACTTAACTAAAACGTTGACTTAACTAAAAAGTCATACAGTTTGTCACTCGAGCAGACGAAAAAACATTTTTATTAATTCAATATCAGTCCCCGCTTAATCCTCTAGAAGGTCACTGGGGGGGGGCTGGAGCCTATCCCGGCAGACACAGGGCGTGAGGAAGGGCTATACCCAAGGTGGCACATAACCTGGTAGGGAGATCCTACCAGGAGTGCTAGATCCCCGGACTTATTCACCAAGGAAGACCCTAGCAGAATTGCAATTGCGTCAGCAGGCCAATACATCTTGGCAGCATGTCTCTAGACTGTGGACGGAAACCGGAGTGCCCGGCGAAAACTCACGGAGACACGGGGAGAACATGCAAACTCCACACAGAAAGATAGCCAAGACGGAAAATCGAACCCAGGACTTGTTGCAGTGAGGCGGCAGCGCTACTCACCATGCCACCGTGCACCCCGTAATGAAAACACTAAAATAGAAAAATATTACTCCCATTACTTCCAATGCAGACCGCTGTCTAGGAAATAGCGGATAGCATTCGTTGTTTCCAAAGTCCGTTGAATAGAGGTCCGTTAAATCGAGGTTTTCCTGTATTGAGTAACAGAAGCCCAGGTGACAATTCAGCCCATTAGGGCGAGGTGCGCACATTTTGTCGAGGCCAAAATAAAGATGTAATCTCCTTTATCCGACAAAAAGTAATTACGTTTCAGCACACTTTATTGGCAGTTTCAAACTCACGCGCTGAAAGGGCTCATACATTTGTGCGCCGTGATATTAAATCCTTTGCCCGGCTCAAATTAAAATGGGAAGTTAATCTAATTTCAATTCCCTTTATTTCTTTGGATTGACAAAAAAATCGTACCGCTTTCTGAAAGCTGTGATAACTCCTCAAACACTCAACGGCCGTCACATCTTCATAATTAGCGGCATGGTGGCGCAGCGGTAACATCTGCGCCTCACAGAAAGAAAGTCCTGCCCAAGGCGGTTCAATTGCCGCCTCGGGTGCCTGCCTATCTGTGTGGAGTTTGTGTGTTCTCCCCCCTGTTCTAAGTGTAGTTTCCTCCGGTTTCCTCCTACAACTAAAACAGACTCATTAATTAATCAGCTGATAACATCATAGTGTAGAGAAAAGCAGTGTCTGACGAGTTGGCGCCGGCTGACCCGCCCGGCTCTGTATCCATGTCTTGTCCATAACCAGGTGTGGAAATTACGCGCGTAATACATTTTATTAACTTTTCTTAATAATAATATGCCAAGTTAAAGGAGGAGGGGAAAAACAATAGAAAAACGAATCCGTTACGGATATTCAAAGAAAAACATTCTCTCATCGTGCAATGCAAAAATAATAACCAAGTAACCTTTGCCACCGCATTAATTATACATAGTTCAACAGCAGCATGAAAGAGTGCAATTCCACAGGGACTTTCCCAGCCTTAAGAGCAGCGTCCTAAGGCATTTTTAACGGTAAGACAGAATCAGTCCTAGAAGTGTAGTTTGACGGGGCAAGGCAGGAACGCATATGCAGACCCATCATCCACTTAGTTTCAACCCAGAGGCTCTTTAATAATTAAAACGCTATCGGAACGGGTCCATAGCACACGTAGACACACACACACATACAGACGGACGCACTTTCTCACTTGGGCACAAAACAATCCGAAGCTCTCAAGTCAAGTGCACAGAGCAAGCCCCCCCCCCCCAACCCCCACGATAGGAAAATGCCATCGTGAATACACCGTCAATTATTCATAGCATCATGAAAACCAATCGCTGTAAATCATCATTCGTCCTTATCCATCAGTGTCGTTCTGTTGCCACCGTCCGACGGCAAGCGTCCGAGTTAATTTTTTCCGTTTGTTCACGCGAGAATTACCAATCCTCAGCGACGTTTCGGGCTGCTACGCATCCGCAAGTAGTGGAAACATCGTATTGTTCGTTAGGTTTGAAAAGCGCGTTATCGGTACAAGCGTCACGGACGTGTTTCCCAATTTCTGATTGATTTAGAAAAATCCGGAAATCAGGGCCTAGACAGGACATTAGGGATGATACGGATGTCACAGGAAGCGAGGTCAGTTACATGACATCACGAAGAGGCGTCACGTAGTGTTAAGCGATCTCAATTTTGCTGTTGGGAAGATGTGATGTTATTACATCATGTAAACGATCAGAAAATGCGATTTTTTTCATAGCTGTCCTTAAGATATGTAAAGATTCCATACACATCTCTGATTCGTATATAAAAGCAAGTGGGTTTTTTTAAACGTATGCTTGCCCACACTGAAGGTGCAGGGTTCAAATCTTTCATAAGCGCAAAATATTATCTGCGCAACACCGAGGCTTCTGTGTCTTATTTCAGCTCCACTTCCCACTTATTGATGATTTCTCTTCTGGAACTTCAAAGAGCCAGCAGCAATATTTCCAAATGGATATCAGGAATAAATCCAGATGAAAGCAGTCGTGTCAGCAGAAAACGTCACCAACAAGAAGGATGTGGTACACGCTTGCAACAAGATCGATCGAAGGGCGGGTACTCTGCTAATACAATGAAATGTGTGCATACATGTGCTAGTAGAACGAATTTATTTTGATGTACGTGTGCTTCAAATACGTATTCATTCGTTGTCAGAAACCGCTTAATTCTGTACAGGGTTGCGGGGAGCCAGAGCCTATCCCGGCAGACACAGGGTGCAAGGCAGGGCTATACGCAGGATGGGACGCCAGTCCATCACAGAGCACCAGGGGCAATTTTAGTCAGCAGGCCAATTAACCTATGCACCAGAAAATACGTAGATGAGATGATATATGTACGTTATTATTAAAGTAGAAGGAGTTTCCTGAGACATAATTTTCGTAACTTATGTCAGTGTTAAATGAGTAGAAAAACTCTGGGTTAAATATGGGGCATGATTGTACTAACCTACATCACAGCATTAGTTGAAGTCTCCTTAAAATCAACGGAAGAACTGTCATACACATCCACGTAATACGCATTCTACAAAAGGTTTAACAGAGAAATCAATTTTGTACCACAGTAATTCATGTCACAGTACTCCACATAACTGTACAGGACTATATTGCTAATAATATACCACATTAAGGCCTCAGAAACCTTCACTTCTGCGGGAATGACCGGCACAATATATGACCGGTTGGAACGTTTAAGGG
This sequence comes from Geotria australis, assembly GCA_036362915.1. NCBI lineage: Eukaryota > Metazoa > Chordata > Hyperoartia > Petromyzontiformes > Geotriidae > Geotria > Geotria australis. The sequence goes on along the minus strand of JAZEWU010000048.1, from coordinate 2,983,484 downwards.
CAAATTAAGTAATGGTATTAAGTAACCACCTTTGCCGCGGATAGCCCGGAGGCCCTTAGCTGAGCGCGCAGATGAATAACGCAAGCGGCATCGCCCTACATTTCATTTATCCCCTTTCCTCGGGGGACTCACGCGCGCGAGAGTTGAAATCTTCCGTCTGGGACAGCGGACGCTAGCACGGCAATTGCGCTCCGTAGCTGCTCTTTTGGGATAGCCTTGTCGAGCACTGCTCCTCACTCTCTCTCTCCTTTGTACTAATATAGGTTCGTCACGGCTCGATGTATGGGAATTGCTCTCTATAGATAGATCGACAGATGTTTATTATTACAGCAGAAATAACCCGGTGAGCTCGCTGCGACAACAACAAACACGCTAATTGACACGAAAATATATAAAAATTACTAATTAACACAACAAACCGGAAAAACATAAAGAATACGTTTACACACACAGCTGTTCCGGCCAATTATTAAACGAGTGGTTTTTTTTCAGTTGTGGGAGGAAACCGGAGAACATGGAGGAATCCCACTGAGAACAGGGGGAGAACGGACAAACTCTGGACCGAACGGCACCCGAGGCGAGCACCACCAGATGCTGCATCCTCTATATATTAAGATATCATCGACAAAAATATTAAGTGTATTTTTTTGTCGCAACGGGCGGAAACCGTAGTACCTGGCAAATACCCACGCGGGTATTTGCAGAGAGGCATCCGAGCCGGGAATCGAACCCAGGGCCTTCTTCCCGTGAGGCGCGGATGTCAGCACTGCACAGCTACCCCGCCGACCAGCCAAGCTCCCGAACGAGCGCGTGGAGCGAAACGTCGGCACGAGCAGCACGCGGCGCGAGCCCGAGAATCCCGTCGGAAACCTCGGCCGCTCTCCGCGTGCTGCGCCAACACTTCCTCGCTTAATCTCCCAGCCACGCGGAAAAATGCTAAGCCCCCGTTAATGTTGTCTCCGATCGTTCATCCGTGAAGGTTTCTCTTTGCTTATCTGCGACGAAAATATATTCCCGGCCGGCGGTTCACTTTCCAGCGGCGCGGACGCCCACGCTCGCTCAAACTGCGGGGGAGCGACCGTGCCGCGGCGAGTCCGGACTTAATTGCCGTTGTCAGTCGCGACGGCGCTTTCGGGTGCGTGTCACTTTATCGCGATCATTCGGGGAGCGAGGGATTTCGCTAAACTCGAGCCTTCGACAAGCGCCGCCAGCATGAAAAGTGGCGGTGAGGCGCTCCTATCTGTCACGCGGCCTCCCGCCGACGATAAGATGTTTGTTGGTGACCCCCCGGGGAAAACAGAGTCCTCTAACTGTACCAATCCGTCTGTCGCTATCGCCGCGTAATGACTCCGCCGAGATGCGCGGGCGAGGGAGCCGGCAAGAGGTGCCGTTGACTTGTATAATGTGACCGTCTAACAGCCGAGACGGTGGGGCTTCGGCAAAGCGCGGCACGCAGCACTTCGCGCTGTGAACGCGGGAAGCATCAACTTTTTCCGTCTAACTTGTTATCGCGGCCTGCGGCGCGGAACTGCGCGGTTAGCAATAAGCGGAGACACACGTGGGAATGATCGGTACCAAGGCACGCATTCCGGTTGGTGTTTTTCACCCCAAAAAAGTTTCCACTTTTGGGTTCTCCGTTAATTGACAGTCAGTTTTTGAAATATCGCTTGGTCGCTTTTTGCGAACGGCTCCCGGCGGTCATAACGCCGTCACGTCGCGAGACGTGGGGGTACGTTCGGAAAAGTTGGCATAATAATAATAATAGCGATTTATAGAGCGCCTTTCACCCGAGGGTCACAAAGCGCTGTGTGTGTGCAAGAGCGGCTAACACGAGAGCCTTTCAAGCGACTACTCAGAGATCCTTCAAGTGGCCGTTATATCTAACACGTGGCCCTTTGCGATTACCATTGATTCATAACGTGTGTGATGTTGAACATTTCCGCGAACGGCATTATACGTGCAATACAACCTCGATTTACCGGAATAATAGGGAGGAAAGGGTGTCCGTAGTCCGTTAAATCTGGATGCTTACATGATCTTATACACAGAGTAATGACCAGATCTTCTAACCAACTATATATTATGAACACCCTTACACAGGGCAATGTAGAGGGCGATATATCTGGCACGGCATGCTCAACTCCAGACCTCAGGACGCATGAAAACGCCACCAACGTGGGAGGCGAAATGTCGCAAAGGAGAGAGGGGGAATGCTCCACAAGGCGATCCCAAAAAACTGCTTTGAAAAGCAATTATCACCATTAAAAATAACAATGTATGTATCTATTAGCAGCAATGAAAACACTAAAATAAAAGCATATAATTTCAATTACTTCCAATGGAGACCGATGTCTCGGAATTAGCAGACCGTTGAATAGAGGTTTGTTAAGTCGAGGTTTAACTCTATTAAAGTACCTTTGGGTTAGATCACATAAAAGCAAAAGTGTTGTAAACCCTCCTCCACGCGGCACGGCCGATCACTAAGGTTTTCTCACGATCATGGCACTCTGATGGTTTCGGGCATCCGGGCTGATACCATCAACTCGCTACACCTGCGAATAAGACTTAACAACATGCGGCTGCCCGGATTCAAACCCATAACCTGAGTCGTGCCGGCTATCGCGCCCTGAACCACTCAACTTCGACATCAAACACGGCCATCGGACTACCGAACTTGACAGCCGACGAATGAATAACGCCGTTCGTTCGAACACGTTACATTTTCGCGACATTACCGGCCGTCGGTGGCATTTGAAGGGAAAAACACATCTGGTCGAAGGATTAATATTCTGACAAACGGCCATAATGATCCTCATCAGCCACTGTCCGATGCCGGATGAAGGCCTCGACGTGCCACCACCATCATCGCTCACGGTCCAGAGACGCCACGATCCATCTCACTCCTCCGCGCACGGCGAGCGAGCTCATCGCTCACGTCGACGGTGGCCATCATCTCGGACGCGCTCCTCTCCTTTGGGTGTCGTTCCCGTGGGCAGGCCGGTCCGGTCGGCCCTTCGCGCCACGTTTGTAACCTGCCCGAGAGTTTCTTAAAGATCAATACGGTGTCGTCGGATTATTAAGGTTTCGTCAGGCACCTCGAACTTGTAATTACCAGAGGAACGCTGTACTCCGTTGTAAATGTTGTGGTTTTTTTCCTCCAACACAACGGCGTGGTGTTGCCACTGCGGCGGGGTGGCGCAGTCGTAACATCCGCGCCTCACGGAAAGAATGGTCTTGCCCGAGGCGGTTCGATTCCCGCCTTGGGCGCCTTTCTGTACGGAGTTTGTGCGTGATCCCCCCCCTGTTCTGCGTGGGTGTCCTCCGGTTTCCTCCCACAACATAAAAAAAACACTCATTAATTCTTTGGCCGATAACATCATAATATATAGGAAGCAGTGTGTGGCAACATGGCGCCGGCAAACTGCCTGGCTGCCTCCTCTGCCTCTCTGCGCTTTCCTCGCGCCTCTGAGTCGGTTCTCTAGTCGAATGAACGTGACAAAGCTTACCTGTGTCAGGTTGGAGGCGAGTTCGTCAAACATATACACACACGTACACACGGAAGCTTTAAACTATCACGATATTCATTGCGAGCTTCCGCATAAATTTTCCAATTGCCAAATGTTTAAATACCGTATGTACGGAAGGGCGACTTCAGTAAAAAGGCATTAACACACCAGCTCTAAGACGACAGATAACTTGTGCAGCCGAAGCCAAGCAAGCGTGTGTCTGCGTATATAATCTTCGATTTACTTTGTAAAGCCTTTCGTATATTCTCTCTCTCTCTTTTTCGTATCTCTCACCTTGTGCAACTGTGCCGCTGAAAGGGATTATAATGAACCCTTCGCGGAGGGGGCCGGTACCAGTGCTTTTCAAAGCAAAGCCATCGGGGCTTAGCTTATCTCAGAATGTTGAAGTGCGGTGTGTGGAAAAAAACCCGATTTCGATTCAAAATCCAAGACCTGGCCCACACTGTGAATATTTGTGCGCCGCACCGTCGGTTGCAGAGTATACCTTCACATGCCATCGATTGTAGCAAATTCCCATCCCCGTTTGGGACTCTGCCTGCACAGTGAGTGCACTTAAAGGGCTATTAACATGCACGCTGGCAAGCGTGCTTTGGTGTTTAAAGACGACTTCAATGAGGGGATCCCTTTCAATTAAACGCAGCTAATGAAAAGCAATTAATGTAACCGCGACTAGAAAATCCAATGTTATAGACGCATTACAAGCGAGGGGAAAAAAAGACGCTTAATTCAACAATATATTAATGACTTAGTCACTGACAGGCCATCGATGTTTTACATTGTGCGCATTAATAATGCACTGCGTGTCTGAGTTCAGCAGATGCCATTCCATAAGCAACCTTCATGAAGAGAAATTGACCATATGTCTATATGTAATGGGGCAAGTATCTGTGGGTACCTTTCCGGCAATAATAACAAGTGTTAAGAACTTAGAACACCAAACAGACACCTTTCACAAGGCGTCAATTTTTGCTAAAAAAAATCACACATACGTGCGGCAAAAACATGCTTTGATAATATAATAATAATAATCTAATTTTGTAACGCGCGCATTTTCTCCGGGTTTGTCGTGCATCGCTGTTGAGGGTTCGAAGCCGTCATAAGCGCAAATTATATCTGCCACAACACCAAGATTTTTTTTTAAAATGTATTTTTTCAGCTTTACTTCCCGCTGGTTGATTACTCTTCTAAAACATTAACACTTTCAGCTGTGAAAGTCCCACTTCCGCACGCGTACCATCGACCGTCTTGAGCAGCGTTTCGCCTTCATCAAGACATCGGAAGAACGTTCGACACACTTGAAACAGGATCGTCCGTAGGACTGCTCCGCTGCCAGTTCGACGATTTAAACCAATTACATCATAACCAAAACACCAAGCTCGTGCCCAAGGCGGGAATCGAACCGCCTCGGGCAGCACTTTCTTTCTGCGAGAGCGCAGATGTTACAGCCGCGCCACCCTGCCGACCTATTAAGGCCCGATAACTACGCTCGAGTGTGTGTGTGTGTGTGCCGACTGCGTTTCCCTCCCCTCGTATAGGCACGCCGCATGAGGTGCTCATTTGAGGCTGAGTCGACCTAGGAGAGAGGCTCATCGCAGAATCAGATACCGGCGGTGTTATGTGTGTTGCCGGGAATTGAACGTGCGTCTCTGCGATCGAAGCCGCCAATCCCTCGCCGCCCATCACAAAGACACAGCTCCCCTGTATAGCCTTCACACAGTGTAGGGTCAAGTGCTATTAGCGAGCACCTTATGAAGACCGACACGGCGCGCGAGGGGGGTGGGTGGCCAGCACCACCTCCGTTCGACTTCAGCTCTCTAGCAGCAACGGTTTGCACGCCGCACCAGGTACTCGTTTGAGGCCGAGTCAACCTCGGGGTGGGCCAGGACCGGTTGGGAAAATCGTCACCGGTGTTGGCCGCGAGCGGGAATCGCACTCGAGTCGCCAGGTTCGTAGCGCGGCGCGCTAACCGCTACGCCACGCGGCACATATACATACACACACGCGCACGCAAGGTCCTCAGAGTGCAGGATTTTGTTCCGAAACAGCCAATTGTTAGATTGATGAGCCCGGCACTGACTGGGGGTCACGGTGGCACCTGTGCAGGGAGCCAAGGAGTAGGCGAAAGGTTTGCCGCAGCGTCAGTCTTAGCGCCGGAAAAATCGGGGCTCGTGTCAGGCCGCGGTTGACCTGCGCGACACCCTTATGGATTCTAATGACCAATTACAGGGCAATTGCGCCAATTTAAGAGACTTTTACACTCGCCGAAAGACAGAAAAGAAAAATACATTTTACGCTTCTGAAACGCGCGTTAACGACCAGAAGCTATTTTACAGAATTTGGTGCGGGATTCAAAACACAAGCGTACATTTGTAGGGAAAGCCGTATCTGGTGTGGGCCAATCAGTTTTAAGGACGATGCATGATTTTGCCACAAGTATGTGTGGCTGTTTACACACTGCACACTTTCAAAAATGTGTCTATTTGTTGTTTTAAGGTCTTAACACTTTTTTTATTGCCAAAAATGGTAAAAACCTTGCATATTTTTTACATCACTCGCTTAAAGTGTTTTGCCGGGCTCACTGTTTTTCGATATATATATATAAAAACATAATAGACCGGGGGAATGAGCAACTTGACGCAAACGTGACGGCTTTTGA
>JAZEWU010000048.1:2966915-2977237 GCA_036362915.1 Geotria australis | reverse complement strand
CTACCTTGACCCCCCAGGCCACCTCTGCAGGAGAATGAAGAAAATCAAGAGGGCACAGCTTGGGCATCCGTGCTTGCAGCTAATCGTCCCTGCTCGAAATGATCTTTGCGAAACCCATTAAGTCTGAAATCGGTCCCTCGGCAAAAATCCCAATTTAACAAATCATGAAAACCTTCCCGCGGAAACGTGCACCATATGCCGCAGCCGCAGACTGCGATGCAACGGAGGGTCTCGTTTCCTGTCGCTACCAACTTGTGGCGCGTGGCACAGCGGTAACATCCGCGTCTCGCAGACAGGAGGGTCCTGCGCCTCGGGCGCTTTCTGTACGAAGTTTGTGTGTTCTTCCACTGTTCTGCGCGGGTTTCTTCCGGGTTCGCCAGTTTCGTCCCACAAGTAAAAAAAAAAAACTCGTTAATTAATTGGCCGATAACATCATATTATATAGCAAGCAGTGTACGGCGGGTTGGCACCAGCTGACTCCCCCCCCTCTCTCTGCGGTTTCCTCGCTACGCCTTCGGATCCGGGTTTCGTCCACGACCAGGGCGTGGAATTTGCGTGCGTTACAAATTTAATTATTATTATCAAACTCTGGCGTTCTCGACTGATGGGCAGCTCTCCATCCTCGTGTGTGTGTGTGTATATGGCACTGCCTTGCGCTCGCAGTTGCCGCGCGCTCGCAGTTGCCGCGACGTGTTTTGAACACGCTCGTAAATCGCCCGTATCGCGAACAAAAACCCCGAAACTTTTTCGCGCGCGTGCGCGCGTGCGTGCGCGCGTCGCAATGATGACGACGGGGGGAAAATTGCACGACCTCCGCGACATTTGTCCAACGGGGAGCACACGGAGCGAACGAGGAGACGGTGGGCCGCGAGGAGGGGGTGAAAGTGACAAAAGCACGTCGTTCCCTATCCCCACGGGCACTGAATTATCCATTAAGAGCTCGAGCAGCGGCATAAATCCGCACGCCGCCCATTAGGTGGTGTTCACCTGACCGTCGCGCCGTAACTCAGCGAGAGAGGGGAGCGGGCGCGGAGAAACCGGGCCGCTCCGACATGCCGGGGACAGGCGCCCGCCGCGCCTTGAGAGCAGGCGCTTCTCACCCGACGCCATCGATTAAAAATCCTCCGCCGCTCAATTCCCCGCCCCGCGAACGCCCGCCACCTTCGCCGCCGCGCGCACACGCGGCCCGCACACCAGCTTCCCCGGCCGCTCCCGGCGTCGATATTCGCCGGCGAGATCGGACGCGTCCGCATTGATTGTTCATCGGGAGACGCACCGGCTCGGCTCGGCGGCGGAACTAACCGGCGCGGCGGTGATCGTGCCCTCGGCCACTCGCCGTGCGCACGACGTATCTACGTCTCCCCCCGACTTTTTAAACGGGGGGACAGAGCGCGAGCTCTGTTCCTCGCGCGATCAAAGCCGTAGTCGTCGTCTGAAGCTCGTCTCTCGTAGACGCGGCTCGTTGCCGAGCAAATTGGCGTCGGCCCAAATTATACGAGCCGTTCGTGGCGCACGTCGCGCCGGTAACGTTTGTTGTCGTTGTTGTTGTTGTCGTCGTCGGGTGGTTTTTATTCCGCTCGCTTTCATCGCGCAGCGTCGACGCGACTGCGCCGATAATTAACGGGAGTCGTTGCGATCTTCTTCTTTGCGATTCTTCGAAGCACGATGGTCAGCTTCTGGACATCGTTGTCTTTCAGCTCGGCCTCGATAACGACAATAAACAACTCGCGCGCATTGCAAGCTTGCAGGTGCGCTTTTGACTGCGGCTTTATTACTTTGAATAATTCATCGGGTCTCAAAAAACTACGGGTATATTGCTTCTCAGAATTATCTGATGATATCACATAGTCAGCAGGTCCGCAAAAACTTATTTACATTTACGTTGTGGACGTTGGGAAGAACACAAACAAATGTGGGAGACAGAGGCCACTCAATTAAATTATTCTCAAACATCCGCGCCTCACGGAAAAACAAGGTCCTTCCCGATGTGGTTCGATTCCTGTCTCGAGCACCTTTCTGTGTGGAGTTTGTGCATTCTCCCCCCATGTTCTGCGGGTTTCCTCCCGCAATAAAACAAAACACTAATTAATTAATTGGCTGATACCATCGTAATATATTGTCTAGCGGGTTGGCACTGGCTGACCACGTGGCTGCCTCCTCCCCCGCTCCTCCGTGGGTTCTTGCAGCGCCTTGAACACCTTCGGATAAAATGCGCTACTACATAATTGTAAGAAGCATTATTATCCCAACCGAGATTTTTTTTATGATAATGGTTACAATTTATAACGCACGCACAGTCGTTCAGCGTCGAAGGTATTCGCTCAGAGGCGCGAGAAAACTGCAGGGAGGTGGGAAGGCAGCAGGCAGCCACGCGGTTAGCCAGCGCCAACATTTGCCAAACATATTGCCACAGCCGGACTTGTTCACTACCGGCTTAGAATAAATCCTAGCAAAGAAAACGGTGGAAAAAACCCAACAACGGCGATGCGTGCGCGGGCTGCGGAACTCATTTGCGTACAGGAATAAAATCTGGGCAAGGAAGTGTTAACACGACACCTGCCGTAACGAGCGTCAATCAGCGGGGCGACCGGAGGTTCCAATCTGGCTCGCGTCTTCCCGAGACCAATTTCTCCGCTCCCCACACTCCTGAAGAATCAAGAGAGCTGTCACCACCGTCGTGTAACCTTCCCTCTCCCAGGCACCCTACTGCTTTGTTACTTCCGTTACTGCACCTGCTGCCCTCGACTCGTTCAACTGACACTGAATTGCCGGGCGGTAACTCCGACTGAAAACGGTTGCGGTGGTTTTTTTAACACGTTGCTGTTGCTGAGTGCAAGCTGTTGCCACGAACGGACACCGTTGAAGTTGTGACGGGAACGAGCCGGTGCGTTTCGCGAATCCGCGCGTTTTTGCCCGCGGGCTGCGTGGCACGAAAGGCCAGTGCCCGACGATCGATCTCAAACGCGCGAAAAGTTTGGCACCGACCGAAATCTTCCGTGAGGTTCCGACATCAAACGGGCACACGCGCTCGATGGGAAACAATGCTCCTCTGTGGCCTAGCGTCATGATGTTTCACCGCACCGCTATCCCGCCGTGTCGTAACGCTGGCAACCGGATAAAAAAAAATATATCAACAACATCTCGAATACCCAGCGCCCTCCCCACCTATCCGCTCATTAATCACGTAAGACGCGCAATTAAACACACGACGTAATTAGGCGTCCTCTCAGGATCCTTCAGAAATTACTTAAAGCGCGATTACATTATTTTCAAAACGGGACAAGCCCTCGCGTTTTCCGCGGGGGAAGCATTCGGTATTCGCGCCGGGACGCCGAGACAGGCGCCGGCACGATGCAGGAAAGGGCAAGCAGGGCCACCGATGCTCGGCAAGCGGTGCCGACGATCCTCGGCGCGGCGTCAATTATCGGACGGTGACGATGATGATACAATGTATAGCGTGCCACGAAAATTCCACGTCTGGTCATGGACGAGACTCGGATTCGGACGGCGCGAGGAAACTGTAGTAACTAAGTCTCTAAGGAAGGAACCGTTGAGCTATGTGGCGCGTTTTAACAGTGGTCCACCAGGGGAGGGGGGTAAGCAAATTACAACATCTCGGAGCACCAGCGGCAATGTAGTAAGGGCAACTAACCTAGACAGCGTATATTTGGAATGTGGGGGGAAACCAGAGTACCCGGCAGAAACGTGACGCAGACGCGGTGGGAGAACGCGTTAACGCCACGCGAAAAAGCACCCCGCAGAGGACGTGGGAAGGCAGCCACACAGCCAGCCAGCACTATCATTCACCAGACACCGCTGGCTAGATATTGTTATCGGCCAATTAATCAATGAGTATTTTATAGTTGTGGCAGGAAATCGGAGAACCCCGAGGTTCACCCACGCAGAACAGGTGGAGACCGCACGTCAAACGCACTGAAGGCGGGAATCGAACCCGCCCCGGGCAGATTATTATTTGTACGAGGCGTAGATGTTACCACGGCATCACCACCCTGCCGCCCTGCCTCCATTTAGACAATCTCCACGTGAGAAGGCATACCGGGCGCTGGCGTAGCTTCGCGAAGAAAGATGAAAACCCGCTCGTAATGGGGGCCTCTCTGCTTCTATGCCCAATTTAGATTAAGGGATTAGATTAAAGCTTGCATATTCCCGACGACTTCATGTTAAATGATGAATGCCAGTGCGCGACGCGAGTGCTTTGAAAACTGCCGGAAAATGTACCGCGTCTTCTCAAACGGAGCGCGAGTTGACGTTTCCTGCTCACGTTTGGTGAAAGCGGCTGTAATTAAAATAGACACGGGCTGCTTAATAACAATTCTAATGAGGTCCGCCGCTGTGATTACCTCTTTAATCCTATTTGCTATTTTAGATTTTAAACGGGCTCGTATCGAAATCAGCTGCCGACGCAAATTGGCTCTTACGTGACATCCCCTCTCGTGTGCCAAAGAAAACATTTAACGGTGGAAATTATAACGATTACTTTGCAGCGCCGCCGACTTGTTGCCATTAATAACTCCGCACGTTACACAGCGGCCAATCACGTGTGTTCACGACTAAATATATCCTCACACTCACTAGCGTAACAGATAGATGTTTATTAGAGCAGAACAATAATGATTTATCCATCCATCCATCCATTTTCTAAACCGCTAGTCCTGGTGAGGGTCGCGGTGGCAGCAGTCCAATGAGAGTGGACCAGACATCCCTGTCCTCAGCAACATATTCCAGCTCTTCATGGGGGATTCCCAGGCGTTCCCAGGCTAGCCGAAGGATATAATCCCTCCAGCTTGTCCTGGTTCGTGCCTCGTAGACTTCCCGGGGGAAGCATTCCAGGGGTAACCTTACCAGATACCCGAACCACGCACGTAAATTCCACGCCTGGGCATGGACGAGACATGGAAATGGAGGCACGAGGAAATCGCAGAGAGATGGGGGTGAAGGCAGCCACGCAGCCAGCCGGTGCCAACATATGCCGGACACCGCGCCCTATATATTGTGATGCTGTCGGCAAATTAATTAAGGAGTGTTTTTTTTTGTTCTGGGAGGGAACCGGAGAACCTGGAGGAAACCAACACAGAACAGGGGGACAACACCACATGCCACACAGAAAGGGGTCCGAGATAGGAAAGTAACCGCCTCGGGCCGGAACCATCTGTGAGGTTCAGATGTAACCGCTGAGCCACCGTGGCCGCCCAGTTCAGACGGGAGAAGCCGGAGGGCCGATTGCCGATTTCGTGCCGTTGGATGCCGGTGCTGTCGACGGCCGCCTTCTGTCTGGACGGTCACACGCTACACGCGGCCGTCACAAGCCACCGTGCCAGCTGGATGCGAACCACGAGCCTCTGCAACGAGCCGAAAACACCACGCTGGCCGTGCATGCCACCGGCCCAACCGCTGCAAACGCATGCCCGGTCAGCTCCTGGCCTGAGGGCGTCGGCTAACGAGGGCCCGGGAGAAGCCCTCTGTAGTAGCGCACGCTGCCCGACTGTTCCACGGCGTTGGACTAACCGTACCCGTTTATAACCGCTGGGCGGACGCTGGCGGTAGGGTTTAAGAAACCTGCCCGTGTTTCGACTGTCACGCTGAGCGACTGAACCGGTGACCCCCGTGCATCGCAAGTCCGGTACGTTGAGCCGTTGCGTCATCATCAGTCTCGCACGCTCGGATAGGGAGCGTTAATGGTGGTCGTTTGTCCGGAGAACGTGGCAAAAAAAAAACCCACGCGGATACGGGGAGAACACGCAAACTCTGCACAGGACGGCACCGGGTGCTGGGAATCAAACCCGGGACGGTCTTGCTGTGAGGCGGCAGGGCTACGCACTGCACCGTTCTTGGCTCGCAAAAACAAACTGAACTAAGCATGCCGGTAAAAAAACACGTAACGGACGTAAGCACGACGAGCTGAAGTGACTTGTAAACTGTTCCGTTAATTACCTTGCAATGTGCGTTTAAATGATCTGTGGCGATTGCTTGCGGATTTTTTTCTCTCTCTCACTCACAGCAAGACAAACAAGGCGTAAGGTTGGCCCTTACTTAATGACAAGCATCGAGGACTCACGTTTGGAGCGATAAATCATCCCGGCTCTCGGCCAAGTGGAAATTTCAAAAGCCAAAAAATGTTCCAAAAATTAATGTTACGTTTTAAATACGAACCGTGGAAACACGCACATCCCCAGAAATGCAATCAGCCTAACAAACACGCGCAAGCTCACGGGGAAAAAAAAAAACCCCACACACCGTGCAGCAATGTACGACGCGTTAACCATGATGAATTGGTCACGTATGAATGATTAATTGTTCGGATAAATCTGCCGGGGTTTTTTTTTTCTCTTCTGTCGCGCGCGCTCGCAAATGCCACGCTCCAAAACGAGGGCCAAACCTAATTCCAAGAAATATGAGACGCGCTGGGCTAAATGTCGACGAGCTCTTTTAATTAAGGTCTCTCTTTATACACAAGGGCCAATTTCACTGCCACATCCACCACCCCCTACCCCACCCACAATTTATATTAATTCGCAAGCGTGTTTGCTTAGGCGTTGGCAACTAATTACTAATAAAAAGACACCCTTTCTGCACTGATGTAGGTTTTCACAGCTCGATGCGTGAGAATTGTTTTCCAAAGCTGTTCTTTCGGGATTGCCGTGTCACCGAGCGCTGCCCCCTCTCTCCTTCGCGACGGTTCGACTCCCACGTTGGAGGCATCCTCAGACAGACAGAGGTCCGTGCGAGTGTATCTGAAGCAGCCTTAATCATTACATTTTTGCTGCTTTGGTTTGTATTAGTTTGTTTTTGTCTTTGTTGACATGCAGTTCTCTCCGCGGCCCCTGTGCAGCGCTTTGTAACCCTCGGATGAAAGACGCTCTACAAATTGCTATTATTATTATTATTAATAATCGTTTTGGCGATACCACCAACGCTGGTCGGCATTGAACAGACCGGGGCATCATCAGAACGCCCGAGGATGCCTCCAACGTGGGAGGCGAAACGTGGCGAAGGAGAGAGGGGGCTGCGCTTGACATGGCTATCCACCAAAACAAAAAACAGCTTTGGAAAGCAATTCTCACACAACCCTTTCTGTTGTAGAGCTATCTGTTAAATTTAGAAACGTTTATGTAAAATGGGATGATTTTAATGGTTTTCTAGAATGCATAATACGATGTATAATAGGGGAAAAAAATAGGTGGTTCAATACACAGCCGATCAGTGGGTCCGTGGAGATCAGACCCAAGTGGGTCAATTGGGATTTAAGGTGCAAGAGGTTCAGAACCCCTGATTTAAACATATCATACCCGTATATTTGTACCTTTCTATTTGAAAAATGTGTGCCAAAGTGCATGTTTGTTGTGTCGCAGGAAGCCCGTAATGCGCTTGCAAGCTCACTGGGTATTTTACTCCGCCGTAATCATAAACATACATCTATCCATCTATAGAACAGTCAGGTTCTGACGTTGTCTGTGAGGTAAACAAACGGCGAATATAACTACAAACATCAATGCAAACTCCTGCGGTGGAGCAAGTTTCACCGGAGTTCTCTCCAGAGGATATTTTGACCTACTCCTGCAAGCCGGCCGGATGTCTCGGAAGACGCGGGAGTTACCCACACTTCACCCCACCCAAGCACAATCTGTCTAGTATCCCGCGGGGCGGTCCGAGGATTCGGGAAGCGTCGTTTCGACTGCCGCCTCGGGGATTGGAGCCGGCATCGGCCGGATCGCAAGTCGGGCGCGCTCGGCGAAACATCGCGGCGCCATCCATCATGGCAAAGGGTGCAACGATTGTAATAACGGAGAGAGAATGCGAAATTCTAGAAATAACCGGCCATTATAATTAGTCTCTACAGGTCGAGTACAGACCGGCCTGCCATGTGCAAGTCTGCATTCACCATAACCCCAATGCACTAACACAACGAATGGACTTTTAATTTTTACTAAATCCCTCCCGTGATCCTTCGCAACCGGTGGGTCGCGACCCTTCGGTGGGCCGCAAGCGCCATACCCCAAGTGGGCTTTGAGGTGCAAAAGGTTAACAACCCCTGCGCTCGAGAGTATTTTGGCCAGACATCTTGGGGAAGAGTTAGCAGCACCCACACTTTACCCCACCACATGCAACCATGCGTATCCCGCTGGTGGAATTCAAGAAGCCTGCACGGTTGCTTCAACTGCTGCGCCAGGGGATCGAACCGGTGCTCTCTAGGTTACGAGGCAGCGGCGCGAGTGCCGCGCGGTAACCGTTGCACCGCGGGGACTATTATCATTCATTTACACGCGAATTCAAAACGCGCTTTTTTGCGCACGACTCAAAGCGGGCGCATATGTCGCGGGCGCGACCGAAATCGATGCTAAATCGTGGGATCGTTACATCTTTACAAATCGCGGAGCGCCGGCGGTGAAGCTATCGGGGAAAACTCATCGGCCGGGCCAAAGTGACGCTCAGCTAATTTAAAAGTCCGCGCACACCCGGCGTTTAATATCCATTGCGAGACATCTTCGAGAGCGTTTTCATGGTCGCGGGCGTCAACGGCGCGAGGCTTGCATTATCGCGCGAGCGAACAATCGCTTTGACCTTGGTCCTAATGGGCACGCTCACGTCCGATTGTCTGCGGCGGTGGAGCCGCGCGCGCTAGCATCGACGTGCGTGGGAGCGGCGAGCCGAGGCGATGCGAAAAAAACGGCGCTCGCATCCCTCGGCGCAACAATGCGACGCTATTATTTTTTAGATATATACACACACGCGTATAGAAAACTACTTTGCATTTAGAATAAATCTCCCCCTTTATTTTACCGCCGCCCGCAACATTATATCAGGATTCATTTTCGCATTATTGTCGCGATGGGGGGAAATGCGCGCGGCGCTATTACCGAAACTGCCGAACGGGACGACGCGGCTGCATCGCGAGGCTGCGCGCCGACATGCCGCCAGCCGGATTGGACGAGCGGACGATGGAGCGGACGCGCGCACGAACGAAACGGCAATAACCTTGAGCCATTCCGCGGAGGAGCTACAAAGCGACGCAATAAAAGCAGCGCTCTGCGCAGAGCGGCTGGGCGGCTGGGCGGCTGTAACATCCGCCACTCGCGGGGAAAAAAAAGGCCCTGCCCGAGGCGGTTTGATTCCCACCTCGGGCGCCTTTCTGCGTGGAGTTAGTGTTTTCTCTCCCCCTGGTCTGTGTGGGTTTCCTCTGGGTTCTCCGGTTTTCACCCATAGTTAAAAAAATACTCCGTATCTTTGTCTCGGCCATGACCAGGAGTGGAATTTGCGCACGTTACAAACTGTGCTATTATTACTGTTATTAAAGGAATACCTTCGACACTGAACGGACACTGAGCCACGCTGTATGAACTGTAATATTTTAATTAACGAGCGTGCAGTTTGAACGCTGCGGCTTCTGGGAATACGCCTTCAGAACCGAACATCCTTCAACACAGGAAGTGTGAAACACGTTATATAAATTGCAAAAAAACGCAATTAAAATATCTTGAAACCACATCAAACCTATTTTTATTTACCCATCTCTTTCAATGTTTTAACCCAACAAATCACTCGAGACTGAACATCTCATTTGCAAGGGTGCCCAGGGTGGCAAGAGACACATCCGTAGCAAACAAACAATGACACGTATTGCAAACACTTTCCAATTAGAACATACGCATTATGCATTTATGCAATGAACACTGGACCTAGTCAAACACACAAATAAATATATGACAGCTGGCCTGCTCTCGCCGGGTCTCAGAAGCTAAGCGGGGACGACCCTAGTTAATTGCTTGTGTTACCCGTGTTTAACAAGCCTTATAATAACGATAATAAATTGTAACAATACATTCATAAAACACCGCGCTAATTTCACGCCTGGTCATAAACGAGACACGGATACAGAGGCGCAAAGAAACCCCAGATAGGGGAACAGTCAGCCAAGCGGTCAGCGGGCGCCAACCCACCAACCCACCAGACACCGCTTCCTATATAATAATAATCTACTTTTGTAAAACGCGCATTTTCTCCGGGCGCGTTGCACCCGTTGATTCGGAGGCGCGGAGCCCTGCTCAGTCGGTTTGTTGTGAGTGGGTGAAAAGGTGAATTTTTAAGAGTTTGTTTGAAGGCTGTAGGGGACTGTGTTTGACGCAATAGGTGTGGCAGGCTGTTCCAGGTTGTGGGTGCCGCAACCGAGAATCGGCGTTTCGCAAAGGTTTGCGTGAGCGCGGTGTGTGGAGTAGGTGCTGTGATGAGCTGCGCAGAGTACGGGATTGTGTTGATGCGAGTGGCCGGAGTAGTGATGCGATGCATTTGTGGATGGGTAGCCAGTG
>JAZEWU010000048.1:2953763-2966661 GCA_036362915.1 Geotria australis | reverse complement strand
AGGTGTGGTGCCGTATGCCGTGACTATCAATGAGGCGGCTGATGTTATCAACCAATAAATTAACGAGTATTTTATAGCTGTGGGAGGAAACCGGAGAACCTGGAGGTTCACCCACGCAGGATAGGGGGGAAGGAACACACAAAACTCCGCAAAGAAAGGCGCCCGAGGCAGGAATCGAAATCCGTGGTAACATCTGTGAGGCGCAGATGTTACCACTTCGGCACCCTGCTGCCCGATTGCTGATGGGACCCACAGGGTTAAAACCAGTCCAGAATTGTCTCACTTAAACAACGCTGCTTGATGACACAGTAAAGCCTCGATGTAACGGATCTCTATTCAACGGGCTTCGGAAGCAACCGACGGACACTGTCCGCTACTTCCGACACGGCAATCTGAAATCACAAAATATATTGTTTTTCTCAGTCTTTTTATTTATGCTTTTCAACAAAAGTAATACTCTGCTTAATGGTGTTCGTACTATATAGGTTGTTATAAGACACGGTGTTTACTCTGTATAAGATTGTCAAATAAATATCGGGATTTGACGGACTTGAGGTCAACCTTCCCCCCTATTAGTCTGTTAAATCGAGATTTCACTGTTTCAGTCTGGAAAGCCGACAGCCTGGCCAACTAAAACATAGTTTTGTTTACAAGTGGAAACTTTGACCGGAGCTCTGCTTATATCTATCAATATATAATGAAGCAAATGTTTTCATGTATTATGTATGCATGCACCGAGGGTAGCAGGATTGCGATCCTTCACGAGCGCAAACTTTATCACCGAGGCTTTTGACGTCTTATTTCATTTTTTTCCCTTCCCGCTTATTGATCACTCCGCTGAAAGTTCAGAGAGCCTGCAGCAACGTTCGCAAAAAGGACGCCAGGAAGACATGCAGATCAAAGCAATCACGTGGGCAGCAAATGTCACCGACAAGCGACGGCAGAGGACAACGGCATTTCATTTAAACCAGCTTGCCCCGTAGGGCGGGTAGCCTGCTAGTATGCTTAGTACTGGGATGGGCGACCACCACGCCTTGCCGCATGCTTATAATGATGATACAATTTACGGTCACGGATGAGGCGCGGATATGGAGGCGCGGAGCTGAGCTCAGTGTGGATAAGCCTGATGGAATAGGTTTAATGTCGAGGTTGCGGTGGTCTGTCAAAGATGCAGGCGCAGGCTGTTCCAGGTTGCGGGGTTAGTCAGTCAGTCAAGCCCGTGAGTCGGTTAGTTAGTCAATCAGTCAGTTAGGGTGCGCGCAGTTTTGTTCGCTCTCAGAAATGTAACCGACTCAGAAGCCGGAGTGCCTGGCAAAAACCCACGCGGACACGGAGAGAACACCCAACCGCCACGCAGACAAGGCACCCGAGCCGGGAATCGAACCCAGGTACCTTAATAATGATAATAATTTTACATTTATAACGCTCACATATTTTCCATTTATAATGCGCACATATTCATTCACTGTCGAAGGTACTCATTCGACGAGAGAACGACTCAGAGGCGCGAGGAAAGCGCTGAGAGGTGGAGGAGGCAGCCAGGCGGTTTTGCCAGCGCCGATTGCCACTTACTGCTTCCTATATATTATGATGTAATCGGGCAAATAATTAATGAGTGTTTTTTTTTAAGTAGTGGGACGAAACCGGAGAACCCGGAGGAAACCCACGCAGAACAGGGGGAGAACACACAAACTCCACACAGAAAGGCGCCCGAGCAGAGATTCGAACCCGGGTCCTTCTTGCTGTGAGGCGCAGATGTTACCAGTGCGCCACCCAATAGGGACGGCTAACGTTGCAGTGACACGTGAACGGGTACTGCACACCCCACCCCCACTCTTTAACAACCCACACTAACCAGCAGGTGAAATACAGTGTTGGCAAGCAAGCCCCCGGTGACTGACATGGCACAGGGAAGGAACTTCATCCAGTAGCAGGGTTGACAAAGGGCTATAAATTATCATAACCACCACGGCTTTATTATTTATTATTATAATATATTTTTTGGGGGGGGTGGTGGTCCTGGGTATTTCTGCCAAGAAATTCCTCGAAGTTTGAGGCGAGTAGATTGCGTCGGGTTTATTTTTTTTCCGCGTGTGAGATTTTATATAATGAAATAAAAAGCGTGCCAATCTAGCTAACACCACCGCAGGTACAAGTTTCTGTGAAGGATGTGGTTTTTTTTTCGTTTTCCTGAAACCTGTGTAGCGCAACGTCAATTCCCCCCCCTCACTTTCCGGCGAAGCCTGTCAAGTCACGTTTAAGTGGGTCCCATTCGGCGGAAGACACCTCTAGAAGGCTCCAGCGTTTGGCCTCTGTGCTGCCAATCCCACGCAATCGGAGAGATGACGGGGGTGGGAGGTAGCGAGCGCTCGTAGTAATTTAACGATTCTCGCTAGCATCGCCGCCTTACCGGGCTGCGGGGGGGAAATGAAACATTTAACGACCTCCCACAGCCGAGGAAAGAAGCGGGAAAAAAAACAACCCTTCAAATCTTCGCGGAAGAGCCGAGCGAGAGGAAAATGAACGCGGGCGTACGAAGGGAGTAAAAATTAAACGCGAAAAAGAAACCTGAATGAGGCGGGACGATTGACTCGCGGCGCTTAAGAATGTAACGTTGGAGTTTTGAACTTCGCCGCGTGCTGTGATAAAGGCCGTGGGATTTAAGTGCTAAACGGGAAGACTGCAACGGAAATGGTGACTGAAATTCATGCGTTAAAAACGACACATCGCTATTCCTGACCGGCAGATTTGGGAATGTGCGTGTTAGATTGATCTACAAGAAACCTTATTGGAGGGTTCTCCAGACACTATTTTTGGGACTAGCTGCTCCTGCGTCGTACAAACTCGATGACATCACGCAGACATACTTAAAGCACCGAGTCGTTGTGTTTGTATCGATGCGTTTCAACTCGGTATTTCACTTAGAATTTTTTGTTGAATCCGTTTAACCAGGTTTGTGGACGAATCGGAAATGAGAATGTTACGAGCAGCACGCTCTGTCTGCACAGCACGGTGCAAACGGGGCACGGTGGCATAGCGGTGAGTAGCGCTGCCACCTCACAGCAAGAAGGCCCAGGGTTCGATTCCCGGCACGGGTGACGTTTTGTTTGGAGTTTGCAGCGCTCTCCCCGCATCCGCGTTGGGTTTCTCCTGCTACTCCGGTTTCCTCCCACAGTTCCTAGGTTAATTGTCGTGACTAAATTGCAACCCGCTGGTGCCCTGAGAAGTTGTAACTTGCTTACCCCTCCCCGCTGGACAACTGCTAAAAAAAGAGTTACATAGCTCTACGGTTCCTTCCAGCTTAAGTAAAAAAAAACTGACTAAGAATTTGCGGTCAGAGCACTCGGCTCTCTAGGACCAAAGTCAAGCGAACGCGGGCGCAACGTAAAACACAATTTCATCGCAATTTGTCACAATTTACCATCAGATTCACAATCCGTGCATTGTTTTCCAGACGAATTGTTTCATTATACGAGCGAGAAAAGTCAATACCGCAGCCAAATAATGTCCCATAATTCCTATTAGAGTATGATGCATGCGGCATCCCGTAATTTATTCCAAAGCAAGGGCAACACACTGGAGTACGGTCAACGAGTGTTTGCTTTATAAATCCACGACACCGGCCCTTGTCCTATAGGTATAAGAGGACTAATGAACCCTAAGCACACTGGGGGATCCGTATTATTAATTGCAGTGAAGTGTAAACACCTCGCATATCAGTGGAATGAACTCAAACTGTACAGTTAAGGTAAATCAATTACAGTGCGATTCAATTTATGCCTTAACTGCGTCGGCGGTCACAACATTAAGTGTAAATAATGTTGTTGATGTAGGGAGTAAACGTGCCAGTTTACGGACAATCATCGTGAATTGTGCCGGTGTTGCGGGGCTCATTGGCTCCCCTAAGCAGAAACAACATTTGCTTCCCCACCCGCCTTTTCAATTTACAAAATCCAAGTGAGGTGACAAGAGTTATAACAACAGCGCTTTGTGACCCTCGGGTGAAAGGCGCTATATAAATTGAATTATTATTATTATTATTATTATAACAACAACCGCCGTTTGCCACTACGTGGCAGTGACGTCTCCACGGCGCCTGCGCCAGGTCAGTGGCTCTTTGAGGTCACGCGAAGTGTTAACCGTTTTCCGACAGGTCACGGGACAGACCCCAGGTGCCATGGGCTGACTGACTCAGATAACTGGCCGAGCACACTACCTGTGCTCCCCACTGTGCCAACTCACTGAGCTACATACAACAGATTTTACAGTAAAACATCGGACTAATAGAGGGAAAGGGTGCCTGGAAGTCCGTTAAATCCGGATATTTATATGACAATCCTACATACAAAGTAACAACAATACCCTAATGGCAACCTAGCAATTATGAACACCATTAAACAGAGTAACAATTGTATATAATAGCAGCAATAAAAACACTAAAACAAAAAAATATGATTTCCATAATTTCCAATGCACGCTGTTGTCTTGGAAGTCCGATGAACAGAGCTTCGTTAAATTGAGGTTTTGCCGGAGTATGGCAAGACAAATCCAGACAGAAATAGTGATGCGGGAAGAAGAGAAACTGAGACTAGAGAGATTAGAGAAATTGTCTTTTCATAAATTACAAAGTGTTTTGGGGGTAGGTCACGTTAAAGTAAAAATCTCATAAAGCCACCTCCGAACGGACACAGCCAATTAGTTATATTTCTGTCACGTGAACAGAAGGTGCAAAATTATGAATACTTCAGCCTGCCGGTGTGTTAGAGAGCAGCGCGCCGGTGTGTTAGAGAGTTAACGTACATTTCCTATAGAGTACAGCATCGTTACTCTGCTTTCCATGTTTATTTTCACGACTATATAAATAAAAAACACGCTAAATATCCTGTCCCCATTTCCTGATGATGCTGGATGCAATTTTCCAGCGAAACGTCAATAACACCTTTAAAGGTAAGTGCCGTGTGTCCAATCGTTTTTTTTCCAACACATCGACGGATGCACAACACTTGCATAACTGTTCACGTGACCTAAAACTCATAAGGAGCTGCACTATGAATAAGACTACCGTTTCAGCCGATATTTCACGTTAAATCGATTCCCAGCCCCGGGCGCGCCTTTCTGCGTGGCATTTCCTCCCACGAGAAAAACAAACCTCAAGACACGGATCCCAGCTCGACGGAAAGCCCTTATCGCACGCGAGGCAAAGCACTGACCGTCGACGGGCGGCGTGTTACTAAGAAAACAAATAACGCCTCGTTCCCACGTAGGTTCCCTTCGCGTAAACAATAAAAGTAGGCCGTGTGGCCGACGGTTGTATTCGAAAACGAAAATCATCTTAACATAATAATAATAATAATAGCATTTATATAGCGCCTTTCACCCGAGGGTCACAAAGCGCTGCACAAAGCTGCAGAGAGAACGACATGTCAACAACGAGAGCACGGAAAATCAGCAACAATTTTTTTTGGGGTTTTTTTTTTTTTTATCCGAGCTGTGGAGAGAACGGCACAACAATAACGGTGAGACAGAAAACTGTTAATGTGGCGAGACAGATGCGGGAACGCGGCGTTATTTATCAGGTTGTTGTTTTTTTACGTTGTTAACGGCCCGCGGCGACGACCAACCGGTTGTTTTGAACTCGTGCTCAACCCCTCTGTGCCGCTCGCGCGCGCTGCGGGCGATGCCCAGACTCAACGGACGTAAAGTCGCGAGCACCCATCCGCGCGCGTGCACCGCCACCTTCAGGCAATAAGCGACCGCGAAGCCACGAACGCGGGCTATATTCCCGCAGGGACTTGAGCATCGGCAAAGCCTCCCACAAACCTCCTTCCGTCCAATTACGGGATTTCTCTTTGTTCAAAGAACCGTAATTGCGGTGGTAACATCCGCGCCTCACAGAAAGAATGGTCTTGCCTGAGGAGTTTGTGTGTTCTCTCCCCCTTGTTCTGCGTGGGTTTCCTCCGGGTTCTCCGGTTTCCTCCCACAACTTAAAAAAAGAACTCGTTAATTAGTTGGCCGATAACATCATAATATATAGGAAGCAGTGTGTGGCAGTGTGGCGCCGGCAAACCGCCTGGTTGCCTTCTCCGCCTCGCTGCACTTTCCTTGCGCCTCTGAGACGACTCAGAGGCGTAGCAAGGAAAGCACAGAGAGGCAGAGGAGGCAGCCAGGCGGTTTACCGGCGCCATGTTGCCACACACTGCTTCCTATATATTATGATGTTATCGGCCAAACTAATTAATGAGTGGTGGGAGGAAACCCGAGAATCCTGAGGAAACCCACGCAGAACAGGGGGGAGACCACACAAACTCCACATGGAAAGGCACCCAAGGCGGGAAATGAACCTCCTCGGGCAAGACCATTCTTTCTGTGAGGCGCGGATTTTACCACTCCGCCACCCTGCCGCCCGGGGTGCGTTGACAAGAGGAAACATCGAGACGCGACCCCCCTCTCGGGCTACGCCGTCGACGCCATCGCAGGTGCAATCGTCGCCGCGTGACACCTGCGAATTGCAATTCATCGCCTCGCTCGGCGGTTCTCTGCGCAAAGCGTGTCGCGCGATGCGATTTCCGAAGTTTCCCGCTGCCTTGTGGGATTTTACCTTCGCTTTGATCTTTGCTGACCCGCTCATTTTTGGAAACCTATTCCCCGCACTGCCACGGACTTGTTTCGGGGGCCTATATCTTATCAGTCGTTTTTGAAAGGCATTATACAGGCGCGCTAAGATCAATGGCGAAGGCTTTCCCAGACTTGTTTCTCAACGCAAGGGGCTTAGCGGGGCTCGCTGAAGCGACGTGATAGAACTGCGAGTGCCTCTGTGATTTGGGAGCGCTGAGAATTGTAAAAAATGGATTTTTAAGTTTGCATCTACCTCCGAATTTTTGAACGAGCTCCGACCACGGTCGAACGTGTGAATGGATTAGACGTGAGCTCGTCCGTCGGTCTGGTCGTGTGTGCGTGTGAAACGCGGGGTCATGGTAACTCACAGGGCGATGAGCCAATGTCAATCCTGATTTAGTTTTAAGTGTAGCAGCTATTTGGGACTTGACCTATTAAACGAAAAGCCACAGGGAAAGTGATGACAGGAGTAACCGATACAAAAAAATGCGATAAATAATAAGCCTCGTTGGGCCAAGGTAATGACATCACAAGCCATGTGCACACCTCCCTATGACGTCTGAAGAGGTGTCATCTCACGTCACATGCTGTGTGGCGTCAATTTTATTTTGAGAACTTAGGTGACGTCATTACTATCTCAAATTAATCACTGTGCTTTCGGGGATAAATACTCGCGGAACACGGGGAGAACACGCAAGCTCCGCGCAGTTGAGCCGGAAATCAAATCGGGGACCACCTTACTGGGCTACTCACCGCTCTACGGACAAAACAACCGCCCCCGCCTGCACACCAAGTACGCAGGAATCCTATAAAGAGCCTGCAAGCTCACTGGGTATTTTTCTGCTGTAATAACAAACATCTATCTAGCTACTTGATCTGCACGGCTCCTGCTGGTCCCCTCCAAACACACGGGGCGAAACCGCGTCGTCACCTCGCGCGAACGGCGGCCAGCGAACCGGCGACGTAGCAACGGGGCGTTGAGTACGAACCATTAGCGTAAATAACGCCGCGCGCGTCCACTTTCCTAAAAACGTCACGGATTTTCCCGCTTTGTTCTTTATCCAGACCGCGCGGCTCAATCGTAATATTACGCTCGCCGTCCAGACGGCTCATTATCGTAAGGAAAGGGGAACGGGAGCACAAGCCGATGATATCGACGGGAAAATAAAATAAAATTCGCCACCATCTCCTATCACCCACCCTTCCCCCCCACACCGCAAAGCGTTTAGAAACATTGACAGCAGCCCCCTCTTTGCATGATAATGGGATACTTTTTAAAACCCGCGCTCGTCACAGGCGCAACAACCCACACGTTTCTCGAGCTCGGTTGCGAAGAGGCAGCGTTAGTAAGAGCCGCGGATGAGTTGGAGTGCCGACCTCGAGAGGAGCTGCGAGCATAGTCGGAATTATCAGAGATGAGAAACGAGTGACTAGCTTTGCAAGGAGCGATAACGAACTAACATAGCGAGCGTCGCTAATCTCCGTTGGGCAGCAGCTACGCAACGCCGGTGCTCGTTTCACCACCAACGCGCAAATTTAAGGATCACTTTTTGTCAATCCACTGCTGGATGAGGGGCTCCTACACGCCCCATGCCCCCATCGTGCGAGGCATGGGGTTGTGAGCAGAGAAGCAAGCGTACGTCACGCGTCAAAACACTTGCACCAATATATATATACGATGAGAACTCCGTTCTATGGCTCTACATGTAGATGATTGGCCAATATCATCGTAATATATAGCACGCAATGTCTGGGCTGTTGCCGCCAGATGACCGCGTGGCTGCCTCCACCTCACCTCTCTGCGGTTCCCTGCAGTAGTGAGTAGCGCTGGAGCGGTGAGTAGCGCTGCCGCCTCATGACAAGAAGTCACAGGGTTCAATTCCCGGCCCGGGTGCTTTATCTGTGCGGAGTGTACGTGTGGATTCTCGCCCGGTACTCCGGTTTCCGCCCACGGTGCAAAGGCCTGCTGCGTTGGTTAATTGCCCTGTCTAAATTGCCCCCCAGTGCCTTAAGATATAGTAACTTGCTAACCCCTCCCCGTTGTAAAACTTTAAAAAAGAGCTGCATAGCTCGGTTCCTTCCAGTTTAAATAAAAACTGAATGACTGACCTTGGGACCTCTGGGTGAAAGGCGCCGTATAAACGTCGTAAATTTTACATTATTATTTCCTGCAATGTGAACGTGGATATTGCTGTACTGCCCTCTGCTGTCCACCTCGTGTTCCCGGCTCGGGTGCCTTTCTGTGTGGAGGTTGCATGTTTCTCCCCCGTGTCCGCGTGGGTTTTCGTCGGGAACTCCGGTTTCCGCCCACAGTGCAAAGACATGCTGCTCATCTCATCTCATTATCCGCTTAATCCTGTACAGGGTCGCGGTGAGCCGGAGCCCATCCCGGCAGACACAGGGAGCAAGGCAGAGCTATACCACGGATGGGACGCCAGTCCATCACAGGGCAAGACATGCTGCTGCATAGGTTAATTGGCCAGAAAAGTCGGCGCGTTCTTCCGGAACGTTTCACCGACCATTACGCTACCGCTCCCGACACACACACAATAAAAGACAAACAAAGACAAAGATCCCCCGTGTAGCCTTAACAGACTGTAGGGGCAAGTGCCGTTGGCGAGCACCTATGAAGGTCGACACGGCGCACAAGGGGGTGGGTGGGTGGCCAGCACCACGCCCGGCCGCCTTTGTCTCACGAGCGGCGACATTTACACCGCACCACATACTTCACTGAGGCCGAGTCTACTTGAGAGGCCCAGGACCGGTTCAGAAACTTGCGTTTGCCGTGAGCGGCAATCGAACTCGACTCGCCGGGTTCGCGGCGCGGCTCGCCAACGATTACCTCCCGCTCCCGACGCACGCGCACACACACACATAATGGACACACGCGCACACACGCGCGTGCCGCCAGAGGACTTCGCGAGCGGCTGTGAAGGGCAAGCGCTCAATGACATTCAGCGGCAGGGCCCTCGCGCGCAACTCGCCCGCGACCACCCAGGCACGCGGCCCCTTGTTGTTCGCACGCACTCGCCGAGATAATGGGAGTCCCGACGAAAGGCGGCCGATGCTTTTATAAAAATAACGCAATTTTTTTTCTTTTATCTTAAAATTGCCTTCCGATCGCGCTATCGGCGTCGTGTGGCGGGACGCGGCCGTCCGCCTCCCAACCTACGCCGCGGGTTTGAGAACGGGCCGTGGAAGCGGATATCCCTGAACCTTTTCCCAGATCGCCACGAGTGATATGTATTTGTTTTTATCCACACGCTAAAGGGCGTTGTGCTCACTCGTGTGCCCGCTGCTGAGGCGTGTTTGTCACACGGCTGCGAAACCGATTTTTTCAAATCTTACGACCGGAATATATCCAAATTGAGAAACTCAATTTAACGTGTTTTTGTGCCGTCAATGGTGACCAGGCTGAGATCATCAACCCGGTACACCGGACAACCCAATGTTGTCACGGGCGGCTGAAACACGGAATAAAAATCCACCTGCCCACCGCCGATTCTTAATGTTTTTAATTTTGATGTGCAGCTCGCTCCGTGCGAATGCTGTAACGAATACCCACCGTGGCTCCAAGGTCATCATAACCCCTTGCCCCTTCGTTAAGACCACGTTTTCTAGATGCCAATTCACAGTGGCATATTGCTAAAACGTGTTTAAAATACGGGCATATCTCAAATAGCGCTTGGGATGTATTCCTGTTAAACGAAGCGCTGTAGGATAATGCGCTAGAGCAGGCCATTTTAACGCGGCTACTAATGCCACGTATGAATTATAAATATACGGGAACTGAAACCCATAGTTCAGCTAAATCTTACCGTGAACACTCGTCTCAGAGAGGGTGTCGTGAGTTCTCGCACAGAAACTTTCCTCCGCGACAAAGTGCGTTACAGCGAAACAGCATTAGAGGGAGGCAGCGCTATTCGCGGTACGTCTGTACATATTTCTCGTGCATCTGCTTAACGAAATAGCGACCTTTACAATGAATGCACAGAAGCATAAAAATTACCTCACGTTGTCTGTCACGGCGTGCGAGCCTAAGAATCTCCAGACAGGGGCGTTTATTTTTGGAAATTATTTCGCGGAACCTTTCCGTTTTCACGATTGGGTAATGTAAATGGCACGCTGCTATTCCGTGCGGTCACAGGCGTGTGGCTGCACTTATCGAATTATACTAATAACACCACGGCTAATAATAAAGCACATCATTTCCGTGGGTAATTTGCGGCCCCACAATCACGGTCATCAATAAGGCTCTGATAAAACGTACCGGTAGCTTAATCATAGGTAACACTGCGATTTAACCCGTTCACAGGCCACATGGCACTGCCAAAATAATATTTTCCATCGAGATATCGTCGTGCAGCAGATGGAATAATGGGATCGTTTTAAAAATCCACTGACCCCCACCCCCGACGCACAAAGGTACAGTCCGTTCCTGGGTTATGAACGGGTCCCGTTGCTGTGTTCCGCTCCCGAGTTCCGTTCGTAAGCCAATTTGTTCGCCGGAACACGAACTATTTAACGGTACGCTGTAGTAAAGATGAAGCAGTAATGCTATCGTTGCTTTGAGGTTTTGGATATTAATTTGTACTGTTGTAGATATGTATAGTTTAGAAACCATACAGTGGTAACACGCTAATGTTCCACTGTATACTTACTGCATGCAGTATACAGAAAACTGCAATTTACTAGTATCTTATAGGAGCTCGTTTGTAAGTCGAGCGTTCGTAAGTCGGAGACTGCCTGTACACATGAGTACACTAATTAGTCAAATAGCAGGTCGTGTATCGCACGTGTAATCGCGTCTCCGCGCAGTGTACAGGTATGTTAAAGAGGAATAGATTTGGAACCCGATTCTGGGACCGATCCGGGAATCGATCCAGAAACTAAGATTGTGTGAGTATTATGCACAGTGTAATTTTTTGGGGGGATTTAGTACAGTAGATTTTTGTAAAAGGTGGACGTTTTGTTCGGCTGCCCTGGGAACGCCAGGGATTCCCCCCCCCCAGGAAGAGCTGGAATCTGTTGCTGCGGAAAGGGATGTCTGGTCCACTCTCCTTGGACTGCTGCCACCGCGACCCTCACTAGGACAAGCGGTTTAGAAAATGGATGGATGGATCTTGTTTTAAAAGGTCGGAGATTGGAGACTACACTGCTCTAGGGGATGCCCTTCTGCCAGAGGTGGCACAAGCAAGCCATTGCAGGCTCTGCGCCTTTACCTTGACAGACAAGCCGATGTGACTACACGCTGAGGCCTGGGCTTTATAGCAGAGAATCTGTAAATCAGCAGACAATTGCACTTGTCTAATTGACTGTCTGGGTCCAAATTCATGACAGGTAATTACCAGCTAATAGAAACTGCTCAAGATGCGTTAAGCATAATTAATTTAAATTGATTCAATTAATTGCTTACACTCAAAGACGACATTACCAGCGCATGCCTACAATGCCACGACTGCTACCGCTACTACCAATTTTACAGATACCTCCTTTTGCGTTACTTTGTTGTAAAATTTAGAATTCATGGTACGCAAATGGTGACCTTAAGCAAAGTCAAAATGTAATTGTCAAAAAAAAATTAAACATGGCAAACCAATTCGGTTTGATGTATTTTATTTTAATCTAATCAGGTGAGAGTCCACTGAGATTCTCACGGTAGACCGGAACATTCTGGTTACATAAGAAACTATAATTAACATCGATTGACTGCCTCATAGCTAAACATAGCGAATTAATAATTATTATTTATTACCCGGAGATCTAAGCCAGAGGTTCTCAACACTTTGCACCTCAAGGTCCACTTGGCCCACTTGGGTCTGGTCTCCACGGACCACTAGGTGGTGCTCACGACCCACTTATGGGTCGTGACCCACCGGTTGAGAACGGCAGCGCTAGACCCAATTTATGAGGATCCTGCACAGTTACAGGGTGGTCTAGATGTCTTAAATATCCATTCATCCATCCATTTTCAGAAACCGTTCAATCCTAGTACAGGGTTGCAGTGAGCCGGAGCCCATCCCGGCAGACACAGGGCACATGGCAGGGGCACACCGAGGATCCTTTATTTATTTCAGATCGGTAAAGTGCACGTATCATTGTAAGAAAATGGGAAACTGTAATTTAACCATCGCGCTTCGAAGAATCGCAAAGGAGAAGAATCATTGTAACACTGCTTACATTTCACACCGAAAAATATTACGTTTTAGAGAATAGAATGGGGGTCACAAGTAATACTTGGTATTACCTGCAAATTCTACCAAACACTTCGAAGCCGAGGAGC
>JAZEWU010000048.1:2934627-2953678 GCA_036362915.1 Geotria australis | reverse complement strand
TCTAAATGTTGAAGGGCTGTCTGCAACTAAAGAAGAACTTGTTGCAATGGGAGACTGTCATATAACCATCACCCTTCGAAGAATTGAATCGAATTCGAAAAGTGTCTGGCGGGTTGGTGCCGGCTAATCGCCTTGCTGACCCCCCCTCTCTGGTTTCCTCGCGCTTCCGTGCTCGTGTCTCGTCCGTGACAAAGCGTGGAATCTGCCCGGCGGGTTAAAAATGGCATCATCATTATTATTCTTAACATGCAGAGCAGGCTGCGGAACGCTAAAGGAAATCGAAATATATAGAGCAGTAGCCAACGTAATATTTTCACATTAACATATATTGCGATGTAGAATGTTGTTAGGCTACTGCTTCGATGGGATCCCTAACGGTTTCTGGCCGACAATTAAAATAATCTTCCTTGTGCCCACTATCTCGTACGCTAGTTTAATTAGTAAAGGGGTGCTCAAGTAGATTCAGAAGGTAAGATGTTCGCTTTTTTTGCAGCTCTGACTAGACCACTAATGGTCCGCTGCAAACATTAAAATAATAATCTCTCGCGTGGGCTATCTTGTAATTTGATTTAATTAGCGTAAGGGGGTGCTTAAAGTAGATTTGTGCTTTATTAAAATTGCAAGCCGTTGGTCGGTGGTGCTTTCATGCATCTGCTGTTCTCGTTACGGCGGGGGGCCGGGAGGGGGGAAATCTGCTTACGTGGGTCGGATAGCCAAATTAAATCAAGCTTATCCGATGTAAATAACATCGGATAAGGCGTCTTGATCATTACGCTCCCTCCGCCACCCCCCCCCCCACGATGTTTTAGCAACAACACGCACCGGCCAATCGGTGAGCAGTAAGGCAATTGGATTAAAAAAGGCAGAACAAGTAGGCATCTGCTGTCATTTCATCCAAGGGTGCTGAGGAGGTGGTGCGGGAGGGTGTAGGATGCGGCGCGGGGGTCATGCCGTCCTGACAGTGGCGTGCGAGCGAGACCGGGGAGCACAAAGAAAGAATCCACCTTGGGAGGGGGGGCGAGCGAGCCGATGACAAGAGCCCCCCATTAACGGACGCATTTGTACGGCTAGGCTGGCCACATGAATGGTCTCGTGCAAATTCGCACAAGGGAACAACGTGTCGCGCGCGACAAAAGGGGGCTTCTGGACCGGGTAGCGGTGCCTTGCGGCTTGCCGGCAAGAGAGACGCTTAAACGCCCCCGCGCTAAGTTGCAGGGGACCAAAAAAACAAATACAAAAAAATATCGCAATCGGTCGCACTCGAGACGGGAGGCCGCGTCTGGCAGAAAAAGTGAAAAATCGCTGCGGACCGCTTTGATAATGGTGCCTGGATAACAAACAAACAAATGAACCACGCCGAATCGGCAAGCCGAACAATGAAAACGCTAGGCCCGCAGTGCTGGTAGTGGTCGTATTTGATGGTGAATCACAAGCGGATTTACGATACCTACATCTTGCCCAGGGGCGGCACGGTGGCGGGGCGAGTAATCGCTGCCGCCTCACAGCAAGAAGGTCCCCGGGTTCAAATCCCGGCTCGGGCGCCTTTCTGCGTGGAGTCTGCGCGT
The DNA here is from genome assembly GCA_036362915.1 of Geotria australis. Taxonomy (NCBI): domain Eukaryota; kingdom Metazoa; phylum Chordata; class Hyperoartia; order Petromyzontiformes; family Geotriidae; genus Geotria; species Geotria australis. Next base: position 2,952,113 of record JAZEWU010000048.1, on the reverse strand, counting down.
TCTCCCCGTGTCGGCGTGGGTTTTTGCGAGGCACTCTGGTTCCCTCCCACGGTCCAAAGACATGCTTCTGCATAGGTTAAGTGACCTGCTGACTAAATTTCCCCCGGTGCCCTGAGATGGAATGCTGTATTAATAAACATCTATCTATCTATCTAATAATAATAAAAAAACATCTATGGGTTTAGCCCTACCTTGCGCCCTGAGTCTGCCGGGATAGTCTCCGGCTCACCGCAACTCTGTACAGGATTAAGCGGTTTCTGACAATGACGATGATGATGATGACATCTTGCCCCAGCGAAACGGACTAAACTGAAGCGGTGAATTGAGATTTGCATCCATCCGTTCCCGCATCTCGGTAAAGACACTTTCTCAGTGGATTATGCAAGCCCGCTTCGCTTAGTTCGGCTGGAAGTAGGTCAACGTCGGATTTTTTTGTTCTCTCTCCTCGCTTTTCCTTTTGCTAAATACAAGGAGCGGCACGAGTCGCTTTACCGAGAATAATTATGTGATAGGCCAAGGGTTCGAGATGTTGAATAGCAGAGAACTGTGCCGCCGCGCTCTGTGACCCACGGGTGAAAGGCGCTATATAAATTGAAATTATTATTATAAATTATTATATGTTGTTCAGTGCTTCAAAGATGCGACGTTTGTATTGAACACAATATAGGACACACTGTACCATCTCTGTAATAACTGGTAAATGTTATTTCTCACAAAGTGATTTTATTGTTCTGGCAAAGTGACTTATACAGCTCCCCACCCCGACTCTCACAACTTCAGTGAACCACGTGGGGTATTGAAGGCTGAAGGAAATCAAAGAATTAACGATTGAACACAACAACTTAAAAATTAGGTCAAGCGTCTGATCAGGTTCCGCAAACTGGGCTGTGGGGTGGCTAGGAGACAGAGCAGGATGGCACAGTCGTAACACCTGTGCCTCACAGAAAGAAAGTCCTGCCCGAGGCGGTTGAATTCCCACTTCGGGTGCCTTTCTCTGTGGAGTTTGTGTGTTCTCCCCCTGTGCTGCGTGGGTTATGGTTCTCCGGTCTCTTCGCTGCCGCCTCATATCATAATATGCAAGACGCAGTGTCTGTCAAATGTTGGCGCCGGCTAACCACATGACTGCCTTCCCTCTTGCCGCCTCTCTAGCCGCCTCTCTGCTTTAAAACCGACGACGGTATAAAATCGGAAGGGGGGAAGATTGAATCGTTGCCGTTGACATATCGGCATATAACCTCCAGCTGCTGGGAACACTTCTGCTCGAATTTCTTCCATTCATTTATTTTCCTTGGCCTTGTTTATGTCCAGTCGTGTGGCCTCCGACATTCCCTGATTTCGTCTCTCCGGATCAAGGGAGAGGCGTTCACGTCGCGATCCCTGTCAAGTAATACTTGGTATTACCTGCAAATTCTACCAAACACTTCGAAGCCGAGCTGAAAGACAACGATGTCCAGAAGCTCAACAGATATGCCAGAAGCCCCTCAGTCTGGAGCAAGAAGAGAGTCCAATGCCCGCCTTTAAGGCCATCACTGACTATTATATCTCTAAATGTTGAAGGGCTGTGTGCAACTAAAGAAGAACTTGTTGCAATGGGAAACTGTCGTATAACTATCACGCTTCGAAGAGTCGACTCGAATTCGAATCTCTCCGGAGCATCGCTCGGCGCCCTCCGCTAGTTCTGCCAACTCCGGGCTAGCGGATCGTTACGCGGCTAATCATCGGCACCCTGTGTGTGTGTGTGTGACCGCAGTCGTAACCGGCCGACCTCCGCTGGTGACGGATAATGGGCCTTTGGGGGGAAGACTTCCTTCCCAGTGGTCTGCAAGGTCTCGCTGTCGTTGTAGACGCAACTAAATCGAGTTACTCCCGATTTGCTTCTGAGATGCTGCGTCAGATAAAACATTAATACAGCGATAGCCTTGCGGGAAGAAGCTCCGGTTTGACGGCTCGGCGCGCCGGAATCGAAAGGTCGTCGGATCGATTCGATCGACCGGGCAAGTTTGACTATTGCCACTTTTGCCAATGCTAGCAGAGTACCCGCCCCACGGACGATCTTGTTCCAAGCGCATAGCACGTTCTTCTGATTTAGCGTCGATGACGTTTTCTGCTCACATGACTGCTTTGACCTGGATTTTTTCCCCGATGTCCTTTTTGGAATATTGCCGCTGGTTCTCTGAAGTTTCATAAGAGTAATCAACGAGCGGCAAATAAAGGCTGACCAAAGACATAAAAGCCTCGGAGTTGTGCAGATAAAATACAATTTGCGCTCGTGAAGGATTCGAGCCCCGGTACCGTCAGTGCGGACGCACACGGCATACAAACACTCGCACTATGTGTCGCTATCCACGGCACATCATTAACAATCATACAGTGTACGAATACACTGAAGACTCGTGTTCCGCGAAGCAGCTACCACCCACTGACACAGCATCTCCGCGTGAGTCTTGACTGTAATAATTTTACATTTACAACGCGCACATATTCATTCACTGTCGAAGGTACTCATTCCAAGAGAGAACAACTCGGAGGCGCGAGGAAAGCGCAGCGAGGCGGAGGAGGCAGCCAGGCGGTTTTTGCCGGCGCCGTATTGGCGCACACTGGTTCCTATATATTAGGACGTTATCGGTCAATTAATTAATATTTTTTTAAGTTGTGGGAGGAAACCGGAGAGCCCGGAGGAAACCCACGCAGAACAGGGGGAGAACGCCCAAACTCCACACAGAAAGGCGCCCAAGGTAGGAATCGAACCTGGTCGGGCGAGACCATTCTTTCTGCGAGGCGCAGATGTCTCCACTGCGCCACCCTGCCGCGTGGATATTAACTGCCTTATTTACTTACTCCGTTACACGCAGATGTTTGGCCAGCACGGAAGAGTAGAAAGTCAAGATTATCAGTTATACTAGCTGGATCTCCATCTAGCGAAGGCCTCCGGCGACGCGAGCGAGCGAGCGATTGCAGCCCTGCGCCTTTACCTCTTTCGCTTAACAGCCCTAGAGGGAGAAACGCAACGGCGGAGTTCAACTTACGTGAAGAGAACCCGCGCTGATTCGACGGTAAATTAAACGAATAACTCATTTACCAGTTGCGGCCACTCGCGTACCGGCGCTCGGGTGTAACAAAATGTTTCGCGGAGAATTATTATTTTTTTCCCTCTTACTAATTCATCACCGTGACCGCACAGGCAACCCAGCCCCGTGGAAGTGAAAAGAGTGGGTAACCTTTCTGGCAACTACACACGCACACACGGAAGAAGCCTTGAAACGGCAGTCATCAATTTTCTGTTCAATTTTTGCAATGCCCTCACGCTCAACAGCAATTTCACGGCGAGGTTTTTTTCTCCTTTCTTCCCCTCCCTCCCCCAGCCCCCTAACTCCTTCCCTCCCGTGCGGTGATGTGCTGATTACAAAACAGCTCGGCCACCCTTCTTAAGCTTCCCTTCGTCTGTAACTGTTGGAAAGGACGATTTAAGCGTACCGGTGTAGGTTCGTCACGGCTCGATGTATGAGAATTGCTCTCCGTAGCTGTTCTTTCGCCGTGGCGAGTGTGCCATCTGCCTCACTCTCCTTCGCGACGTTTCGCCTCCAGGGCCTGATGATGCCTCCAACGAGGGAGGCGAAACGTCGCGGAGGAGAAAGGAGGAACAGTCGACGTGGCAATTCCGATTTAAATTCCTAAAGCCCTTCCGCGATAGGATTCGAAAAAATAAACAGAAACAGGTTGAGATTGACGCTACGTTCAGTCACTGCAAGCGAAGAGAAATATTGTTTCTTTAACGGGAGCGCATACATCCACGAGAGATGAGGCGCAGGTTATAACACTAGAAGATGAATACGGTCAGCCGTCAATTTCGGTCGATTTCACACGCGTGACACACGTGTCGAATTCCTGATTTGGGAAACAATTATTTTCAATTCCTACGAGCAACCCGCAAGTCCTTTGGACTTAACCGTGAGTGTGCACCCTTCCCAGCCAGCCAGAAAAAACCTTTAATCTCCGAGCCGGTTCGATTCCCGCCTTGGGCGGATTTGTGTGTGGAGTTTGCGTGTTCTCTCCCTGTTGCGCGTGGGTTTCCTCCGGATTCTCCGGTTTCCTCCCACAACTTAAAAAAAACCTACTCATTAATTAGTTGACCGGCAAACCGCCTGGCTGCCTCCTCCGCCTCTCTGCGCTTTCCTCGCGCCTCTCAGTCGTTTTCTCGTCGAATTAATACCTTTGACATTGAATGAATATGTGCGCGTTATAAATGCACAGCTGCGGCCTAGGCGGTCACAGGCCTCGTAACGCGTTCTTCTACGCAGGAGAGGAACCGATCGCGCAGACACGCGAGCCGGCGAGCTCACGGGTTCCCGAGCGATACCCCTGCGAGATGCGGTTCCGTACGTCAAGTCGGTCAGACAAGACAAAGATCCCCCGTATAGCCTTAACAGACTGCCGGGGCAAGTACCGTTAGCAAGTAGCACCTATGAAGGTCGACACGGCACACGACGGGGTGGGTGACCAGCACCACGCCCGGTCGCCTTTGTCTCCCTAGTGGCAATGTTTACCCACCGCACTAGGTACTCATTCGAGGCTGAGTCGACCTAGGGGAGGCCCAGGACCGGTTCGGAAAATCGTCACTGGTGTTGGTGGCCGTGGGCAGGATTCGAACTCGGGTAGCCAGATTTGTAGCCCAGCGCGCTAACCACTGAGCCACCGCTCACCACCCCCGCACTCCCCCCCTCGACCCACCCCCCCCCGCCAGCGGTTTAATTTAACGACCGAAGCTTTTATTTACGCGTAAATTTAAATGGGTAATAAATAGAGGCGGCCGCGCAACCTCGAACCGCTAAAATACGCTGCCGACGTCTGTGGAAGATTGTCCGACAACATATTCACACGATCACGATGCGTGTCAGTCGCGGCCGCGGGTGTTGCGGGTGTTGCGACACCCGCACTTTCGCAGAAACGTGATTCCATCCCCCACCCCCCCACTTTTTCCTGAGGTAGTCTCATGTTACAAGTTGCGACAGCAGCACTTTCACAGAAACACGATTCCATCCCACCCCCCCACTTTTTCCTGGAACACCCGCGGCTGCGACGCGCGGGGTGGGGAGTGACCATCCGTCACCGTGATGGACGTCTCAGGGCTGCCAGCGGAGGCGAGTATTGCCCACTGCTCTTCTGAATTTGTTTGACCTTCACGTTGTTGTCGGTGTAAACAGCCGCTGTTCAGGTAAAACCCGGGTTGGGGGCTATTGGAGCAGAATGTTACGGCCGGATGCCCTTCCTGACGCCAACCTCCTTCAGTCGGAGGTTTCTTCGGATCGTCATTTGTCTAGAACCCACCCCAAGATCTGTTCGCCAAGGGAGACCCTAGCAGGAGCGCTAGACTCCAGGTGACATAGCCCTGTGGCGCATTAAAGCACATTCACCCCTCCACCACAACAGGTTTACGATCCATGGGGAGGAGCGATTTAACCTTCACGACAATATGAAAATAATACATGACTAACGCCGATCAATAAGATGTCAAACTGTTTGAAAAAGCAGGTGCGTGTCACCAGGGCAGGCACGCTGCCACGAGAGATGACGGACAGGTGGTCAGGAATCACAAGCAGCAGGCCACGGAACGAAACTCATCCGAGAATACGTGAACCCAGGAGACGGAGCGACGAATAATAATAATAATAATTTTACATTTATAACATATAAATTCAATGTCAAAGGTATTCACTCGATGAGAGAACGACTCAGAGGCGTAGCATGACGCTGCCGGGAGGATCGTTCCATCGCATCACTGTGAGCGACAGCGACGGTTGTGGAGGGCTTTCATCCAGCGTGCGGCAAACGTTTACGACCGAAAACGGACCCCGGCTCGCTCGGTGTCTGCGGAGGCAAACAGTACGGGCACACGGACAAGTAAACAAGCACAGTCCCATTTGCCATGGTGACAAAGTACAGGCTATTTGGGTGAGAGCTGCAGGTGGCTATTTCTGCTTAGCAAGGACAACGCCCATTCACCGCAGACGACTTGCGACATTCTGCAAAATTCTGAGCCAAGCAGGGCTTTACGAACCTACGGCGCACGAAAGGAATATCTGTTGTATTCCCCCAACCGGGTTTGTCGATGCAACACTACGTAAGCTCGCAGCACATAGCCAAAACATTACCCATTACTCCCTCCTATGGTAATACCAGTCATTCATTCGTCAACAGTTGCTGCTTAATCCTCTAAAGGGTCGCAGGAGGCCGGAGCCTATCCCGGCAAACACAGGGCGCAAGGCAGGGTCGCGGCGGGCCGGAGCCTATCCCGACAGACACAGGGCGCACGGCAGGTATATACTAACGATGAGCCGCGGGTGCGTCGCAGCAACACCAGAGTCGGCGAATTAAAATCTCACTCGAAGTTGGCGATCGGCCACGGTCGATACCGTTCGCAAAATGTCAGGCTCGAAGGCTCGAGCGCGTTGATATTTATCTATTCGGGTCCGCTCCCACGGCAATCGCGCCCAAGCGTCGCGACGCGCCACCGACGCTCGGCGCCAAGCACGGGCGGCCGCATCAAACGACGCGGTTTGAGTTACGGCGACGACACGCCGTCACGTGCCCCGGCCGTGGCTGGTTTTGCCGGTCGGCGAGATCTTGTTGGGGGATTCGTTATTTATTATTTAGGTTCATCGTTTGAAATAAATGCAAAAAAAAACACACCTCTGGGCGGTTCTGATACGCCCAGGGAGAAAGTATGGGCAAACTGACTGACAATGCATCTAAATTATGTGTTGTCAAGCTTTTGCACCTCAAGGCTGACTTGGTCCTCTTGGGTTTGGTCTCCACCGGCAACTAGGTGGTGCTCGCGGCCTACTGATGGCTCGTGGACCCACCGGATGAGAATGGCGGCTCGAAACCATGGCCACGTAATTTATAATCCTATGTATAATACGCACTCAAAATTTCAAATTCGGTCATGTAAAAAAAAAAATGTTTTTCCAATGCCGACATCTCTAGGCCTACAGCTGTAATTCGCGGCACGATAGGAAACAACAGACAGATCAAAGGCCCCGGCATTCGCTATCGTGTGTACTGTCTTGTTAGAAGATTATGACGACAGCAAATTCAACGGATTCGATACAGTGACTAAGAACTATGACTATGTTCACCTGTAATTTTTGAGACAATTCGTTCGAAATGAAATTTTTTTTTATTAAAAAAGTTACATCGATGTATAATACTCACCATGATTTTAAAATGACCTGACGAAAAAAGTGCGTATTACAGTCGAGATTTTACGGTAGATGTTCAGTATTATTATTACAGCAGAATATACCCAGTGAGCTCGCAAGCCCTGGAAGCGGGATTCCTGCGATACAACAAACGTACGGATTAAAGAGACGAATGTTCTCGGCGCGGTCTGTACACATCTTTTTAGTTCCAGATCGCGGCGGCAGACGCAGGGCGGAAGACGGAGTCGAGAAAAGGAGAGGGATAGAAAAAACCAACTTCGTAATAGTTTTTCGTTTTCATTTCGTATCTGAAAGCAAACCCGTCTGTGTGCGACAATACAATAAATACGGGCCGTTTAAACGCTCCTCCGCGACATTTGCTTCGAGTTGTTTGGCTGGAGCTCGCGACGGGGCGCTCCACAATTGGCAATGTTGTTTAAAATGGCCCATGATTGCGTGGAGCTCGTGACAAGAGTGGCTCATCACGTCGGGCCCCCGCTCGCGCGCCGACCGTGAACGCAACCTCGACAGCTTCGAGTGCGGGCCCCCTTCTAACCCGACATTACGACTCAGTCCAATCATCGCCACTTGGCAGCCGTCTGATGGGCTTTCTCGTAAGCGGGGCGTGAAAAGTAAATGAACGCGCGGCATTAAGTTAGTTTTTCTCTCATTGCGGGTCTCTGGCCGAAGTGACGCGCCGCTGGGCTGAATACAGATAGTTTGAAAGTGACTCCCTCTGCCAGTTCTCGTGTAAGCAATAACAACAGACGATGGGTTTCTTTTGTACTACACTGCACTGCCATTTATAATAATTTACGACAGTAAAACCTCAATTTAACGGACTTCTATTCAACGCACTTTGAAAGCAACGGGCGCTGTCCGCTATTTCCGAGACGGCGGTCTGCATTGGAAATAATATTTTTATTTCAGTGGTTTTTTATTGCTGCTATTAGATACATGTGTTACTCTCTTTAACGGTGTTCGTAAGATATTTAGTTGTTACAAGATATGGTCATTACTCTATATATGATTGTCATTATAAAGAACCGGATTTAATGGACGTCCGAACACCTTTTCAACCCTATTAGTCTTTAAAATCGATGCTTTACTGTACGTTTATATATTCAGTAGCACCAACCTGCCAAACACTATATTCATATATATTATGATGACATCGGCCAAGTAATGAATGACTCTTTAAAAGTAGAAAGCGGATCCCGCCATGGTGTTACGGTTTGCACGCTGGACGAGCAATTCTCAGAGGCTGCCTTTGAAACCAAACGTTTTAAAATCCCGTCTTTCTTCTTTCCACTCGGCGGTATAAACGGGTAAGCTACGCTCTGTCCATCAGCACGTGGTGGGGTAAAGCATAAATGCTAGTATTATTATTATTACTCTCACCTCTTTTAAGACATCTGACCAATATAGAATAATAGGCCAAACATCCTTTCGAAGGGATCCCTAGCACTTCGTATAGCGCCGCGGTTGTCAACCGGTGGGTCGCGACACATCAGTGGGCCGCGAGCGCACGTAGAGGTCCGTGGAGACACGACTATCCCAAAAGAACGGCTATGGAGCGCAATTCCGATACATCGAGCCGTGACAAACCTACGTCGGCACAAAGGAGAGAGGAGAAACGCTCGACACGGCTAGCCACACAGAACTATGGAGAGCAATTCCCATACATCGAGCCGAGACAAACATCCATCAGCAGAACCTCTGTTCCAGCAGAGGCCCATTCTTCCAGCAGTTCAGCGAGCAAGCACCTGCCGCGCTACACCGAAAACCGCAACGATGAAGGACACTGATTAAATAAACAACCGCTGTGTTCACTCATCAGACAAATAATAATAATAATACAACAGCAACGACAATCACGAAAATCGCTGATGACACACTCGAGTATAAGTCTCACAGACGGCTTCGAAGGAGGAGGATTACAGACCGCGCACGGACCTCAACTCGGCAATCGGTTTGGACGTGTGTAGCCGGCAACACCTACCGTCCATCAATTTAACGCGACGAGCGTTATTGCCTCTCTAGGACCAATTTGTGTAAATATGAGTTGGGGGGGGGGAGGAAATTCTGCAGACAAGAAGCCCCATTCTATCACGACCACAACAGTAAATAAGTTCATTTAAAAGTGATGGATGGAGGGGAGCGGCAAATAGACTGATGGGAGGAATGATAGAGATGGATTTCAAAGCGGCGGAGGCATTTTTCTTCCAATACTGCATCGTTGAGCAAATAAGTGTAATACGTAAGCATGTTCTGAAGCACCGAGGGAGCTCTGAATTGTGGCCTAGAAAATGAACTGAGCGAAAATTGTCGGGACGCAGGGCAGTCTCGGGATATATTCTGATAGATGCATTCCAAATAGCCTTTATGTTTATCCGAAGAATTGGCGATTTGAATAGATTATAATGTACGCGTCGAGTTTCTACATTCCGTCAGGTACTGCACACATCCTGATGTAGAACAAGACCTCGGCATCATCTGCTACGATCAATCCACTGCTGGATGAAGGCCTCCCCATTATCGTCGCCTTGTGATGCCACAATCCACTGGACACGGACCATCTCACTCCCGATCCCATCGCTCCATCTCCGCAGTCGTTTGCCTCTCAGAATATTCCGTCTCCTTTGACTGCCATTCCATCACCAGTCCTGTCCATTGGCCGTTCTAGCTACACATCTTGCCTAAGGCCACTTCGTTTCCCCAAAGTGAAGTATCAAAGGCTCACTGGCAGGAAATCACAAGACAGATCCAGGTGCCTTTGGGTTGCTTGACTGAGAGGACTCGCAGATGCACCACTTGAGTATTCATAAATACAACACTGTTCTTTCAGGATAGCCGTGTCGAGCGCTCTCCCTCCCTCTCAACGATTCGACTCCCACGCTGCAGGCATCTTCAGGTGTGGGAAGCGAAACGTTGCGAGGAAGAGCGCTCAACACAGCTATCCCATAAGAACAGCTTTGAAGAGCAACCGTCGTGAAGCGAGCCGTGGAAACCTACATCAGTATGCTATCTTACAACGTTTCTCCGCGCACATTTCAGCTTTTTTCGCCACTTATTTGCCAGTATATGTGTCTCACCAATAACTGTGTTGTCATTACAGCCAAGTTTCAGCTTAATCTTTGTGGCGACATCATAATTGGCAATATCCGACAACTGAAAATGCTCTTCTTTAGCCCTCTCATAAAGGTGCTTTTAAACTGTCACAAACAAGGCCCCACTTTCAGGACGCACACGTTTTCGTGTACGTGCAGCAGACGCGAACTGTAACACACAGCGACTGCTAACAAGCGTCACAAAAGCCTGAGCGCAAACGTGAATGAATGTTTGAAGCATGCGCTGGTAATGCGGCGCGTTTTTTTCTACTCTTTGGGGAGAAAGCGTCGCTAAATACTTTCATGCCGCGCATTCTTCTTCTTCTTTGCGAAGGGTCTCTAGCAAACTATCGCTGGGAGCTAATGGGTTTAATTGACAGCTTTTTGGTTGCAAATTAAAATGCTTGTTTTCGCATAAGCAACGTTTAAATTATTAATCAGATCTCACTTATCACCAGGAAACGGCGAGAAACGCGGAGGGATTACAGGCAGATGAAATGCTGTTTCGCTTAATTTGAATTCTTACGTAAAAAAAAGCCATTCCCAGCGTGAATAGTAAAAATAAAAAATATTTGCACATTCTTTAAAATCGTGTTAAAACGTGTCCAATTATATACACCATTCTGTCAGGATGTAACGGGACATAATAATCCGATTGTGCAGAATGAGCATTTAAACAACGATTTAATAAACGATAATTACGCTATTACAAGTGAGACAGATGTCTCGGGCACAGACGCTTGCTCTCCTCCCTGTGAGAATTAACGACGAAATTAACATGCGAATGTGACCCCGTCTCGACACCAACGCTTAGCTTTCGTTTTACTGTAACACCCTGATTCACGACGAGCATTCGTTCCTGAAAGGTGCGACGAAAATCGAAACGTCGTAAATCGAAGAGGTTTTTTTGCTACCTGTCCGTTGAAAGGGAGGGGGGGTTCCGGATCATGTGATTAGAGTTGGGGACCTGGTGATGATGTCACTTTGGGGGCAGGGTTGGTGGGTGGGGGCATGGTGAGTGGGTGGGTGCGTGGTGGGTCGGTGCTGGTAGGTGGGTATGGGCAGGTGGGCGCAAAGGCTGATGAATGGACAGATACGAGAAAGAACGGATACTGTCCCAAACGTGTGGGTTGAGGCGACGCTAATCGGGCGATGGTATGAAGTGACGACGTATTTGTGAAACTACGCAAAATGGAGAGGCGTAAATCGGGGTATTAGTGTATCATGTTTGGCAACCTAGGCACAAAGGCCCAAAACACTAAGCAGACAGCAACAGCCGCACTATTTAGCTTGTGGAATATAAGCGTTAATAACGATGTTGTGAAATCGAGGAGCAAGGTTCCAAAATGTTGGAAAAATAGATCATGGGAGGGAATTCCAATGTGGAGAAGCAGAGGTAAGTGTTTCCATCGGCAGTTTGGTGGCTGGACACAGTATAGGCGATATGAAACTACCAGTCAGTAATAATAATAATAATTTCAATTTATATAGCGCCTTTCACCCGAGGGTCACAAAGCACTGCACAAGGGCCGCGAAGAGGACGGCATGTCAACAACGAAAGAAAAAACAATAAAAACCAAAGCAACAGAAAATAAATGATCAAGGCTACTTCGAACACACTGAAAGGCCGTGAAACTGGCAATCCCAAGAGCGGCAACATTCTGCCAGCGTCAGTAAGGGGAAGATCTTGCAAATTTCACACAGAAAGGCGCCCGAGCTGGGAATCAAACCCAGGGTCTTTTTGCTGAGAGGCCGCAGCGCTACTCACCGTGCCACCGTGCCACCCAACGTAAAGGCCACCCATCACAATTCTCTTCCTCCTCCACTGATTCATTCACCCTCCACCAAAAGTTGATATGCTGGCACAGTTGTGAGCAATTCAGCCAAGGAATTAGCAATGCAGCGTTGCGTGAAGTGTTACGACCGTAATGAGGCATCTTTTATTTATTAATTCATTTATTTATTATGAAATCATAGATTGGTGGTATGAACTTTAGGCATTCCTACAATATAGAAAAAAAAGGTTGTCTTACATTGTAGATGTGCATGGCTATTGATCTTCCAAGGAATTACTTCCACTTTTTTTATTTACAATATTAACACGTTCATTAGGCTTTGCAAAGATCAGACGAAGACTTGTGTAGCTAGGGCACATGTATTTTTAAACGGCTGCGCAGAATTTAAGAGGGATCTGTCTGCAGGATGACTCACGCGTTACACAGAGACAATGCGTTAACAACAATCCACGGCATACCAAACCCGATGGATACAGCCTGGGCTAGAAATATCCGACACATTTAACACTCCGCGTCGTTATAAACGCGTCCGCTTTGTCTGGACGGCTGCCACCGCGACCCTCACCAGGACAAGCGGTTAAGAAAATTAATGGACGGATGGCTTTGTCCGGCCCGCCTCGCGCTGACGGGATTGTACCGCCGTGCTGTTCCGGCACGATGCTCGACGTTTCGCGCCACGTCTCCCGGAAGCCTCTCTCCGGGAACTCAATTCATCCGCCTCTTCGGCAGGAGGCGAAACTTTTCGAAATTCCGAAGGAGGCTCGGAACACGTGGAGCGTCGGAACACGCGGAGCGTCGGAACGTTGGACGCCGCGCGGGATAAAACAAGCGGCGCAATCCCCAAACTCCGACCGAGGGCCGTAAGGAGCAACCGCGAAAATCTACACAGCGGCAGTGATTGAAAACGATCGCTCCGAGTTACACACGTGAGACGAATCGCGTAAGTTTGTGTTCTGATTTTATGGGGGTTTGGTAAAACGGCTCCGTTAATGCAAAGCCGTTCATTCAGTGGCGCGTACTTAAAAACAAACGCTCTCGATGAATCTAAATATGTTTTTAATAAAGAAGGAGTAAACCTCGTATACGTTACTAATTCAAAGCAGGGCACATTACTCGCCGCGATATTATTCAAAGCGAGCTCTTATTGAAAACGTTCACTTATTTTTATACAGTGCTGTGTTGTAGCCATGGGTGGAGAGCGGGGGGGGGTGGAATAACGCAGTGGGAATTTAATCAGCTACTTTAATTGCAAAATGATCCAAAGCGGCCTGGCACTTGTACAATCAATTGTTAATGAGCGCCGTGTAACAGAACGCGTTTCAATAATGTACGACGAACTACAAAGTGTGAGACCAATAACCTCGGCGCGGTAAACAACTGGGAGGGACTACCCGCGCTACATCGGTGCGCAGGGCGGTGACGACACTCACGGGATGTCGAACGTGAGCGCGCGGAGGAAACGCGTCGTGTTAATCTGACAGTAAAAAGCTCGATTTAACGGACTAATGAGATAGGAAAGGGTGTCCGGAAGAAGTCCGTTAAATCGGGATGTTAATATGACCATCCTATATACGCGGAAATGAAGGTATCTAGGACAACCTATGCATTACGAACACCATTTAACAGTTATACATGTATCTAATAGCAGCAATAAAAACACTGAAATGAATTTTTTGACTTCCACTGCCTCCAAAACAGATCGTTTCAGGGAAGTAGCGGACAGTGTGTTAGAGATAGTAGTCAGTGTTAGCGGTAGGAGTCAGTGTTAGAGATCGGAGCCAGTGTTACAGATAGGAGCCAGTTTAGAGACAAGGAGTCAGTGTTAGGAACAGCGTCCGTTATATCGAAGTTTTACAGTAAAACAATGTTTACACGTCATTCCAAGGGCGAACGGATGTCAGCGTGACACTCCCAACAGCGGCGTGAAAGTTGCGGATAAACAACGGTTAACAGATTTTAAAACCACACTTGATTATATGTGCGGGAGGTACTTAATAAGTTGCCCATTAATATGAGCATTCATGCTAAGAATGGCTCTTGAGGAACTGATTAAGAGCTAAGCCATTGTGCTCTTCGACAAAAGCGCCCTAATTTGACGGCTAATGACGTTTTCAAGGTTAATTTCCAAGACATTTCCGGCGCCCCTCATGATGAATCGCTGCGGTGAGATTCCCCCAACCGGTCATCATCATTATCATCGTCAGCCACGATCAATAACACTGCCGTGGTCCCTGCTGAACAGCTTCGGCACAGGCCATGGTCTGCTCGCAACTAATCTCCACACCCGGGGTCTACGACACGACCTTTAATACACATCTACACTGCATGGTGACGCAATTACACGAGCGACTCGTTACACGTAAACCCACATTAGCTGCATTAAGATCGACTGTTCAAGAAACTGGGATCGAGTGGCTCCGTTGAAACCGACGCCAACCCTCGCAAGCCATCTTGACTTCGGCTAAAATCAACCGCGTTAAAATCGAGAATTCCACCACGTTCCGTGACCAAGGAACGCGACGCAACATTGTGTTTGCGAAGCAGGCTCGCGCGTTACGCAGGCAGTAATAATAATAATTTTACATTTATAACGCGCACATATTCATTCAACGTCGAAGATATATTCCTTCGACAAGAGAACGACTCAGAGGCGCGAGGAAAGCACAGAGAGGCGGAGGAGGCAGCCAGGCGGTTTGCCAGCGCCATATTGCCAAACACTGCTTCCTATATATTATGATGTTATCAGCCAACTAATCAATGAGTGGGTTTTTTTTAAGTTGTAGGAGGAAACCGGAGAACCCGGAGGAAACGCACGCGAGAAACCCTCGAGGAGAACACGCGGAAACGTATCTTCACGGCGGTTCTCCGTCAAGCTCGTTAGCTCGCGCACATTTAATCCGAAGCAGCGGTAGCCCTGGCAAATCCTCCACCTCGTGTAACTCCCAGCGCTCCCGCCCACCGCAGGCGGTCGCGGGTGAAAAACGCCGCGATAAATTCCGGCGGGTCTCTCTTCCTCCTTCCTTCCGCGGGACTCGGAATACCTGTGGATCGTGCGACATGCCGCGGCCGACCGTTAGCGAGCCAACGGATGGGCGAGACCGGGAGGGGTGAAGGAAAATGGCAAATAAACACAAAAAGTCGGCGGCGCGGCGAAAAGAACACACCGGCCGCGGGCGAACCGCTTCTTGCCGTTGCAGCCCAAAACACATTCGTCTCGCGCACGGATAAAAACAACGAGGGATGAAAGCCAACGGAACGGAGTGGTAAAACAGAAGAAATAACCGCATTAAAAAAAAAACCGCCACGCACATAACTCTTCCCGTAAGGGGCAACGCACGGCAGAAAAACGCGATGATTATTACAGATGGACTCGGCCGCGAATTTGTCATCGCCGAACAGCCAAGCGGCACCCCGTTCAAGAGACTGTAACCCGGCTGAGGAGGAGGCGCGGAGACCCAGATTCTCGGGTCGCGGGACGCTAAGCGACACGCTCGCTCCCTTTCCCCAAGGCCGCCACCGCATCGCCTCTGACGCTGGCAGAGATTTCCGGCGTCAATAACGGTCGTACGAGACCGTGGTATTATTATTATTATTAAAAAAAAATGTACGCGGCCGGGTCTACCGGTCTCACTGTCTGAAAAAAGGTGGTCATTTTAAGCAGAGCTCCCGTAAACCGCGATGATGCCCGAATATTCCACGCGCCGGTGCGTTCGATAAAGGTGAAAATAAAAAAACAGGCGCAGCCCTGCAATTGCTTGCTCACGCCGCTGCCGGCGGAAGGGCCTCCGCTCGGAGCAACGCTAGAGACCTCCTCACGACGGCGATTGGCCTACACCCATCCAGATGTCTTGAGAGTACCCACCATTTACCCCGCCACACCTGGGTGCAGGTGTGGGGGGGGGGGAGATTTAGAAATGCGCAACTGGCTGCGTTGAGAGCTTTCACGAAAAGCTCAACGAAAAAACTCCTAACATCAAAAAAAAACTCGTTGAGACGGTTTCTTTTGAAAATCCATTAGTCCCCATGGAGCTGGAGATCCAATGCGCCTTAGTTAGCGCACGCGATGCCACAGCAGTGATAATGGATGTGTTGAAACGCCACCGCGTATGTTGCCGCTGGTTGTGCTCTACGGCACTTCGCCGGGTTTTCGGGGGTTGTATTTTCTGGAAACGGAGCTCTCGGCAATGCGAGCGAAATATGTCAGATATTGCATCGAAGAACAGTTGGTTGCACCATACAAAACCACCACTCCACAGTAGAGAGGCATTGCAATACGCTTAGGCTGCAGGGTGGCTATGCCTCGGATCAGGTTACACTTAGTATGCATGTATACAGATGATGTATACACAAAGGTACCCATAGTTAACACAGCTTTCAGTCACTCTCGGACAGAGCCCAGAATTCACTGGCACGGTTGCTGAGCTCACTCTCCGTGACAAAGTGAGGAGCACAGAAATCTGCCACAACCTCAGAGTAGAGTCGCTGCTCCTTGGGATTGAGAGCAGCCAGTTGAGGTGGTTCGGGCATCTGGTAAGGATGCCCCCTGAAAGGCTCCCTCGGGAAGTCTACCAGGCACGGCCCACTGGGCGGAGACCTAGAGGCCGACCCAGGACACGCTGGAGTGATTATATCCTTCGGCTGG
This sequence comes from Geotria australis, assembly GCA_036362915.1. Lineage (NCBI taxonomy): Eukaryota > Metazoa > Chordata > Hyperoartia > Petromyzontiformes > Geotriidae > Geotria > Geotria australis. The sequence continues at coordinate 2,935,366 of JAZEWU010000048.1, read as the reverse complement.
CCTGGGAGCGCCTGGGAATCCTCCAGAAACAGCTGGAATCTGTTGCTGAGGAAAGGGATGTCTGGTCCACTCTCCTTAGACTGCTGCTACCGCGACCCTGACCAGGACAAGCGGTTTACAAAATGGATGGATGGATGGAAAACCACAGAGAAGCCGGCAGTCAGCCAGAACTGGCACGAGCACATTTCCAAAGCTCCGTGCGTCTATATTCGAATATTTTACCAAATCTATTAACGAGGTGTTAATGCGCGCGGGAGGGCGGCAGGAGATTTGGAGAAAACCTGCGCGCGGCGGGGGGAGGGATCGGGCATTAAACTCAATCCCCGCTCACTCTGAAATTAATCCACTTTCCGTCCAGCCGTACCCCCGCAAAGCCGGGAGATTGGGGAAACTCGACGTCCGATGCAGGATTGAAGGCATGCGGGCGAGGCCACCGGCTGCAGCCTTGCCTTTAGGTTTTTTTTTGAAACGCTCGTAAACCACTGACGGTGGCCGCTATGGAAAGTCGAACATTTCGTATCTTGTGGATTGTTGGGAGTGCAGGCGGAGGTGGCGGAAAACGTCGACGCGCTCGTCGGTAACGCGCAGGGCTGCCGTTCTCAAGCGGTGGGTCGTGACCGGTCGGTGGGCCGTGAGCGCCACCTAGGGAATCTATGGAAACAGATCTGAGTGGGTCCTAAAGTCCAACAGGTTGAGAACCCCCTGGTACAGAGAATGGGGGACGTATTGGGCAACTGCC
>JAZEWU010000048.1:2904082-2934540 GCA_036362915.1 Geotria australis | reverse complement strand
GCAGGGTGGGTAACGTCTGCGGTTCAATGAAAGAAAGTCCTGCTCGACGTGGTTTGATTCAAACCTTGTGTCCCTTTGCATGTTTGTTGTGTCGCAGGAATCTCGTAAAAAGCTTGCAAGCTCGCTGGGTATTTTTCTGTTGTAATAATAAACATCTATCTATATTTCTGTATGGAAGTTTGCGTGTTCTCCAAATGCTCTGTGTGAATTTCCTCCGGATTTTCCAGTTACCTTCCACACCTAATGAATCGGCCGATAACATCGTAATAGATAGGACGCAGTGCCTGGCGGGTTGGCGCCGGCAAACCACGTGGCTTGACTCCCCGTCTCTGCAGGTGACCTCACGCCTCTAGACAGTTGTGCTCTCTTCAAATAGAGACCTTCTAAATTGAATTAATATGTGCCACGCGTTACAAATCGTATTTATCATTTTTATTGCAGCTGTCGACAACGAAAGCTTAATTCTCTTACGGGCCATTAATAGGCGGTTGGCGCTGCCCACTCAGTGTTTTCTAACGTGAGGCCGGATGTGTAATAACGATTCCGAGTCGCAAAACGCAATGTCAAAACAAAATCTCAATACCTGCCAACTCATGATCTCCAGTTTATTAGGCGTTTGGCTCTGTCGGTGTGTGTACGGGTTTTTTTTTATTTGTTTTTAATTAAACCAAGCGACTCGAACAAACGCCCCGGCGAATACGGAGCCCGCTCATTAAAGCATCGCGAAACCGCCTGAATAGGTATTTAAAAATAATGGCCACGAGGTGCCAATGCAAACGGGTCCCGCCTCAACGTACAAAACGCCGAGGGAACGCGAGTCCGGACAGCGTTTCCATATTCATGTCCTGACGCTGCCCGTTCCGACTCTTGCCGCGGAGGCAATTTGGAAGATCAGCATTGCTGGCAGCGGGTACGCGCCCCTGGGAGGTGTAAAAACACAAACGTGAAGAGAGCAGGGTGGCACAGCGACTCCACAACCGATTCAAAAGAGGAGGGCCACATGCTGCGTGCCCCCCGTACGTACTGAAAGAAGCGAAAAAATGTCTAATTTAGCGAGAAAATGTGCTCCGGGATGTTTTGGCGGGTTCCTACCACCACCTCCGATTGGTCATAATCTGTGTATAACGGCACACGTCTTTTTATACATGTCCGGACTGAGGGTACCGGCTTCGAATCCATCACAAGCACTCAATTCATCTGCACAAAACTAAAGGCTGTTTATATGTTCTTTCAGCATGACTTACCGCCGATTGATCACTCTTGGAAAACTTGAACGCTATTTCAGCTTTAAATTCCCACTTTTGCACCACTGTGCCATTAATCCTCTTAAGCCACTCTTCCGCTTTCATCACATCATCAGAACGTGTTACACGCTTGGCAGAGGGGACGGCCATAGAGCGGGTACTCTGCTACTTCCCTTAACACCGGGGAGCTGTGCTTCCCTGTGAGTGCTCTGAAGGAATTCTTACGTCACGATGATCCTGACAGTGCAACAGGGATACAATTGGGATGTGGGGTATGGAGGGAGTCGGGGGGGGAATATGAAGAAATAACCTCACATTTATTGTTTAGGCTGATAAAAGACCATTCCACAGGCAGTATTGGCACTGGCAGACTAACTCAGCACAGCTACAAAGTAGCGATAGAAATACCGTCTGATATTCAATTAAAACTTTGGCCTCTCATTTTTAACAGAAATAGGAAATCAATGGAGAAAAACATCGGGTGAAATTATAATCGCGTACGCGTGGCGGAAGTTAACTTTTCTGTAATGACGTGTTTGCGTTTATTAGCGCTGTGTTTATTGTTGTTGTTTGCCTCGAGTAATTTTCCTCTCCTCACATCAGCTCGCAGCATTGCGAGATTTCAGACAGAGATTTTCAGACAATTTCAAGCTCTAAAGGACACCAGGAAAATATTTTTTCGTAAAAGCACTAAGCTCTGAAACAAAAAATAATTAGATGTGCCCAATTACGCACCCAAAGGCGCCGAGGGACATTAACGTTTGAGAATTCACTGCAGCGTTTCAATCTGCGGACCATTTCAAGAAAAAAAAATATTACAGTTTTTCGAAATAACGCTACAATATATTAAATTCCGCCTCGTAAAAATAGCTACTATTTAAATTAATTGTATTGCCATAATGCTTGAAATGTATTCCTAAGGATGAAATACAGTGTGCCTGTGTGGGAACTCGAGTAATTTTTATTTTCCTTCCTGCAGTCACTGGAGATTAAAAAAAAAAGAATCCATGCATCTTGTAGGCAGAAGTACTTTGGCAACAGAATAAACAAAATGCTATCCCCATCACCAAACGTGGTGACCAGTGTGGAGTTTGATTAATTCCCCCCTCACTCCCACGACTCCACTCCGCCATGAAACTAAACTAAAATTAAACTGAACTAATTTTATTTACCGGATAAAACCCTACCGGGCGATGACCTCTTCTTGAGAGGCCTGTTGGCCACACGTGATAGCTCATCGAAGAGGCTGACGTCATCGTCACAAACGGGAGTTTCTAGAAGCGCCCAAATAATCTAAACTCTTGTTTCTAAATGTAGAGGGTAAACATCGGAGAAACCCGGAGAAAATTCCACGTGACCACGGGGAGAACGATGCACAAACTCCAAATACTCGATGCGGTGAGTTCGTTTTAGATGTTGTTTGCGGTGGTTAGTTTCAGCATTTTTTGCGTCGCAGGAATCCCGCATCCAGAGCTTGAAAACTCACTGGGTTTATCTGCTGTAATAATAAACATCTAATTATCGAAAGGCATGGGAGCGTTTTAAAGGCACAGTACAATATATTTTTAAGACGAAAAAATATCTGTTACGGCGAATTTTACTTCCGTATATCAAAATCCAGTCCCGAATTACGAATTTCTGTTACGGTAAATTTCCGTACGTAGAGCGTTTCCGTATATCGAGGAATGGCTTGTATACAGGCATCGCCAACATCGTGATCGACCCCATGATCTCCTGCGTACCAGGCGGCGGAGAGGACATCTCGCCAACCGTGGTCGACAGCGATCGATCGCCGCGCTACTTTTCGCGAGCGATGGACGTCGCTTGGACGTCGCTTTCACCAATAAACGTCCGTAAACGGTCCACTTTTGCGGCACTCTTCTGCGAACACGTAAAAAAAAAAACCGCGGGTCAGCGCGCTGGCACCAATTACCAGCAGCCAGAGAAACCAAGCGAGACCCCCTGTCACCGTCTGAGCCAAGTTTCTCACCAAAGTTGGGTTCCACGACGAGAGACACAGCTCGCGTGGCTGCTCGAGGGAGGAGCGGGCGCCGCGATGCCGTAGGGTCGCCACGGCTCAATGTTTAATAATGATAATTTTAATAATTTTACATTTATAACGCACACATATTCATTCAATGCCGAAGATATTCGACGAGAGAAGGACTCAGAGGTGCGAGGAAAGCACAGAGGTGCAGGAGGCAGCCAGGCGGTTTTCCGGTGCCATATTGCCACACACTGCTTCATATATATTAGATGTGGGAGGAAACCGGAGAGCCCGGAGGAAACCCACGCAGAACAGGGGGAGAACACACAAACTCGACACAGAAAGCTGCCCAAGGCGGAAATCGAAGCGCCTCGGGCAAGACCATTCTTTCTGTGAGGCGCGGATGTTACCACTGCGCCACGCTGATGCTGCCTGATTCTCAGTATCGCAGTGGGATAATAACGAAGATTGATGGTTCCTCTTCAGTCGCCGTTGTCTTGGGATAGCCGTGTCGAGCGTTCCTCCGCTCTCCTTCTCGAGGAATCACCTCCTACATTGCAGGCGTCCGACGCCTTCTTCCGACGCCTTTTGAATCCCGAAGATGGCTCCAACGTGAAGGAGGAGAAACGCTGACCATGGCTATTCCGAAAGAGCAGCTCTTAAGAGCAACTATCACCGTGTGATCTGTTGAACACCACGCGCCGAAAAGCGTGCGGTGGATCTAATCAACGAATGATTTTTTGTAGCGGGAGCAAAGCAGAGAACGTGGAGGTAACCCACGCAAAACAGGGGAGAGAACACACAAACTCCGCACGGAAAGGCGCCCGAGGCATAAAACCAACTGCCTCGGGCAGGACCTTCGCTCTTTGAGGCGCAGATGTCACCGCTGCGCTACCCTGCTGCCCAGAGTCCTCACCGGGATTAAGAATTGGATTAAATAAAAACCCACTGATACACTCAAATATTGACACCGATTCAAGAACCCGCTGCTGGTACGCCTCTTCACGGTCATCTTGCGGCCCAATCCGACAACACCTGGTGTCCCCAGACAGTCTCCGATCCAACGACGCACCACGCTCCATCCTGCTCCGCTTCCAACATACGGAAAAACGTCGATTTAACGGACCTCAAATTCAACGGACTTCGGAAGCAACATACGCTGTCCGCTACTTCCGAGACAGCGGCCTGCTTTGTAAATAACGGAAATAATATTTTTTTACTTTAGCGTTTTGACTGCTGATATTAGATAGATGTATTACTCTGTACGGATGCAGGTTTTCACGGCTCGATTCGTGATGGTTGCTCAACGCCTGAAGATACTTCCAAACTGGGAGGCGACAAGTCGCGAGGGAGAGAGGGAGAGCGCTCGACACGGCTATCCCGAAAGAACAGCTTTGGAGAGCCATCAGTTATTACTCTGTTCAATGGTGGTCATAATATATAGGTTGTTTCTAAGATACGGTCCTGACAAGATACGATGCAATCGGGGTGATTTGGTCACAGGCAACGTATTTTCGGTAAAGGTCCCATTAGCGAAACACATTTGCCCTCCAAAAAGCTTTTCCGCGACCAGAATCTGATTTTATATTTAAACCCCATCAGCTAAAGGGGTTTTAATTTTCCGAGCCACGAGCATGATAGGGCATCCATTACATTACAGTTTACGTCTTCAAATTAAATAAGTACAACCCACGCGTGCAAACATCGTCACTAATCCGGTTAGACCGTCAGGGCAAATTGGTGTCAACAGGCGCCCGTTACACACAGCCACGGCAAGCGGCGTGGGTGGGTGTACGCCACTTCTTCTAATTCGTAAGAGCCGAGCACAAATGGCCCGCGAATAATTGTCGCGTGTCAGTTGATAGCGAAACTGAACACTGCCAGAGGACCCCATTGCTGCTACGCATACGTCACTTACACTCGTTGTCTATGCCTATGCTATTAGTACTTATTAATTACATCTTAAGCTTTCATGTCGCGCGGAATTGTTACGCGCTGAGTTGAGACAGAGATAACGGTAGCGTAGAATCTCACTGCCATGTACCTTCTGTGTATGTGAGAAATAAACGTGACTTGAACTCGACGGTGTAATACATTTTCACGGCAGACTTAGGCCAAATTTAAGATGGAAAGCAATGTTGGGAGTTGCTCGCTCACAGCTGTTCTTTCGGGGCAGCCGTGTCGAGCATTCCTAAAAGTATTTCACACGTCAGGCTATCTTTTTAAAAGCCTGACGATGCCTTCAAGGCGGGAGCGAGAATTGCTCTGAGGCTAACGAGCCTGAGCCGTGAACACCAACATCGTTACAATGTAATTTGTGGCGCAGTTATTGGTAACCGATATGAGGCCGTCAATTCGCGAGCCTTAACATTTTATATGCGTGCACATATTCATTGGATTTTGAAAGTATTCATTCCAACACAGAACGACTCAGAGGCGCGAGGTAATCTTCAGATGGGGGGGGGTTCAAGCCACAGGGTTAGCTGGCGCCAACCCACCAGACACTTCAACCTATATATTATGTTGTTAGCGGCCGATTAATTAATGAGTGGTTTTTAGTTGTTGCAGGTAACCGCAGAACCCGGAGGAAACCCACGCAGAACGGTGAGAGAACACGCAAACTCCACACAGAAAGGCACCCGAGGCGGGGGATCGCTCCGCTTCGGTCAGGACGTTATTTCCGTGAAGCGCAGACGTTACCACTGCATAGACACCCTGTCGCAGTTTAATCATGAGGGCCGAGCTGAAAGACAACGATGTCCAGTGGCTGACCATCGTGCTTCGAAGAATCGCAAAGAAGAAGATCATGAGGGGCCTTCCTGAATTCAGACCCAGGGTTTCAGCAGTGAATTGGTGATCTGACATATCATCAGACACAAAAAGCCACCTTATCCTTTGTTACTTTTTAAAATACTTTTTTTTTTGTTTGGAAAACTTCTCCAGATGAAACAGCTCTGACACGTTATATAAGTTTAAGGTCAGTGTTGTCACACAGCATTTTTTGCACGGAAAATAACTTCACCGGTAAGCACAAACTCGCACGATATTGGATGTCCCACTTAATCAAAAAAACAAAGAAACTCATTAATCATAAATATTCCTTCACTACAAATTTCCCGCAGAGCCAGAGTGCAACAGAGAATACATAAATCTATTTCCCCTGGAAAGATGTTCAAGGAATGTGATATTAGTTTCATAAAAGATGTTCTTTCTTGTTGGTTACTCACTGACATTTGCCCCGTGCGGTGTAACAGCCTCGAATTTTTATTTTTTTTCTTGCTCCACGGCCGAACTTTCTTTTTGAGCCCTGCTGCCCTGCACGGTGCACCGGTGTGATGTGCATTCAGCAGAATAACTTATTACTCGCTCGCTACCGCGATGACCTCCAAGAGCCGCACAACACGGGCACGGGGAGAGAGTAACATTTACTGAAGACTCCGGTTCCGATCAAGATGAATTCACCACACGCCTGGCCGCCGGAGGCCTGTGAAGCATCCTAACTTCAGGTGGTCTCTGGCAAGCCCATTGAAAATTTAATCATGCTGCAAAGCATGCCTTTTCCACCAGGAACAATAAATATTTACGACTAGAGCCGAAGAGCGCTTTAATGCGTACCGAAATACGCAAAGACAAAGATCCGCCGGATAGCCCACTCGGGCTGCCGGGGCAAGTGCCTTTCCGCGTGCAGGTATCCACTGCGATCAAGGGGGCGGTGTACACATGGCGCCAGGTACACATTTAAGGCTGAGTCGACCTAGCGGAGACCCAGCACCGATTAAAATAGTCACCGTTTTTGAAGGTCGTGAATGTGACTTGACATCCACTTGCCGGTTGGGATTAGCCAATCCCAACCAGTGTTGATCGCGACACATCAGTGTGTTAGATATATAGATGTTTATTATTACGGCAGAAAAATACCCAGTGAGCTTGCAAGCTATTTACGGGATTCCTGCGACACGGGACTCCTGTGACACAACGGACATACGAGTTGCTGACAATCATTAAAACATATATAAGATTCATAATAGACCAAACATTTTAATCAACCAAAAATAAACATGTACACATAGCATTGCACGCATTTTTAAATTAAATTAGTCCGAAATACTTAGCATTGCACGCGGTTTTTTTTTTCTTCCAAACAACCACGTAAGATTAAGGCCGTGCATTGCGATAGTGAAAAAAAAGCTGTTAGCGGGTACCTATGAAGGCTGTGCCGGCCTTCATAGGTACTCGCTTACGTTTGTACCTGCAGGGCCTTGCAGGTACAAACGTAAGGGCAGCGCTCGTGTTTACTGCGGCTCCCGATCACGTGTCGCGCCGCATCCCCTAAGCAGACGGCTTAGGATCGAGACCCTGCAGACATCCTCCCACTAATTACTGTAACTTTCCCGCCAACTCTCCCGAAGGCTGCGCGCGCTGGCTCCGACGCAGCATTCACGCTCCGTCCGCCTCACCCTTTCCCCCAAAACCCTGGAGACTCGCGCACGTGCCAATCCGCGCGTACGCACGCACGCAGGCACGCAGGCCTTGTTCCGCGAGCCGTTCATTAACCGCGGCTCTTCGGCCGAGTTGATTTGTGTGCTCGCCCTGCGCGTCGTGCCACGCGCTGGACGGGTTCGATTGCCCCGCTCGCGCAGCCGACGCCACCGATTAATATTTGAACCGGCGACGGGCCTCTCCCGGATCGGCTCAGAGTAAAGCGAACGACCGGAGCGGCGTGTGAAAATATCGGCACTGGAGGGGGTGATTTAAACACAAATATTATGTGGAACAGCCTCCCCCACTGCGGCTTCGACACGCTACCGCAAAAACCTCTACCTTAAAAAAAAAACCGACTCGAACGAAACCTATTCCATCAAGCATTTGCGCACTAAGCTCGGCTCCGCGCCTCCGCTCCTCCGCATCCGTGTCTCATCCACGACCAGGCGTGGGATTTGCGCGCCTTATACATTTCATTATTATGATTGTAAAGGCGGTCGGGAGTGGTGCTAGGCACATCACGATCCACGTGGGTTTTTCGACAGGTACTCCGGTTTCCTCCCACAGTCCAAAGACATGCTGCTGCTTAGGTAAACTGTAGTGGTTTTTTTCATAAGTTGTTTTTTTTTCTGCCGTTGAAATGCCGTTCTCTCCGCGGCCCTTGTGCAGCGCTTTGTGACCCTCGGGTGAAAGGCGCTCTATTAAATGCTATTATTATAGTGACTAAATTGTCCGCGATGCCCTGATATGTTGCAAATTGCTTACCCCCTCCCCGCCGGACAACCGTTAAAACGATCTCAACGGTTCCTTCCAGCTTAAATACAAACCGTCCGGCCATCTCCGCTCGCTGGCACAGCAGCGGCCTTCGCAGACCGCCCGCTAACCCGCACTTGCCCCAACTATCCGTCGGGAGGCTATACGGAGGGGGGGGGGGAGCTTTGTCCGCGTGCCTGTCCGGGAGCTGCGGTGGGCCTAGGCCAGTCAAAATCCTACACGCGAGACCCGAGCTGACAATGGTTCATTTCGCTCTCGTCGGGTCCTGGCAACCGGACGGGAGCTGGAACGGACACCCCTGGCACGAGCGGCCGCCCGCCCCCCGCGGGCCGCCCTGCCACCTGCCCGGACCGAAATACTTTCAAACCCGGGCCGTGCACACCAGAAAGCGGCGCCCTGTGTACGTGATTACCCTTTCTCCGTCAAACTTGGAGCGGCACGGTTGGCGCAGGGCGGCTAGGTGGCACGGTGAGCGGCGCTGCTGCCTCGCGGCACGAAGAGCCCGGGTTAGATTCGCGGCTCGGGTGCTGCCTTTTCCGTTGCGCAGTTTGTGTGCTCATGAAGGATTGGAAACCCGGTACCAACAGGCTGAACAAACATACGCACGTAAATACATCTGTAGGTACCTTCTTGCCGATACACAGATGATGGAAAAAAGAGGAAAGGTTTAACCGTTTCTTACAATAATACAAGTGTTAAGATCTTAAAACACCAAATAGACACATTTCAAATACAAACACTTGATCTCGGCTATGTATGAATATTAGCACGTGTGACAAGGCCAACGGTGCAGCGAAACATTACGACGAGATGGTTTATGTAAAGGATTTGCAGAAAGTAGATCCTATCACATGCACAGTAGTAAATGCTGTTTTAAATCAACCTAATGTTTAATCACGGTATATTTAAACTAAACAGCTAGAGGCTGAAGAGATAACGGTCATGATTACGGTAATTACACTTGGTGGATGCGCAAAATTACCCAACCAAATAGCACCATTGCAGTCTCAAAGTCAATCCCCTGCTGTCAATGCAAGCCAAATCGTGGCCGTATATGGGTGGCTCCACGATTTAAATTTATTAACGCAAAATTTTCAATGCAAACAAATGTGTTCATTGTCATCAACGGCGTAGTTCAATGAAAATGCAAGGGGCTGTGTAAGAAAATGGGAAACTGTAATTTAACATCGCGCTTCGAAGAATCGCAAAGAAGAAGAACGGCGTATTTTGGAAAAGATTATAAACGTTAATAAGACTATCTCTGGAGGCTTTATAGAAGCCGTTCTCAACCGTTTGCACCTCAAGGTCCACTTGTCCCACTTGGGCCTGGTCTCCACGGACCGCTATGTGGCGCTCGCGGCCCACTGATGGGTCGCGACCCACCGGTTGAGAACGGCGGCTTTAGAATGCCTACGTTTGAATGTGTCACGTGAACTGTCGGACGCTCCCCTGCCGGACGCTCAAAGGTTTTGACAGACATGCATAACCAATAACTCAGGGATTCGGGGGGGTCAGTTAACTGTTCAGTATTATAATCAGCTCCGCACGTACATCGGTGTGCCCTTGCGACCGGCAAATGCAGTGGCATATTCCTGGTGCATACATTTCCACGATTTACATTTCAACGGACAGAATGTAGAATTCAAGAAGTGTAAAAAAAAAAAATTATTACCCGGTGAAATTTGGATTATTGAACGCGATAACGGAAAATTCATCAAGTCCAGGTAATTCCTAATCTCTTTAAACGAATCGGCGCTCTTTGAACGGGAGGCTGGAAAAAATTTGGTCCCGGACCGAAATCACAAAATTCGGAATGAATGTGGGCCCTGCGGCAGCGGATTTGGCGGCAAAACGAGGCGGCGGCTCGCAAAATGTCACAGATTCTGAGGAAGCAAAGGATATTGAGGGCACCAAGTACAGACCGCGGAAAGAACCTCCGTCATGGCTACAGAGGAAGAAGATAAGGCCGCATAACAAAGACTCGCATTGTACTGTATACGCATCCCGCGTGACTTGTAAGCGATGGGGGGGGCTGAGATGAAACACACCGGTGAGGCAATGAATACACAAGTTGTGTGGCAAAGAAAGAAGGAAAAAAAAAAACCCGCCAACACAAGTCCTGCAAACTACATTAATTGCGGAGAAACTGCTTTCAAAGAGCAGCTGGGAAGATTTTTAAAAGTTCACACCAGCGTCCGCCTGACAACACCCGCTGAAATTTCCAGGAAATATCCATCGTGGTGCAAAGTTCGCGGGGGGGAGGGGGGCACTGAACGTTGCTCATGTTGGCACCGAACCCTCAGCAAGCGGCAAGCGGCTGCAACTGACGCGTGCTTTATATTAGAGGCACAATGGTGGTTCGCCGGCTGCATCATTGTGACAGATAGAAATTCCGTTGCCCCCCACAACCGTGCCCATTTATTTAGACAAAATCAATGCTCCCAGCAGCAGGGATGTTGTTGCTTTCTCTCCCGGCGAGTCCCATCCATCCCGCCACCCCCGGCGCTCAAAGAAAGCCCCCAATCTCCCCCCCAGAAGCACGCCGGGGTGTGTGTGTGTGGGGGGCATGTAGGGGGCACGTGTGGTGTGTGTGTGTTCGCGTGTCGCGCGTTCGTCCGTTCGTTCGTTCCGGTGGAGAGGTGGCCCGGGGGGTTAGCGCTATGCTGGGCGACAAACCTGGCGAGCCGAGTTCGAATCCCGCTCACGGCTAAAAACCAGTGAAGATTTTCTGAACCGGTCCCGGGCCTCCCCTAGGTCGACTCAGCCTCAAATGAGTACTTAGTGTGGTGCGTAGACATTGCCAATAGGAAGACAAAGACGGCCGAGCGCGGTGCTGGTCAACCACCCCCTCCGTGTGCCGTGTCGACCTTCATAGGTGCTCCCTAACGGCACTTGCCCCTACAGTCTGTTAAGGCTATATAGGGGATCGTTGTCTTTGTCTGGTGTGTGTGTGTGTGTGCGTTCGCTCATTCGTTCGTTTCGGACCGGACGTTGCTCTCCCGCGCCTGGAGGCAACTCTCCCGGTCTCCACCGGGTCTGGAGGGACACGGTGGCGGGAATTCGCGCGCGTTGTAAATTGTTTCATTGCAATGGTTGCTCTTCAGGGCTGTTCTTTCGGGACAGCCGTGTCGAGCGCTCTCCCTCTCTCTTGCCTCGCGACGTTTCCAACGTGGGTGGATTATTCAAGCCCCCAACCAACCCAGGATTTGAACTTCAGATTGACAGCTGCTCGCTCCATCGCCGAACTGTTTGGTCGCCAAAACTGTGGTTAACGCGCGATATCGCGTGCCAGACTCTCGAGCCACCGCCTCAAGCCCTTATAAATGTTTAAGCTAAAGGTGCAGGCTTGCAATCGCTTGCTCACACAACTGCTGGCAAACGGACCTCCACTATCGGGAGCTCTGCAGCGCTCTCTGTAAGAGCTTTCAAAGCTTCTCGAGAGAGCATTGCGGCCTCACGTTTCCACACTGGCCAGAGCCAGACGTTTTGGAAAAGTAGGAGTGCCCGCATTTTACAACCCACCCCGACCCCCAAGGGGACCTTCCGATCGTCTGTGGTCTACCCATTAATACTGCCAGCTGAACGGAGGCAGAGGGGATAGAGAAATGTACCCATTGCTTTAGCCATTACACCAGGGCAGCATTCCAACTTCCGCACACACATTTCAAATCCTCAGCGGACCTTAGCGCCGCGCTGGGTTTAACGTAAGTCACAAAGTGCAGGCTTTTGGCATTATAAATGTCAACATTAAGGCACCGCTATTTGCATATGCATGTGTACAATTTAAACCCTTAAAAGGCCTCTCTTGCCAGATTACGCTAAATCCGAGTGCGGAGGGCTTTTGTGACTGTCCGTCACATTCATGGCACGGCCCTTAATTAAAGTAGGGCAAATGTACACTCTAAGCCACGGTTAATATACAACAGATGCTTGTTGAAATAATGTGCTTTTAAAACACAATGTATACATATACATGTATAGCTCTTTTAACAAAGCCTCGTTCAACGAATTTTCGTTTAACAAACAATAAAACAAATTTTCATTAATAACTATTATATAACAGTAAGTATAGCACTTGCACTGCACTCCCAAGGCTCCTGTGAACCATACATTGTCTATAAACACCCATCCATCCATTTTCATAAACCGCTAAATCCTGTAGAGGGTCACGGTGAGCCGGAGCCTATCCCGGCAGACACAGGGCGCAAGGCTGAGCTATACCTACGATAGGACCCCAGTCCATCACAGGACACCGGTGGCAATTTAGTCCGCAGGTCAATTAACATACGCAGCAGCGTGTCTTTGGACTGTGGGAGGAAAACAGAGTACCCTGCGAAAAACCCCCTCAGACACGGGCAGAACATGCAAACTTCACACAGAAATGTACCCAGTGAGGCGGCGTGCCACCGTGCCAGCCAGTCTTTGGGGTGCTGTTCTGAATAAGAGGTTGCTCCCAACGAACCTCCGAAGCAGTTCTGCGATATCCCCTTCCACGGACCGTTCTCCGACACGGGCGCAAACGCGCCCGGCTCTGCGGGACGAGCGAACGGGTGACATTTCCGGCGACGCGACGCCGGAAGCCCGATCGAGAGAAGAGGTGGGGAGAAGGCGAAAAACGGCACCGTCGCGGAACGCACTTAACCCCGGCGAGGGAGACGGAGCGAGAATCGCGCACCATATGGAAGATCACAGTTTGAGTTACGGGCGTCAGAAGCGGATGCAAAGCGGCGTCTTTGTGCCCATGCAGCTCAGTGTCTCAAAATGTCATTTTCGAGTAACTGGGGAGCACCGGGTCTTATAGTTTTGAGTGCAAAATGCCTTCGCGCCGTGCTGCCGACATCTGCTTCCGAGCCTGCTTCGGTCGCACTCCACGATAGAAATAAAATAAAAATTAACCCCGCTTTCTCACACGGGCAGATCGTTCGAAATAAATAATGCGTCGGGCTCCCGTAAACGGTGGCGCGTTGCGATTGCCAATTTAGCATCGTTATCGTTATATATACGCTTATAATTCGTATAAATGTTATGACTTGTGTGAGGGGGGAGGTATTTTTTTTTCGTCTGATGTACATCCTGTCAGATGGGCCATCTGTGGCTTATTATGCGAACGTAATGATATCGATGGCAGCAATTAAGATGTTCGTCATGTCACGTTGAGTACACTTCTTATTTTGCAGTCTCATACGGAGGTAATTGCCAATTTCTCGGTCTCACGATCGACCAATGCGCTTTACTGTACTCTCGTCCATTAGTGGAAATGTACAAACCGTCTAATTAAATTGTACCCTGCCTGAATTTAGCTTCGGCACTCCTGTAAGATGCACGCACCGTGCCCGACTTGGTGTTTAAAACGCGTGCAATAACGCGAAATAATTAAACATCGCATTAACAATAGCGCCGTTCTGAACGGGCTTGGCGAACTGTTCAGAACATTCCACTCCAACTTTCATCCTTTGCATAATTACATAACCACTTCATGCTGTGCGCCAATTCAGCTGACTGTTCTCCACACAGCTTCTCGTTGCTTTAAAATCTGTTGGCTACGTTAAATGTCTGAAAGTGTGAAACTTGGCCCACTTAATTACACCATACGGCACACACGGCACGCTGCCGCAACTTACGACGCTGACCCCATGCCGCTGTGAAAACACCATCCCAGCAACGTTTATGTCAGAGCTCGGTAATTTCCACGCTGTTTTCAAGTGGGCGATCGGCTAATTAATGCGGACAGGTCGCTCTCAGAGCAGGGGAAAATTAATAATCGTAATGTGCAAATTAGAACGCGCCGCGCAGTTTCGTTCACTCTCGAAGAGCGATGAGAATGACTCAGACCGGCGCCAACATTTGCACAAATACGGTGTCCTCTATATATTAAGACGTGTTTGGAAAAATAGTGAAGACCTCACTATGAAGTGATGAGCTTTCAGTTTTTTCGCCTTGCGGGCAGTCCCCCGGGTTATGAAAGGGTTCTGTTCCCAAGTTCCGTTCATAAGTTGATTTGTTTGCAAGTTGGAGCACAATATAGTTAGCGTAATACTGGACTGTATATAAAGCAGCAACGCATTTGATGCGTTCTGCATTTGGACATGATTTCTACTGTCATAAATATGCATAGTTTCTGAAACCTAAAGTCGGAACACAATATTTAACGTTGGACTGTATACCGCATGCAGAATACTGTGTAGACTGTAAACAATAGCATCTTACAGGAGCTCGTTCGTAAGTACGAGCGTTCGCAAGTCAGACGCTTGTAACCCGGGAACTGCCTGTGTATGCATCGATTTGATATATTGTTTGTGTTAATTAAAATGTTTGTTGTATAGCAGGAATCCCGCATCCAGAGCTTGCAAGCTCGCTGGATATGTTATGCTGTAATAATAAACATCTATCTAGGGGAGTCCGGGGACCGGATCAGAAAATCGTCACTTGTATTGGCCGTGAGCAAGAATCTAACTCGGGGCGCCGGGTTTGTAGCACAGCACACTGACTGCGACACAACAGTTGCCCACAACAAAAACAGACACAGACCAAAAGCTGAGGCTTGACACGGGAATAAACTGTCCCCCTCCCTACCTCCGTCTAGTCATTGACTGTGTGGCTGCCAATTGCCTCTACTGCAAGACTCTGCACAACGAATTGAGTAAGAGCTTTGGCAAATAAAACGCTCAACAAAACAAGTGTTTCAAAGCCAGGAGTGTACAAAGGATTTCACTTGAAAAGGCCAGCCAGGAAGTTTTTTTCTAGCCATTCCCCTTTCTTTATTGGGAACTTTCTGCACGTCGCTTTGCGCGATAACAGCAGCAGTACGAATAATAATAATAATGCAACTTATAACGCGCGCAAATTCCACGCCTGGTCATGGACGAGGCACGGATACGGTTGCTTTGCCCAGGTGGTGTGCGATACCGGCCAGTTAGGCACTATAGAGCAAAAAATACCGCTCACAATAGTATCTAATGACAGTATAACTTTGATTTAACGGACTAAAATAGGGCGGAAAGGGGTGTCTGGAAGTCCGTTAAATCTATGTTCATACGACGATCTTATATAAAGAGTAATGACCGTATCTTATAACAATCTACATTTTATAAACGCCAATAAACAGACTAATACGTGTATCTAAAAGCAGCAATAAAAACACGACGATAAAAAAAATTACTTCCATTAATTCAAACGGATACTGCTGTCTCAGAAGTAGCGGACAGCGTCCGTTGCTTCCAAAGTCCATTGAATAGAGGTCCGTTAAATCGAGATATTACTGTATCTTGATTTTCAAATTCCACAGTGGGACGTCCACTAAGGAGACGGAGCGGGTGAAATCCGCCTGTGTGCAGGCGCTACGTGATTGGATCGCCGGACAGGCGCGATGTGGCCACGGCTTGGGATGGCCTTCACAGAGCAGCGGAATGACGATGGCTCGCGGTGACGAAATTGAAAGAGGGTTAATAATAGTAATAATAATTTTACATTTATAACGCGCACATATTCATTCAATGACGAAGATATTCATTAGACGAGAACCGCGAGGAAAACGCAGAGAGGCGGCAGCCAGGCGGTTTTGCCGGCGCTATATTGCCACACACTGCTACCTATATCTTATGATGTTATCGACCAACTAATTAATGAGTGTTTTTTTAGTTGCGGGAGGAAACCGGAGAACCCGGTTAGGATGATATATCCTACTCGAGCAATATATGGGACCCTTACAGGAGACAGGGGGCAGGAGGAATATATATGTGTGTGTGTGTACGGACCACACAACAGCTCGGTGTGAAAACACAAGAACACACCGGGGTTAAAAAGCACATTTCCTAGATTAGCGAAACTGTAGTGTTTGGAGACCTCTGCTGGACGTACGCGGCAGACGCGCTCAAAACCACGCGTTAGATTGCTTGCAACGTTTCCCAACTCCATCCATACATCGTCAGAAACCGCTTGATCCTATACAGGGTCTCGATGAGCCGGAGCCTATCCCGGCAGACACATGGCGCAAGGCAGGGCGCTATACCGAGGATGGGACGCCAGTCCATCGCAGGGCACCGGGGGCAATTTAGTCTGCAGGCCAATTGACCTATGCAGCAGCATGTCTTAGGACGGTGGGAGGAAACCGGAGTGCCCGGCAAAAACTCACGCAGACACGACTCAGAGGACGACTCAGAGGAGCGAGAAAAGCACAGAGAGGCGGAGGAGGTAGCCGGGCGGTTTTTGCCGGCGCCATATTGCCACACACTGCTTCCAATATATCGCGATTTTATCGGTCAATTAATTTACGAGTATTTTTTAAAGTTCTGGGAGGAAACCGGAGAGCCCGGAGGAAACTCACGCAGAACAGGGGGAGAACTCACAAACTGCACACAGAAAGGCGCCCAAGGCGGGGATCGAACCTGCTCGGGCAAGACCATTCTTTCTGTGAGGCGCAGATGTTACCACTGCGCCACCCTGCCGCCCATATATGTACTTGATATGCAGGTGATGTGCAGGCTCGGTGGGTCTCGATTGTCCGGGTCTGCGTTTCCGAATCCCGATTTCGCAGCCGCCGCAGAATTTCAAGAGACCAGCCGTCTGGGCACACAAAGCCCTCCATACTGGGACACTATCGCCGCACCAACAGAGGCACATCCTTCACAGGAAGCTCTCCAAAAGAAAACGGAGGAGAGGCGATGCCTACGATCCTCGAACGACGATTAAGCGCGATGGATGGACGAAAAAAACCAGCGCCCGTTTGTTTGAACGCCACCAATACGATTCGAGAAGCGGCAACGAAATGTACATTTTTCTGATTTTAAACACGCAACAAATACACCAGGCTTCTTCCGGCTGACTGAGCGTGCGGCTAGCGGCATCGGACGGGAAATTGTCGGTTCAATCGCACGGCGGTCGGCACGACGTTTCGCCTCCAAAATCGAAGGCATCCCCAGGTGTTCCGAGACCGGCTATCGCGAAAGAACAGCTTTGGAAAGCAATGCTCATGCATCGACCCATGTAAACCGACATCAGTATATACAAGACTGTCGACTGTGATCCTGGTAGACAAGATGAGACGAGACGACTGACTGTCCACCTGGATCAATAATTGACCAGGCGTGGATTTGACTTCATTGGGATTTGTAAGATACTATTAGCATCATCCTGGACAGATACATCTGTTACGAATGCCCGCCCACTGGGAGGACGGAGACCTAGAGGCCGACCCAGGACACATTGGAGGGATTATATCCTAAGGCTGGCCTGGGAACGCCTGGGAATCCCCCGGGAAGAACTGGAATCTGTGGCTGAGGAAATAAATGTCTGGTCCACTCTCCTTGGACTGCTGCCACCGTGACCCTCACCAGGACAAGCGGTGTAGAAAATGGATGGATCATCGTGGACAGATCCACAATCTAGACAGATTTCAATCATCACATGTTGTCCCTTCTCCAAAACCTTGCACAGGGTGTCCCACATAAATGGAACCATAGGGAGCAAAACCAAGAATGAAGAGGTTTAAAAATGTACTTTATTCATGTAATTTGTTCGATATGTTGGCCATTATTATTCTCACACATCTGTATCCTGTCCATAAAATGACGGTGAACCCTGTATAAGATTTAAGCGAACACGGGGGAGAACAAGCAATCCCCACCAAGAAAGACACCCTAGCCAAGAATCAAACCCAGGTACTTCTTGCTGTGAGGCGGCAGCGCTACTCACTGCACCACCTTGCCGCTGCGAAGAAGCAATCCTATGGTTCAATTTACATTTATATGGGACACCCCGCAATAGCGACATGTGACATTTTAACCTGCGTTCGAAAACATGCACCCAGAGACGAACCGACAATCAAAGCATCCTGAACAAACATAATGACCAAGATGACTGTCTACCTGGATCGTTGTATAGCATCGAGATGCCCAATTAATGACATCTCTGGCTCGGTGGGTCACAGGTTCTGGCCTCTCTGCTGGGAAAAGGCCTCCGATACGTTTGGCGATGTTGTGGGTGCATTGTAAATAAATATAGATAGACGTTTATTATTAAATCAGAAAACTACCCAGTGAGTGTGCAAGCTCTTTAGGGGATTCCTGCGACACAACAAACATGCAAAGTCATTGTTGCCGTGTGGATTGGATAGTTAATTCCGTGCGGAAAACTATGCCCTAGTCAAGGCCGATCGGTTTATTTTATCCGTAAAATCAACACGTGAATAGACGGCTCACTATGAACAATTTGCAAAAGAACATTGTTGCATTCCAGTGTTGAAATGATGATTGAACATGGGGTACTTTTCTAAACTAAAGGTCGACAGCTGGAAATCATTGTTGTACGTTAGCAGAAATGTTTTTCAGTAAGTAAACAGAATCTTAAAAATCCCATTAGATAGGTATTGATGTGGGTTTTCATGGCTCTATATATACGAATTGGTCTTAAGAGCTGCTCTTCTGGGATAGCCGCGTCGGAAGTTCATCCTCTCTCCTTCGCGGCGTTTCGCCTCCCACGTTGAAGGCATCATCAGGCTTCTGATGATGTGCAGAAAGTCGCACAGGAGAGGGGCGGAACGCTCAACACGGCTATCCCGAAAGAGCAGCTCTCAACAGTAATTCAGTACCAAATCTAGCCCCCTTCACACATTCACTCGGCTAGACTTTGCAGACGCTACAAAACACTCACTAACGTATCCTTTCCGTGAGAAACTGATAAAGAGTAAGCGTCCTTTTGTGTATTTGGTAATTTGAGCTGCATTGAATACTGATCGTCAAGACTGCTTTACTTGCGTAATTAGTAGATGCATCGTATATAAATGAATACGGCCCTGTCCATCATATTAAAAGCAAAATTAACCATGACGGGAGAACTGTTCCAAGCTACATAAAAGTTTGACTAATGTGCGCAGCTTGCACCGAGTCTTAAATATTTAATTCTATAATTACCCCCAATTAACTCACGTCACGTACGTACATATGCATTACGATTCACGCATGCGCAGGAACGTAATTGGAAGATGAAGAAGGGAAATCTAGAAGGCAGCAGCACAACACCGCGTTCTACAAACATCTCACGACTTCCAAAACACGGCCGGGAAACCTCGCAGAACAACGGACCTGTCACACAACGGCAGCTATTGGAAAAAGTGTCAATAAGCGCAACACTCCTGACAACTTGTCTCGCAAATAACTCTTCGGCTGGAGACTCCGCAAACAACTCTGCTCGCCTTGTGAGCTACGGGCGAGAGGGACGCAACAAGACTGCGAAACGCGATTTTTCGATAACATTTCCTTTGGCAATAGACCACCGAGACCGCTGTAAATCGCCTATTAATTTATACCAGCGGTCCCCAACTTTTTTTGCGCCACACAACTTTTTTTGCGCCACGGACCGGTTTCATGTAAGACAATATTTTCTCGGACCGGCCTTCAAGCTGTGGGGGGATAAATATGACGAAATAAAATAATACGACCGGGATAAAGCAAATATAAAGTGCATAAAACAAACAACTCACCATTACGCTGAATTATCCGGTCATTATTCAAAATAAAACATCTTTCAGACTGATAATGAATAAAATATTGTTTCATTAATTATTTCTGTGCGGCCCGGAACCAAATGCCCCACGGACCGGTGGTTGGGGACCACTGATTTAGACGGTTTTCCGCGTAAAAATTGCTGAGGTTTTCTTGATCAATAAATCCCAATCATCTCTCTGAACCAAGCCTACTTAGTGCCAACCAAATTCAGTGGGGCGGCACGGCAGCGCAGTGAGCAGCACTGCCGCCTCCAAGCAAGAAACCCAGGGTTCGATTCCTGGCTCGGGTGCCTTTCTGTGAGGAGCTTGCACGTTCTCCCCGTGTCCACATGGGTTTTCGCCAGGAAATCTGTTTTTCCTCGCACAGTCCAAAGACATGCTTCCTAGCTACATATCTCAACAGTTCCTTCCAGCTTAAATTAAAAAAAAAGTTGTCTACATGTTGTTTTATCGCAAAGAGTACTCAAATGAGACATCTCATCTACTATTGTATGTTGCCATGGCTCGATGTGACAATTGCTCTCCGCAGCAAAGTGGGAAGCAAAACATCGCAAAGCAGAGAGAATGAGCACACAACACGACAATCCAGAAAGAACAGCTGTGGAGAGCAACTCTCACATCTAACATCTTCCTAATGCAACCTCAACTGACAAGGAGCCAAATTAATTACTCATTTACATGCTTCACCTTTAAAAAAAATTGGATATCAAAGCATTCTCTCTGTTCCTATTATTTTAATATTTCAGACTAAAGGGCACACAAACACTCAGTAATTGTGTTCTGTTCAGGACCATGGACAGCGATTAACTGAAAGCACTGAGGGTACCTTTAATGTTTGTTGAATATTACCAAAATACGAACAACTTCGCATGGATGTTATAATTGGTGAGCATTCTAATTTGATGTATTGCCCTGTGGCAGGTATGGAACAAAAACATAACTATATTGCTTTTAAGCCATAATTGCGGGATACAATTCAGTTTTCAGGCCTGTGATGTTGGTTGCGTAGAGATAATTCTACGATGCGTATATTTCCATGCCGTTCATTTCAAGTAAAGTTGCAGGAAAAAAATAAATCTCATAAATAATTCACAACGTTCGTTTGTAAACACGCTGAAGATGCCGCAGAGAAAAAAATAAACAGTACAACCGTTAGCTTTTGTTGCAAACAAAAATAAATTAAAACATAAAACAAACTCGGCGCTTTTGCACAATTCCCCTCCATCTGGCGGACTTTCCGTGTGCCGTTGGTGTTCTCCTCCTGCTTTGGAGGGATTTACGTTCCCGCCGCTCCTTAACACGCGGATCGAAACGTTGACCATCGTGCCGCACATACAGCACGAGCCAAAACAACACATCAAGACAACCGCGGAAAAACCTACGTACAGTAAAACCTCTATTTAATGGCCTTATATTCAACAGACGTCAGACGCAACACTGTCCACCACTTCCGAGACAGCGGTCTGCATTGGAACTAATGTTAATATATTTATTGCTATTAGATGCATGTATTACTGTGTAATGGTGTTCATAACATGAATGTTGTTATAAGATATGGTCATTATTCTGCGTGTAAGATCGTCATATAAACATCCGGATTTAACGGACTTCCGGACACCCTTCCCCCCCTATTAGTCCGTTAGATCAAGGTTTTCGGCAGTCCCAGTAGTATTCGTTTCTTTAACTTGTAAAAGTACCAAACTGTCATTTGTTTAGTTGCCAGAGACAACGTGCCATGGGTGTCCCCAAAGCGAACAAGTTAATGTTGTTGTTTACGCCGCTTATTGAAAGAAGGCCACCAGTCATATGTCCATCTGCAGGCTTTCCAAAACTTCCTGTCCGTACTTCCCTGGCGTATTCGCCGAATCCGGTTGCACTCAGAGGCTGATTAAACAGACGCCCTGGTTCACTGCCAGAGGAAAAAGCCAAGTAAACGTTGCCCCCCAGAATAACTTTTTTTCCGACTGGCATTCGCACGATTTGCCAGCGGGCATTCCAGAGGCAATTGGATGCCTTTAATTGGCCTACATAATTTTTTTACTAAATTAAAAGTCCCACCGTAAAGCATGACCGCCGATTCGCCGTTCGGATAAATCTTCAAGGCCAGAGCAACCCTGCAAATGGGACCTCGCGTGAAATGTGTGTAATGTGGAGCCCAAGTCCCTATTTTAATTGAACAAAGTGCACCTACTTCCAGAATCCAATTAGAGACTGCCATAAAAAAAGCACTCGTTTTGTCAAACAACAAACTGCTCAGCTATTATTTAAAAGTACAGAACTGCATAACTGCTAACCCTCAATGTGTCCAATAGAGAGAAATAAAGCTATTATTCTTAAAAGACTGAAAAGTAAAACATAATTGTTTATTCGTATTGAACCCTCACTCGTACGGTTTGCACATTATATATAAAAGCGTAACATTCTTCATAACGACCTCCTCGCATTCCCAACACAATTAGTGAATTTCCACGACATTCCAATTTGATCCGAGTCATTTACTTTTGTCCAATTACTGTGTTAGAACTGTCCTTTTCACAACTGTGTTCAACTCGTCAGCCTAAAACGCAACATTGGCATGGAGCTTGCGTTGCCCTTACATAATCATACGTTACACACGATATGTGATGCATGCATTGTAAGAGGTAAAGGTGCAGCCCTGTATTTGCTTGCTCGTGCCAATGCTGGGGGAAAGGCCTCCACTAGAGAGGGCTCCAGAGCCCCTCTACAGCAGTGGTCTCCAAATCAGTCGATCGCAATCAACAGGTCGTTCCCAGAGTCTTGAACAGTCGGTCTTAACATTTACAAATATACAGGGACAGAGTGGGAAAAGCAGAGATTCTGTATGGTTTTCGAATTCGATTCGATTCTTCGAAGCAACAGGTTCTTCTTTAGTTGCAGACAGCCCTTTAACATTTATAGATATAATAGTCAGCGCTGGCCTTAAAGGCATTGGCCTCTCTTCTTGCTCCACTGAGGGGCTTCTGGCATCTGTTGAGCTTCTGGACATTGTTGTCTTTCAGCTCGGCTTCAAAGTGTTTGGTAGATTTTTGCAGGTAATACCAAGTATTACTTTTCAGGGATCGCGACGTGAACGCTTCTACCTTGATCCCCTTCTATCTACAACTGTGGCAGCCATGGGTTACACATGCAAGCACCTGGATAGTGTGCAAGCACGCACAGATAGAGTGCAGCACTCACAGATAGGGGTGAATCACTCAAAACTGCCTCGGGCCGGAATTTCTTCCCGTGAGGCACAGATGTTACCATCAAGTCCCCCTACTGCCCTGCTGAACCATCCAGTTATAGATAGATGTTTATTTATCATTACATCAGAACATACCCAGTGACCTTTCAAGCTCTGGAAGCGGGATTCCTGCGATATAACAAATGTACAAACTGACCGACAACTACCATAACAGGCCATCTACCATGAAAACAGCATAATACTAACAACACACACGATGATAGATGTGGCTGCTTCAGAGCAACGCGTTAGTAAACGATAACGCGCTCAGTTTAATTTAATGGAAGAGGGCAATTTCAGGCCGAACGAGTCGAGCCGAGGAAACTCGGTGAATCGCGGCGCAAGTATAACGCAAGATAACGGTTTTAAATAGAGCGTGCTCGCAAAGCCACAACTGGAATGAGCGCGCGGCAGAGAAGCAGGGGTCGCGCTCGTATCGCGGTTATGTGGGCCACCGTGCATCTGGGTCGCGCGGCAAACTCGAGCAGCGGAGACGTGACGAGCATCCGTAACGCGACGTTCCGCCGCCCACCGATACGGACTCCCGCGATCGAGGCTTAACATTACCGGCGGCTCTTCATTTGCGTGCAAGCACACGTGCCGCCGTTAACCGTAATTATACAAATTTGCGTTCGCGGTGTGTGCGTGCGTGTGTGTGAAAATTAAACAAAAAAACGACAGGCAGCGTTTTAGCCGCGTATCCTGGCGTATCCTGCATCGGACGCGGAGCACAGTGCAGATAGAAACGACGTCGTGTTGCAAGGTATTTAATGACAAAGTGCTGTCCAATTTAATTTGCAATTTACCGCGGTATACGGTCGCCCTTTCAGCACAGAACACAATGACTAAAGCACTGACCTATTTCGTTTAGTGCAATAAAAATGAAATTTATAAATGTTCAATTAATATAAGCAACCACGGTTTGTAACCTTAGGTGTAGGGGTTTACATGTTTCAGCAATGTCACCTTGGTGAGTAGCTCTGGAGTATAGCACTCCTGCTAGGGGCTCCCTTGGTGAACAGGTGTGGAGTCTGGCACTCCTGCTATGGCCTCCGTTGGTGAGCAGGTCTGGGCAGGTCTGGAGTCTGGCACTCCTGTCAGAGTCTCCCTTAGTGACGGAAGGAGGTTGGCATCACGAAGGGCACCTGGGCAATACAATTCTGCTCCAGTAGCCCCACCATTATGGGATCAAGGTAGAAACGTTCACGTCACGATCCCTGTCAAGTAATACTTGGTATCACCTGCAAATTCTACCAAACACTTCGAAGCCGAGGAGCTCTCTTCTTTGCGATTCTTCGAAGAGCGATGGTTAAATTACAGTTTCCCATTTTTTTACACCGATGTCCAGAAGCTCAACAGATACCAGAAGCCCCTCAGTCTGGAGCAAGAAGAGAGCCCAATGCCCGCCTTTAAGGCCAGCACTGACTATTATATCTCTAAATGCTGAAGGGCTGTCTGCAACTAAAGAAGACCTTGTTGCAATGGGAAACTGTCATATAACCATCACGCTTCGAAGAATCGAATCGAATTCGAACCATTGGGGGGCAACCGGCCAACGCGGCTCAACCTGGGTAGCGGTTGGAAGGCTCTCTGTCGATGCTATTTTTATTACTATTATTTTTCTGCTGTCTTTATGACCTATGTCCCATAATTTATCGATATTGCTTGACTCTCAGTGTATCTGTCTTGATGTTATTGACATGCCGTTCTCTCCACAGCCTTGTGCAGCGCTTTGTGACCCTCGGGTGAAAGGCGCTCTATAAATGCTATTATTATTATTATAACCTGGGAAGCAACCGTTTAAACCGCCCAACAACATTATGACAGAAGCTCACCTCTCCTTGAATTCCACGGTCACATTTTCGGCAGGACACTTCTGCACGCCCTCCAGGGACACGTAGACCTTCAGAAACTTCTCCGACTGGTCCCATCCTGCACGAGGCATTCCCAGCAGCAGGAACAACAAATTAATAATAATAATAATCTAATATTTATTAAAAAAATACGTGGAGTTTACAACGGCGCCGCACATATTCGTTCAATGTCGAGGGCATCCAAAAATAAACCGATTCAGAGGTGCAACGAAACCGCAGAGAATGGGTGGATGTTTATCATTACAGCAGAAAATATACCCAGTGAGCTTGCAAGCTCTTTACGGGACTCCTGCGACACAACAAACATGCGAGTTGCAAAAATTGCCCGTCCCTGCATCCCAGAGAATCTGTTATCAGCCAATTAATTAAAGAGTGTATCGTGTGTATTTTTTGTTGTTGCGGGAGGAAACCAGAGAACCAAGGAGTATGAATTCGATTCGATTCTTCGAAGCGTGATGGTTATATGACAGTTTCCCATTGCAACAAGTTCTTCTTTAGTTGCAGACAGCCCTTCAACATTTAGAGATATAATAGTCAGTGCTGGCCTTAAAGGCGGTGGGCATTGGCCTCTCTTCTTGCTCCAGACTGAGGGGCTTCTGGCATCTGTTGAGCTTTCCGGACATCGTTGTCTTTCAGCTCCTCGGCTTCGAAGTGTTTGGTAGAATTTGCAGGTAATACCAAGTATTACTTGACAGGGATCGCGACGTGAACGCTTCAACCTCGATCCCCCAACCAAGGAGTGAACCAACGCAGAACACGGTGGCGAAAACGCGAGGAAAAGGCGACGTATCGACGGTGAACGGGCGCTCGCTCGTATCGTCTCCACGGGGGTCACCGTAGTTGCTGAGCTTGACGGTGGTTGGCGGCCCGGCTGCTGCCGCCCGGGCGGACGTCCCGGGGGCCTTGCTCTGCTGCTGCGCCCGACTGAGGAGCTCGCGTTCCACCCGGCGCAGCTCCTTCCTGAGCAGCTCCTGCACGGCAGGGCGGGCGGCGCTCTCCAGGAGCTTCGTCAGCTCCGCCTGGTCCAACTGCAACTGCACAGCGCGAGAGACAGAGAGTGCGAGAGAGAGAAAACAAAGCCATCCATCCATCCAGCCATTGTCAGAAACCGCTTAATCCTGTAGACTCTACAGGGGTGGGGAACCTTTTTTTCTGCCAAGGCCCATTTGGATATTTATAACATCATTCGCGGGCCATACAAAATTATCAACTTAAAAATTAGCCCGCTATATTTGGTCAAACATTTAATTAACTCACCCCTAATGTGATGGCTGGAACTGCTTCCCTTTGGTGAGGCGTGTGATGTTACCTGGTATTGATGAGTCCCGCCTGCGTTTGCCTTGGCAGGGCCAGACCAAATGATTTCGCGGGCCGTATAAGCCGGAGCACTATCCCGGCAGTCAGAGGGCGCAAGGCAAGGCTATAACCCAGGATGGGACGCCAGTCCATCACAGGGCACGGAGTGCAATTTAGCCGCTCTTAAGATTCCCAGTTTCACGACCTTTCAGTGTATTCGAAGCGGCAGTAATAATTTATGTTTTGTTGCTTTGGTTTTAATTAGGTGTTTTTTTCTGTCGTTGTTGACATGCCATTCTCTCCGCAGCCCTTGTGCAGCGCTATGTGACCCTCGGGTGAAAGGCGCTCTATAAAATGCTATTATTATTAATATATAGTCTGCAAGCCAATTAACCTATGCAGCAGCATGTTCTTGGACCGTGGGCGGAAACTGGAGTGCCCGGCGAAAACCCACGCGGACATGGGGGAGAACGTGCAAACTCCACACGGAAAGGCACCCGAGCCGAGATTCGAACCCGGGGCCTTCTTGCTGCGAGGCGGCAGCGCTACTCACCGCGCTACCGTGCCGCCCACAGAAAACAAAGTAAAAAAAACCTAAAACAAAGCAACGAAATAAAAGCGGCAGAAATAAGCGCGTGGCTGTGAACACGCGGCGACACGACGATTGCCGGGAATGTGTTTTATTTTTTTTGCGCGGCGCCGAGTGTCGTTCGGAAAGATGCCCGGAGTTTCGCTCCACGAGACGGGAGCTCTCTTGGCGAGGAAAGACAAGCTGAGGAACCTCGCGGCAAGGGAATTACGATGTCACTGTGACGACCACCGCAGGACGATGATTAACGTCAGCCGAATCATCCGTGTTTTATCGTCAACTCATTCAGTGAGTTTGTATTTAAGCTGGAAGGAACCGTTGAGCTACGTAGCTCTTTTTAACAGGTGTCCAGCGGGCAGGGATAAGCAGACAAAGGGTGGCAGGTCGGGTTATACCAATGATTGCATGCCAGTCCATTGTTGGGCACTGGGGGTAATTCACTCAGAAGGCCAATTAACCTAGTCAACAGCTGCACCGCTTAGCACTGTGGGAGCAAACAGGAGCAGCCGGGGAAACACCCACGCGGACACGGCGAGAACATGCAAACTGCGCTTAAGAAAGGCACCCGAGACAGAAATCAAACCGGAGACCTTCTTGCTGAGCCATCATGAAACGCACGAGCAGAAAATCACAACGGTCCTGTATGCGACCGCGGCTTCAAACGTCAATCCACAAGCCCAAATAACTTCGCACTGCCCCCAAAAATAACTTGGAAGGCACCTGTAAATCCAACAGCTCTCAGACAAAGCAACTGAATGGCTAAATCACTCGCGCATGAATCTCGAACAATTGCTCTCTGGAGGCTATTAGAAAGAAAAAGACCATCAACAAATGTTGGATGAGTTTTAGATTTCCTTTGCCTCCAATTGAACGGTAATATGCACTCTGAAAGGGACAATGAGTTTCTCGCGTTGCGTGTTTTTCACGTAGATAATAATAATGAATTAGCTGTCACTTGTGGCCCTCTTATCTTGGCTTCACTACAAATAATGAGAACGATCTCTGCGGCAACACGCAGCACTTTATATGAATGCAACGAACCATCCTGTGTGAGAGTTGGATGATAACTGCGGTTGTCCAATTAATAAAAATGCCCCCCCCCCCACCAGAGGAACGTGGAATTTACATCACTGGCTTGAGGCTGCAGACATGCTATACCGGTATGCATCGCCCCACGTACATATGAGCGCAAAATGACTTTGGCATTTCAACTTTAATAAGCCGACGAGAAAAAACTAGTGCCAATAACGAAGACATCGGGAGAATGGAAATGAGCATTTTGTCACGCGCTCGGGGATTCCTTGAAATATTACACAATAGTCAAGATCCATGCCTTTACCACCCACGAAAATTCAACGCTGCCCTAAATAAAGATTTCCCAAAAGCGTTCTGTTTGCGAGCCCATTCGTCACGGTCACTGGGAATAGCTTATAATTAGAACTCCAGGGGTAATGAAGTCCAAGGGAAAAGAAAACGCGTCCATAGGGTCACAACACAATTCGCGGAGATTTCATAAAATAGAGCAAAAGGTAGAGATGCAGTCCTGCAACTGTCTGCTCGTGCAGCCGCTGGCGGAAAGGCCCTCTCCACTCTTATTCACTTCGGTGCGGTCTCTATGGTGGCGTAGTGGGTAGCGCTGCCGCCTCACAGCAAGAAGGTCCCGGGTTCGAATCCCGGCTCAGGGCCTTTCTGTGTGGAGTTTGCATGTTCTCCCCGTGTCCGCGTGGGTTTTCGCCGGGCACTCCGGTTCCCTCCCACCGTACAAAGACATGCTGCCAGGTTAATTGGCCTACTGAGTAAAATTGCCCCAGGTGCCCTGCGATGGACTGGCGTCCCATCCTCGGTATCCCCCTGCCTTGCGCCCTGTCTGCCGGGATAGGCTGCGGCTCACCGCGACCCTGTACGGGATAAAGCGGTTTCAGAAAATGGATGGATGGATGGACGGACCACTAGGAGGCGCACGCAGCCCTCCGATGGGTCGCGACCACGGTTAATGGTTCGTGTGCTAACCATAATACCATGGCATCATCTGAAAATGTTAAGTACTATACAGTTACAAAGATACAATCAATAATTTTAGGTTAAATCATTTGAGTTTCTGAAATGCACATTTTCGATGGTGTAACTTTAAGTTTAATTGCTATCCAAAATAAAAATCCGTTGATGTTTTTTTTCTGACACACTTATCCTAGGTTCCTGGAGCTAATGACGGTACTTAAAAGAATATACAACACTGCCACGAGACAAATTTCAAGTGTGTTAACTCTAGAGTGTGGATGTAAAAATGTACATTAAATATGAATGCCGATTTGAAACACGTTTAAATGGTTTGGTGTATTATACCATTTCAAATTTTTACAACTGATTCCTTTGCAAGAGCTGTTTTAATAGAAAAGTTTACGGCAGTATAAACACGTCTAATTTGCATACAGTTGCTGCCGTGCGAATTGCTAAATACGCTTGCTTTGGCAATACAGTATATTTCAACTTTCAATTTGCTGTCAATTAGTATTGACGTACATTTCAATGGAAACTGGGTTCTGTTTTTATACAGACCAGCCTTGTAACGTGTCAGCCAACTGCTAAGGTATTCTGTTCTCCCAATGAACAGCAGAGGCACACCTTGGAATGTTTGTTGTTTTCACTGCAAGTTTGTTGCATCGCAGGAATCCCACTTCCGAAACTCGCAAGCTCACACGGTATTTTCCTGCTGAAATAATAAACATCTACTCTACTCTACGGCACTTCTCCATCAGTCCGACACAGGTTAGGAGGCACCAGATTGCTTTTCCACTGCAGGTGAGCCGTGCCGATGACGTTACACAAACTTGGACCGGGCCCCGCTTGGCACCAAGCCAAGGTTGATGTGTTTCGTGAGGCCAGGGGCTTACCGCTTAGTTCTGGTTTAGCTCAGCAAGATAACCAGTGAGGGTCCTGTACTGGCTTGGCTCAAATGAGCCTACACATTTTTTATCCATTCGGCTCAGATGGTTCTCTGTGGGGGGTCACGGTGGTGGGTGGTGCGGTGAGTAGCACTGCCGCCTCAGAGCAAGAAGGGCCTGGATTCTATTCCTGGCTTGGGTACCTTTAATTCAATTCAACTTTATTTGTCAATTCTGCCATATGTACAGGACATATAGAGGTTCGAAATTCCGTTGCTCTCAGACCCCGGTGTTGGCATATACATGGACTGGAACACAACAACAAAGGTTTAAAAATACTACGATGTAAAAAAACTAAATTACACGTTAAGGTAGGCCGGGGGTTTGCATGTTCTCCCCGTGTCCGCGTGGTTTTCTCCGGGTACTCCATTTTCCTACCACCCTCCAAAGACACACTGCCTAGATTAATTGTCCTGCTGACAATATTGCCACCGGTGGCCTCAGATGTTGTAACTTACTTACCCCTCCTCGCTGGGCAAATGTTAAACAGAGCTACATAGCTCAACTGTTCCTTCCAGCTTGAATA
>JAZEWU010000048.1:2882251-2897635 GCA_036362915.1 Geotria australis | reverse complement strand
AATGAATGTGGAATTTCCGTCACTGACTCGCGGCTACAGTTGGAGATGAGAGAGCGAGATAGATGTTTAATATTACAGCAGAAACCACCTAGAGAGCTTGAGAGCTCTGGATGTGGGATTCTTGTGACACAACGAACGCTCGAACTAACCATCTAACCAACACACCAAGGGAGACCCCAGCAGACGCCCTAAACTCCAGACCTGTTCACCAAGGGAGACCCTAGCAGGATTGCTGGACTCGAGACCTGATCACCAAGGGAGACCTTAGAAGGAGGCAACCATCCAGCAGTGGATTTATAAAAGGCTGACAATTTTGTTTTATTATAAGGAGTAGCAGAGTACCCGCCCTACAGATGATCTTGTTCCAAGCGTTTAACGTGTTCTGCTGATGTCAGGATAAAGAAAAAAAGTGGCTTCAGAGGGTCCTATGGTCGTTGGGCAAAAGTGGGAATGTAAAAGCTCGTTTCAGAAGAGTAATCAATAAATGGGAAATAAAGCTGAAATAACGCATTCAAGGATTGTCGTTGTTCATATTAAATGAGCGCTCGTGCAGGGTTCGAACCTGATACCCTCAGTGCAGAGATAGATGCATAAAAACAAAATATTTGCTCGGTTATATAATAACCATACTAATACAATCTATAACGAGCTGTGATAATTCCATGCCTGGTCGTGGACGAGACACAGACACGGAGACGCGAGGAAACTGAAGAGAGGTGGGGAGGGGGTTAGCCAGGCGGTCAGCCGGCGCCAACCCGCCAGAGACTGCTTCTTATCTATTATGATGTTATCGACCAATTAGTTGTGGGAGGAAACCGGAGAACCCGGAAGAAACCCACGCAGAACCGGGAGAGGATACACTCCACACAGAAAGGCGCCCGAGGCAGGAATCAAACTGCCTCGGGCAGGACCTTCTTTCTTTGAGGCGCGGATGTCACCGCTGCGCCACGCTAATGATGACCATCACAATTATTTCGTGTACGGTGTGTGAAATAGATTTACGCGGGACCCCCTGCAACCGCTAGGTGCCACAAAATTTATAAATGGTAAAAAAAAAAAAATCGAATCTTGACGAGACCTATCACCCTTCATCACCAAAATCCATCGAACTGCCCACGGCTGAACTTTTTTGAAGAAGTTTTGATGAGAAAAGCACTGACTCATGTATTTTTTTTCCGAGCATGAGTCAAATGTGTTCAATCTCTTTCGATATCTGTCGCTGAGACGGACCTAAGCCTGGGTAGTGCCAGGTTGGGTGCTCACCACGCACGGAACACGGCTGAGCTGCGCCGATGGGCGGCACGGTGGCACATTCAACCTCACCCAAACTCGGAACTCAGGACGCCTGAAGATGCCTCCAACGTGGGAGGTGAAATGTCGCGAAGGAAAGAGCGGGAGCGCTCGACACGTCTATCCTGAAAGGACAACTTTGGAAAGCAATTCTCTCGCATCCAGCTGTGAAAACCAACATCAGTACAATATCAAATTAGTTTTATTTTTATTTTCTAGCACTGTCCTACTTAGGGTTTTCACCTCGGAGGGACAAACAACATATTGGGAGGGTGAACAAAATAAGAAACAGGACTGTACCCCGTGTAACTGACAGGCACATTAGAAACTTACAGATTTCCCAAGATAGCTGCCTCGACTCGAGGACGATGCTCCTCGGATAAACAGGGGAGGTGGGCACCCTATTTTTGTCCTCGGTACACGCGCCGATTTGAATCTTCAGTATAGGTAAAGGTGCAGCCCTGCAATAGCCTGCTCGCTCTGATGCTGGTGGAAAGGATTCCACTAGGAGAGCTTTCGAGAGCTAACCCCCTCCCTTCTGCCACTATAATAATAATAGCATTTATAGAGCGCCTTTCACCCGAGGGTCACAAAGCGCTGCACAAGGCTGTGGAGAGAACGGCTTGCTGATAACATCAAGACAGATTAACTGAGGGTCAAGCGATAGCGATACATTATATAGAGGGTATTTTGGTCTACTCTTCCACGTCTTTGAAGAGTGAGATTACGAATACTGCACCTCACGGCACGAGACCTACACAGATCAAATAACATTGGGAAGCAGTTCTCATACATCAAGACGTGAAAACGTACATCAATAGTCTATTTCCAAATCACCACCGAGGTGGAGAGAAAGCAACCACGCGGTTTGCCGGCGCCTACACGCAGCTTCATATGTTAATTGGCCCTCCGACTAAATTGTCCCTCAGTTGTCTGCAATGGACTGGCGTCTCCTGAAAATATAACATGCCAATATTTAGCATGCCAAAGGGTTCTCGTAAACTGGTCCAGAAACTGGCATCGCGGTCTGAGCGTTCAGCGTCTTGTTTCAATGTGGATTAGCAAATTTAATACGGATTAGGAATATTGGTTGCTTTGAAAACCGATGATCAATTGCGGGTTATCTCTTACTCGGTGTTGGATAATCACAGTGGCTTTTTGTCGGGAAACAGCGGGTCTCTTAGGTGAGTCAGCTTGAGCTCCAACACGCGCCTTAACTAGTTTGACTCACTATCAAATTCCTCCGTTGTTTCTCTCCTCGTCCTTGACTGCTGGGGTCTGGTGCCTCCTGGGAAGCTCGGCCGTGGCACTTCGAGACCGTGTGATTGACGCGCGGTGCTTCCCCGCGTCAATTCCCCCGGTGTGTGTGTCTGCGTGTGTCTGGCTGCTCGTCAGTTTGTGGGGAGCGGTGGCCCAGTGGTTAGCGCGCTGGGCTACGAACCTGGCGACCCGCGTTCTAATACCGCTTACGGCCAACACCAGTGACGATTTTCTGAACCGGTCTTGGGCCTCCCCTAGGTCGACTCATCCTCAAATGAGTATCTGGTGCGGTGTGTAAACATCGCCACTAGGGAGACAAATGCGACCGGGCGTGGTGCTGGTCACCCACCCGCTCGTGTGCCGTGTCGACCTTCGTAGGTGCTGCTCGCTAACGACACTTGCCCCTACAATCTGTTAAGGCTATACGCGGGATCGTTGTCTTTGTCTGCTCGTCAGTGTTCTGCCGTTGATGCGGTGGAACGGCGCGGCACGGATGGATGGCGCGAGATTGCTCCGGGTCGTTTTTTGGGGAGAAGAGCATCTCATCGGTGGTTACTAGACGTGACAACAATGATAATGTACGGGAGTCCATCAATCCATTTTCAGAAACCGCTTAATCCTGTACAGGGTCGCGGTGAGGTTAATTGGCCTGCTGACTAAATTTTCCCTGGTGGCCTCTGATGGACTGGCGTCCCATCCTGGGTATAGCCAAGCCTTGCGCCCTGTGTCTGCCGGGGATAGGCTCCGGCTCACCTTGGTTGCTCTTCAGAGCTGTTCTTTCATCGCGAGGGAGAGAGCGAGATCGCTGGACACGGCTATCTCGAAAGAACAGCTCTCTAGAGCAACCATCGTGGATCAAGCCGTGACAACCTACCCCGTGTCCGCGCGGGTTTTTGCCAGGCACTCCGGTTTCCTCCCACCGTCCAAAGACATGCTGCTAGGTTAATTGGCCTACGGAGTAAATTGCCCCAGGCGCCCTGCGATGGACTGGCGCCCCATCCTCGGTGTTCCCCAGCCTTGCGCCCTGTATCTGCCGGGGATAGGCTCCGGCTCACCGCGACCCTGTACAGGATTAAGCGGTTTCTGAAAATGGATGGATGGAACACGGCTGCATCAAACATCAGCCCATATCCAAAAGAACGTAACGAGAAAATAAACAGCAATTAAAAGTAAACGGTCCGATTAATCTCTTTCATCTGTCATCTCGCGACATCTGCGTCTCCTGTCTATATATCTTGTGCCCCCTCGCTCGGATTGTATACGATCAAAGAGCTCTCCCCAAAGAGGACGGCACTACCACCATAGGAGATGACCTACAAACGTTTGTTTAACAAGCTTGACTGCTGATGAGACCCAAATGTGCGTTCTTCAAACAAATGCCGCTTCTTACTATTGGTATGGAAAGTCAATTTGCTCGTGGACAACCGCATTATAATTATTATTCTACTGATGTAGGTTTTCGTGGCTCGAGCCACGAGAATTGCTTTCCAAAGGTGTTCTTTTGGCATCGACATGATGAGCGCTCCCCCGCTCTCCTTCGCGACATTTCGCCTCCCACGTCGGAGGCATTTGTTAATATTAATGATTAATTCATTGTCAGAAACCGCTTAACCCTGCAAAGAGTTGCGGTGAGCCGGAGCCTATCCTGGCAGACACAGAGCGCAAGGCAGGGATATACCTGTGATGGGATGACAGTCCATCAAAGGGCAGCTTGCGTGTTGTATATGTGTTTACTCCACAGAAAAAAGGCATGTTGAGGTTGTGTTGAACATAGCCCGGGGTTCAGTCATCAGGTACCTCTCTAAGTGAAGCCACTTGCCGGAGCGAGGGCCGAGGATGCAGCTCTGTGGGGATTGCACAGCAGCATAGCTTCACGTCTCCCCTTAGCAGCGGCCCAGGGTGAACACACGGCTGGGACGATGGACGACTTAATAAGAATGCAGTGCGTAACGCGCCGCGATAATTTCACGCCTGGTCACGGACGAGACGCGGATATGGAGGCATAGCGAGGAAACCGCAGAGAGAGGAGAGGGGTCAGCCAAGCGGTCAGCAGGCGCCAACCTCACCAGACACTCATTAAATAACTGGCCGATAGCATCCTAATATTTAGGAAGCAGCGTCTCGGCAGTGACCAGGCGTGGAGTTTTCGCGGCGCGTTCTACATCGTATTACAGTAGAAACTCGATTATCCGTCACTCGTTTAACCGTCAGTCTCTGTTAACCGCCAGGGCCACAGGACTGTACTCTACTGCACTGTACTCTAATTGTTTTATTTTTTTTATTCTCTTTGTACACCATTCTACTGTCATATACTGTAATGTACAATATAGTATGTTTCGTAAATAAATACTGTACGGTTATTGTTGATAAGCTAATCGACTGTACATACAGTATATAATTTTTTATGTACCTATTCCGTTATCCGTCTATTCGAATATCAGTCAAGGCCGCGGTCCCGACCCCTAACGGATAATCGAGTTTCTACTGTATTATCGTTATTATTTTATTGCTGTTTTTCCAGCCAAGCGTCATCCGATCAGTGTGCGGAGCGCACGGTCGCAAAACGTTCACACGCCACGCGGGAGAACACGCGCCTGAGGGCACTGAATTTAATTTCCTAAATGTCGCAGTTTTCCACCGGAGGCAACCTTCTCATAAGCTCCGCAGCAATATTCAATAATGACAAACGATAAAAAATAATTGGAACAATAATGATATACAGCTGTTTGTCCGAGAATCGCTCTCCGTAGCTGTGCTTTCTGGATACCCGTGTCGAGCGTTCCTCCCTGTGTCCTTCGTGACGTTTCGCTTCCCAGTGTTGGAGGCATCGTCGGCCGTTTAGAGCGCCCGATAGATAGATAGATAGACGTTTATTATTACAGCAGAAAAGAGCCAGTGAGCTTGCAAGCTCATTGTGGGATTCCTGCAACACAACAAACACGCGAATTTACAAACCTATGTCAGTACAGCTGTTTGTCCGTCGACTCGCGACGTTTAATCACAAATCGATTTCTTATTTTGACTTCGTATGATCTACTGTTTCGTCGTCTATCTCTATGTTCCGTCTGGCCTTGTCTGTCTCGCTCCATTTTAAATTCTCGCCACTTGTTCAACCCACTGCTAGATGAAGGCTCACCCAGGCCGCGCCATCCTTGGGGATTGCTTGACCATACTTCATCGCACTGAGCGCTCTCCCTCGCGACGTTTCGCCTCCCACGTTGGGAGCATCTAATACTAATAATAATATTTTCAATTTATATAGCGCCTTTCACCCGAGGGTCACAAAGCGCTGCACAAGGGCCGCGAAGAGGACGGCATGTCAACAACTTTGAAGAGCAACCACCTTATAATGTCCTATTAAAATCTCCCGGATTGCATTCAGTAGTTAACGAGAGGTCGCTGCCCATTCCTGTAAATTACTGACCGATCTGGGGACGGTTAACAGCCCTGTGTGCTCACCATCGTGCCACCGCTCCACACACCCAGGCACCCCCCATACCCACGTCACCGAAGCGGCAGAGTAAAAATGGCAAAAGTTAACCAAACAAATATTCCGCTTCCTGACGCGTGGGAGGTAAAATGTTGGAGACACTTGCACCGCAGAATGGAAATGTAGAATTGATGCCACAAGCTGAGGTCTGTACAAGATTATAAAGACTCATTTGTATTTTTTTTGAGTTTGCTGAAAACTTTTTTTGTGAGCGTGCTTTGACACTTTTTGAAATAACTCGATTGCTGTGTATTTTGTCGTCTGGGAGATGGGAAATTCAAGCTGCCCAGAGGCAATATACTGTGCCATCAGACGGAAGTTTGGACTAGCTCAATAAAAATGCACTCGCACGTGCAACGCTGCGAGTTGCACGCTGCACTTTCAACATGAGTTCAACTCCTAGCTCATGGCAGCCCAGAGACAGATGCGGTGGGGTAGCGGTGCAGTGGTAACATCTCTGCCTCACAGAAAGAAAGGTGGTTCGATTTTCGCCTCGGGCGACTTTCTGTGTGGGGTTTGTGTGTTCTGCCACTGTTCTGCGTGGGTGTCCTCTGGGTTCTCCGGATTCCTCCCGCAACCAAAATAAAACACTCGATTAATTAATTGGCCGATAACATCAAATTATACAGAATGCAGTGTCTGGCAAATGTTGATGCCGGCTAACCGCGTGGCTGCCTCCCCCGCGTCTCTACGGTTTCCTCACGCCTCTGAGTTATTCTCTCTATCTTCAAAATTGAATGAATATGTGCGCATTCTGATTGTATTTATTGTTAGTATTAATTAATTGGCCGAAAACATCGTAATAAACAGTACGCAATGCCTGGCAAATGTTGGTGCTGGCTGAAATGCGCTACTATGTTAGTGTGATACATTATTATTGTGACCCTCGGGTGAAAGGCGCTCTATAAATGCTATTATTATTATTATCTTGCCGGTGAATAATTGCCAGTGCTTAATTTTTCACTCGATATTTTTTTGACCGCCGCTGCCAAGACTGGTTTGGAGGAGGGGGTTATCGGTGTGAGGCACCGCTACTACAGTACAAGATACGATGGTTGCTCTTCAAAGCTGTTCTTTCAGGATAGCCGTGTCGAGCGCTCTCCATCTCTCCGTCGCGACGTTTCGCCTGCCACGTTGGAACCTACATCAGTACACTGCTATATACACCCGTGTGTAACAATCCTACATTATTGCAGCCCTGTATTCCGATAACTCTACGAAACACGTCAAGGATAAAAATAAGGCTGAAATTAACCACCGGTAATTACCGGCGGTGCCTAGCTTCGGGGGTGAAACGCGTTAACGGTCACGGCCAGGCGTGTCGCAGCCGCGGGTGTTGCAGGAAAAAGCGGGGGGGATGGAATCATGTTTCTGTAAAAGTGCGGGTGTCGCAACATCCGCAACATCCGCGGCTGGAGCTCACTGCACCGTCGGCCGCGGCCGTTCCCCGTGATTTGTATCTTCGCTCAGGTGCGCGCTTGATCGTTAACGAGATTCTCCGCGCCGGGGAGGCGAACAATATCGAACAAAATAGATAGATAAACGGAATACCGGCACAGCCCCTAAGTTGTGTCTCTGGGATGGGGAATTCATCACAGTGGCAGGTCATTAAGGGGTGTGTCACGCATGGTAGAGTCTTGAGTTAGAGTTGCAGATAATGTACAAATCTTTCGGTGGTTATAACAGGTTTATATACATGTATTGTTTACAGTGGCACACGCTCGGCTGTGGTTCTTACATAAGAACGATTTAACATTTCACATTACAATTCCAGGAATACAGCTCTGCCCATCACTCACTCTCGTTGTTTCAATCACGGTGGCTGAGCACAGGCTCAAAAACCCAACACGCCAAGCAGCCAGCACAAACAGTATTACCGACGGAACAGTATAGCGGCTGTTCTCCTGGCTCAGCGGGAGACCGAGCGGCTCGCAGTCGGAAGGATGTGAGTTCGAATCCTGGTTGAGCAGGCTGACTCAGCCCATCATCGCAATGATGTCTGTAAAATTGGTAGCCGCTTTGTGGAGACGTCAACAGTGGCTCTCCTACGGAATGTGGAATTTCGATCGGTCGCTAGGGGATATAAACATGAGATGAGCACAGCCTTCGTGGCCAATTTGAGGCGGAACTCACTGTGACTTGAAT
Source organism: Geotria australis (assembly GCA_036362915.1). Classification (NCBI taxonomy): domain Eukaryota; kingdom Metazoa; phylum Chordata; class Hyperoartia; order Petromyzontiformes; family Geotriidae; genus Geotria; species Geotria australis. The sequence continues at coordinate 2,889,450 of JAZEWU010000048.1, read as the reverse complement.
AGTTAATGAGTTTCTATATTTGAGCAAGGTTATGAGGGCGGCACGGTGACACGGTAAGTAGCGCTGCCACCTCACAGCAAGAAGTCCCCGGCTTTCATTCGCAGCTCAGGTAACTTTCTGGGGCCAGACGCAAGTGATTTGTTGTCCGCTCATTCACCCAGGAGAGTCTCGCGGAGGCATTAATTTTTTTAGTATCGGTACCCGCTGAATCCTGCAGAGGGTTACAGTGATAAGCTACCATTCCTGTGGGGACAGGGAATGGAGCCGGGCAAAATTGGTTGCTCGCACAACGGTTCACGGATGAAGTAAGAGGCGTACCTCTTTCAACGAAGCCTCGACCAACGAATTTTCGTTTAACGAACGAAAACAAATATTCTGATGAAGGTTTTTCACGGCTCGATTCACGATGGTTGCTCTTCAGAGCTGTTCTTTCGGGATAGCCGCGTCGAGAGCTGATGATGCCTCCAACGTTTGAGGCGAAACGTCGCGAGGGAGAGAGGGAAAGCACTCGACACGCGGATCCCTAAAGAACAGCTCTGAACAGCAACCATTAAAAACATATTAATTCATAAATATTATATCGTAGTAAGTATAGTACGTGCACTGCACTCCCCAGGCTCCTGCGAACCATACATTCTCTATATTATTTGTACTATTATACGGCATTATTATTAGTAGTAGTAGCACAGTATTATTATATTATTCGTTTAATATATACTGTACAGTTTTAATGAACCATGTTATAATGACCTCTCTTAACGCATTCATCGCTTAGCAGACAAGCCTATCCGTTACACGAGGAATGCCTTTCTAAGTGTGAGGTCAAGAGTCGGCATTTGGAGTCTCTCTTAGTGATAGTAGTAGTAACAACATGGAGCATGCTGTTTCACGTCAACATTGATCACAGCGATGGAATGTATTATTGGAAAGCTATTCCGTTGACCACCGCCGGTTTTGGCACAGGAGCGTTTTGGCAGAGGCCTGTTAATTAGCAGCATCTTGCCTCATAAACTGTAAAGGGTGATCAAAGGCTGCTGCAGTCGTTTCAACATCAACACGCATCATGGCGGAGTGAAACGTTTGTATTTTGGTGCTTGTCAACATACCGCTGTGATCGCAGTTTTAAATATCACCTAATAAATGGGGCAACATGATGACGCAGCGAGTAGCGCTGCCGCCTCACAACTAGAAGGTCCCGAGTTACATTCCCGGCTCAAGTGCCGCCTTTCTATGTCCACGTTCTCTCCATGCTATTGCGTGGGTTAATTGACCTGCTGAATAACTTGCCCTGATTACCTGCGATGGACTGGCGTCCCATCCCGGGAATAGCCCTGCCTTTACCCTGTGTCTGCCGGGATAGGCTCCGGTCCCCCACGACCCTGTACACGTACAGGATGGAGCGCGGACTGATAATGAATGACTGAATGAATGGAAACGCATTATAATTGGTACTTTGGAAATGGGCCCGCATTGCTATATTTAACGTGTCGGGCCCTGATTATATGGCTACGAACAAGTTCCTATGCCAGTGTCATTCTTTATTCCAGAAAACCCATCATCAGACCATGCGTTAATGGCCTCAGGACACCATTAAAACGCCTCTGGCTGACAGCCAAGTTAACTTCATCACTGTCGGGCAAAGAATCATCGGCGAAGTTTAATTTTAGCCAAAACTGTTCAGACCGTTGTTCTGGGAATTATTTTGCGATTCTTTTTTATTTACATTATTATTATTGTTGTGGGGCGGCATGGTGGTCGCGGTGAGTAGCACTGCTTCCTCACAGCTCGGGTGCCTTTCTGTGTGGAATTTGCACGTTCTCCCCGTGTCCGCGTGGGATTTCGTCGGGCACTCCGGTTTCCTCCCACAGCCCAAAGACGTGCTGCTGCCTAGGTTAATTGGCCTGCTGACTTGTAAAACTTGCTCTATTTCAGGGGGTTGCATTGATATTCGCGTAGACATTTGGCATCCGTTTGCTGTTTCTCTAACAGACATGGACGGAACCTGACTCTATGCTGTGGCTATGACACGTTTAAATCAGGGCTTCTCAACCTTTTCGCACTTCAAGGCCCAAGTTGACTCACTGGGGGGGGGGTCTGGTCTCCACGCAAGGTGACCACCTGCGGCTCACCGACCCGGCGGTTTAGCACATCGGCCGTCGATCCCTCGCGCGCGTGCGCGCGAGGGATCGACGGCGTGCGCGCGCGGCGAAAACCCCCCCGAACGCTCCCGACCGCCGTCATGAACCGCGTGCCGTGCCTCCTCCCCAGCTTGCGTAGGTACTCGCTGAGGTCCGATGAGGAGACGGGCGGCGAGGCAGCTTTGCGGCTCCCTCGTGCCTCCGCGTCCTCCTCCGCGTCGCTGCTAGCGGCGTCGGCGGCGGCGGCGGAGGCGGCAACAACAGAGCCGTCCTCGCAGCTGGCGCCCGNNNNCGCCGCCGCGTTCCGTGCCGCGGCGGAACCACCGCTACCACCGCCAGCTGCGTCCACACCACCACCAGCGTCGGCAGCAGCGGGAGCAGCAGGAGCCGCCGGCGCCGGGAGCCACCGCCCCGCTCGCCGTGCCGGAGGACGGGCTGCTGCTGTCGCCCGACGCTCTCGGCATGGGCCAGCCCGACAGCGGCGTGCCGCCCCTGCACCCGCGATACCGCCTCCGCGACCTCCTGCTCGGTGACCCGTCCTGGCAGGGAGACGACCGGTGAGTCGGCGGGCGGGCAGCGCGGGCGACGCGGCGCGAAGCCGCGACCACCCATGTCGACGTCTTCATCTTCTTCTGGCCTGTCACTCGATACTGAGCGTGACGTATCTGGCGTCGTCGCTTTATATGTGAAAGTGTATTCGAAGTAGCCTTAATTATTTATTTTCTGTTGCTTTGGTTTTTTATTGTGTTTTTTTCTTTCGTTGTTCACATGCCGTCCTCTCCGCGGCCCTTGTGCAGCGCTTTGTGACCCTCGGGTGAAAGGCGCTATATAAATTTATATTATTGTTATTATTATTTAAACGATTCTGTGTGCGTGCGTCTCCTGCCACAGAAGTTGCAAGATAGGTGGTGTCCCGGTGCTGGGTTGGATTTGGAAGCATGTCGGAGTTCTTTGAGTCTCTAGGATTTCCTTCTCGATGTGCGCATCAACAAGTTTTGTTGAATTTCTCACACGTTGTTTTCCATTGAGTTCTATGATTGGCATGAGCCTCCCAGGAGGTTACGTCGATGTTGCAGACTTTTAGATGACCCTTCGGACAGTCCTCGTATCGCAATCGTGGCCGGCCTACGTTTCTCGCACCTTCCTTGAGTTCACCATAAAAGACAGCCTTGGGCAGACGCTCCTTATTCATCCGAGCAAGGTGACCAGCCCATCTCAGCTGTTTCTGAACAAGTAAGGCCTCCACACTTGGCGTTCCAGCCCTTCTCCTGACCTCGCCATTGGAGATTCTATCTTTCAAGTTAATTCCCACGATGCGTCTCAGATGGGACATAGGCTGGTGTCGATGTTGTGTTTATAATAATGGGAATTTGTAACGCGCGCGTGCCAAATTTGTTCCATTTCGAAGGTGTTCATTCGAAGAGAGAACGAACGACTCAGAGGCGCAGGCGGGTAGATTTGTAGATACATGTTTAGAACTTTGGACCTTTTTTGCCGTTGTACAAATAATGCAGAATATACGAGGTTTAACCCTTTCCGGCAATAAGAAAAAGCGGAAAGGGTTAAACCTCGAAGATACACGTTTGTTGCTATATAAAATATCCAGTGAGCTTGCGAGCTCTACTCACCGCCCAACACATAGATATTCCATACATAATATCTGTTGCTGAGCAGGTGCCCAAAACACCAACAGTGATGAAGGGCAATTGGCCGAGAGAAGATGAAGTACGCCGAGATACCGAACGAAGGTCAATTATTTCACATCCTAGCCATTAGGGGGCCTGCTCCGCAGCCGAAAGTGGCTTTAAAAAACCCACCCGCGTCAACTCACCGTTATCTTTAATGGAACTGTCACCGCGGTCTCGCCGAGCGGTGTAAAAAAAAATAAAAATCGCTCCGTGCCGTCCGCGCGAAAAGTGAAATGCAAATTCGAACGCTCCCATCCCCCCCCTTTCTCACTCCCCTCTCCGGTCGGAGTGTGAGATGTGAATCCAGCAGAGCTCCGTTATAATGGATTAGGGGGGCAGGGATTAGGGCAATAAAACCTCAGCGGAGGGTGCCTAATTAATTGTCCCATTGATTGATTGCGCTGAAGGGTGTTTTGTCAACTAATGCCCTGTCCCGGGGATTCTGTTCGTGCTGTCGATCGATTCGGCTTCCCGGCTTCGGTCGTCGTGTCTTCACTGCTGCAGGTCGGGGACTCCACAGGCATTACAACTCAACTGGTGTTAGCACTCACGGCAAAACCAACCCGGGTTCGAATCCCGGTTCGGGTGCCTTTCTGTGTGGAGTTTGCATGTTTATTCCCTTGTCCGCGTGGGATTTCGCCGGGCACTCCGGTATCCTCCGACAGTCCAATGGCATGCTGCTGAATAGGTTGAATGGCCTGCGGACTAAATTAAAAACGCGTATTAATTAATAGGCCGATAACATCATGATAAAAATGATGCACAGTCTGGAGGGTTGGCGCCGGCTGACTCCCCCCTCCCCGTCCCCTGTGGTTTCCTCGTGTCTCTAAGTCGTTATCGCTTCGAATAAATACCTTCTAGATTGAATGAATATGTGCACGTTACAACTTGTCCCACTTGAGTCTGGTCTCCATGGACCACTGGGTGGTGCTCACGGCCCACTGATGGGTCGCGACCCATCGGTTGAGAATGTTGGGCTTGGTATATAGAGCTTTCAACTCTTCCGAGATGTTCCGACCAGTGTGGAAAAGTAGGCCATAAATAGTCTCTTAGAATGGCCTCTAGATCTCCCTCTAGTGGAGCCCCTTCTGCCAGCAGTGGCGTGACCAAGCAGTTGCAGGGCTGCGCCTTACCCGTTACGTTGCTTGGTTATTATAAATCTAAATATCTCGTATTTTCACTATATTCCACATTCTTATAAATGTCATTTCATGTAAAGCGCTATAAAATGCCTCCGCTTGACGCGAGGTGCGTGACATTTATAGAGATTGAGTTGATGATTTACGTTTAAATCCCATCAACGAGCAGCGACATATCAACACACAGTGCAGATACCGTGGGCACGGTTATGGTAAACAGAAACGGGATCAGTCACTGGAAGATAACAAGTATAAAGTTATTGAGTCTTGAACAGGGGCAGGCAGTCGAATGCACGGGTGGCTGGGTGAAGGCAATTCCACACTTTTTAGGGAAGCAAGAGAGGAATGAGTGACCTGTCACTGAGTGAAGGTTGGCCTGGGAGCTTTGACGGAAATGTTTTGTAGCTGGAGATGAGTCTGCCAGCCGGCTTAGTCAGCCCATAACGCCTGGATCTGTCCCGTGACCTCCTGTCAGCGAGCCTTCACTACTACTTCACATAATAATAATTTTACATTTATAACTCGCATGTATTAATTCATGACATTGAATGAATATGTGCGCGTTATAAAAACTAATATGCGCGCGTTATAAAAATAGCCTCAAGGTGCATCTGGCCTGGCACGAGCGCCGTAGTGATGTCACTGCCACTTAGTGACGAACAGCGGTTGTTATTACGTGAAACATGCCAACTGTTTTCACATAAATGTTAATGATATTAGACTTAATTACATTGATATAAGTAAATATACAAGCTGGCGTGATATGGAACAGATGGAACAGTTTGAAGAGAGTCACCGCGCAACGAGTATCATCTTCAATTGACGTAAAATATGCCACGCCATCGATTAATCTCACGGCCAATAACGCAGCTCAGCAAAAACATTACAGCGGTAGATTCAACTGTTTCACAGCGCGCCGGAAATCAGGCGCAAGTGAAACACGCGTACGTGTGATGAATGGAACGTCGCGCCGAGGTTATTAAACGATGAATCAACCGCGGCACAATTGGGCTCGCGTTTCCGCTATCGGCCAGCGGCGGGATATGATAACCGGGCGGCGAGAAAGTGACGTCGGTTTCAAGTAGCACTTTGTAAAAATATACTTTTTCCGGTCAGCGCAATGTCGCATCATGTTGACAGATCGTCACCGTTAAAACCATGCCCTGGGTGTCCCATACAAATGGAACCGTGGGGAATACATGACTACTCTAACATTTGTTCTAGTTTAACATTACTTTAACAAATGGAACCGTGGGGAATACATTACTTTAACACTTGTTCTTCCAATACCATCGAATTGTCACGTAACGCGATGAAGAAATGTACATTATGAACTCTCACAGCGAACAGTGTACCACCATAGTGGTACACTAAGCCTTCGAGTTAAGTTTAGTGTACCACCATGTGTGGCAGAACAGCCCTCTATCTATCGCACTGCAGTGTGTGTTCAACGCTACTTGTTTTTGTCAGAGTTGTTGATCCAGTCGTTGCTTCTGGGGTGAGATTGTGTTCGACACCTTATCGTTCGCCTTTGAATCTTTGTGCTGCCGGGCGATCTGTAGTGGCCGTGTGTCGCATCATCACCTGTAATCTACCGCAGGGGATCAAGGTAGAAGCGTTTACGTCGCGATCCCTGTCAAGTAATACTCGGTATTACCTGCAAATTCTACCAAACACTTCGAAGCCGAGCTGAAAGACAACGAAGTCCAGAAGCTCAACAGATTGCAGAAGCCCCTCTGTCCGGAGCAAGAAGACACGCGCCTCCACTGGGGGCGCGTGTCCTCATTTGACGTTGAGGCATCGAGACTGGGAATCGATTTTGGAAATCGATATTTTGAATCACTCGCATAGCGACTCATTTAATAATGGAGCTTTTTCTGCCAGCTAGATGCATATTTTTAATAAAGAAAAAATACCCATTGATATTTTAAACTCTCGACGGGATTCCTGCGACACAACAAACACGCGAATTGACAAAAATACAAACAAAAAACTGTGCAAACTAAAAAAAACACCACCATTTACACCGCATTGCACGTAAGTGACCCAGGCCAAATTTTAAAATTATATTTTCATTCATTCATTCATTTTCAGAAACCGCTTAATCCTGCACAGGGTCGCGGTGAGCCGGAGCCCATCCCGGCAGACATAGGGCGCAAGGCATGGCTAGACCAAGGACGGGACGCCAGTCCATCACAGGGCACCGGGGGCAATTTAGTCCGCAGGCCAATTAA